>JAPZDY010000022.1:1607531-1622178 GCA_029783645.1 Ctenochaetus hawaiiensis
GTTTTTCAAATCAAGGAACTGATCCTTTTACTGATCCTTTTACAGGATGTGAATGCCACACACACACACACACACACACACACACACGTATATATATAAATATATATATATTCCCAATAGATATACATGTTTAATACATTACATTATAATGTTTTATACATTTCTCTGTCACTGATGGCTTGTAATCTGTTTCTATTGGTAATCAATAGTCCAAGGCTGACAATTAATGTAGATTCTTCATTTAGATAATATGTTTACTTATAGGTTGATTATCACATGGTTGTATAAAATACACTGATGTTGAATGATGCAACTTACAGAGCACTCTGGTAACATGTTGAAAAGGATTTTCAGTCTCATTCCTTTTCTTCTATTATTTGTCTGTGTATGTCAGACATGTCCAGTCACATAGCAATATAATCAGCAGTGCTCTTTTTATATTTTTAAACTAAAAAGTTTATTAAAAATATAAAAAGAGCACATTATCCAATGGTATTTTTCTCATTTTAATTAAAAACATATTGATTCCCATTTATTACAAGCTTCATACAACAAAAAGTGTTAAAACAAGAGAAAAAAGAACTTTAGAACAAAGTGCTTCTGTATGATTTCTTGACTAATTTCAATTTTTTTATTTTTCATTAAAAAACATTACAAATATGACAACTTTATCAAAAAGTTTTTTATATTTTCACCTCAAAACCTCGAACATTACACCTTTTTTCGATATAATTCATTGTTATGCATAATTAGTCTGATATTTACAATTATTCTTAGCATTTCTGTGAATGAAAAATAATGAAAGTCATTTGAGCACATGATGAATGAATGAATGAATGAATAGATGAAAAAATGAATGACCTAATCCGTCATCAGATGACAGCAAGAGGACTATCTGTTTCGTATTTCCGTTTTCGCTTTCAAACCATTAGTTAACGCACGGAAACATTTCTATTCTACTTTTTAAGATTTACCAGAATTCGCGACTTAAATTGCTGTAATAAGATGAACTCGGGCCGCGCAGAACCTGTGAGGTCAACAAGCTGAGCGGCGAAGTCTCGCTGAATCCGTCAGAACGTGAAGGGAGCGCACGCGGCGTGCATGCATCCATGAAACCGCGTCACGTGCTGCAGCGGGTGAGGGCGGATGTGGAAACTCTTGTCTTCCTGTCCCATTCCTCCCTACTTTCGCTCGGATACAGCAACACCGACTGGAGCTGGTAGGATGAAAGTCTGCTGCTTCAGCTATTAAAAAAATGTTTAATGTCGCTTGTTGGCTGTTTACGCGCTTTGTTTTATAATGTGGCTCTCTGCTTCGGCCGACGGTCAGCCGGCTGAGCTTTGATTTGCCTTTATTTAATCCTTCATCCTCATTGTCATGCAAAGATGTGATAACTTTAGTTTGAGTGCACTTTTAAGTCTTTTGCATGTAGAATGTTGCAAAAATATTCATACTAGATGTACTGCTGAGTACTGAAAGAGCTCCTCGTGCAGTTATTCACTTCTGAGAAAGAGTTTGACATTATGGTTCAACTAATTTAGCAACGTCAGCTTTAAACTTGTTCAAACTTTTCAGATCCTGCTGAGATCCTCTCAATCTCACTGGTTTCAACAATCAGCACCTCAGGTTAGCAATGGATCACAGTGCAGCCGGTGCAGGACCTGGACCAGGTAGAAGACCCTCAAGCCCCTCCCCGGGATCACTCATGTGTGCCAAGGGTCAAGCAGCACCCAGTGGTCAAAGGCCCAATGTTAAGATAACCCCCTTCCACAGCTCCCCCATAGTCAGTGGTGATGGAGCTCTCCGCAGCAAACGACCAGGAGCAGCTTCAGGGAAACTGCTGGCATCTCCTGGCAGTCTGTTTCGGGACACACCTGGTCGGCTGACCGTTCCACCTGTCAGAGAGAGACTTGCTGTTCCAGCTGCAGCTGCTTCCGCTGCTGGCACTTCAGTGGAACATTCTACCAGTTCAGGCTCTGTACTGGCCCCCGCAGGAGCCAAAACACAACCATCTCCTCTTGAGGTCAAGGTAAATGGATATGCTGATGAACACTTGAAGAGTGTTGAGCAGTTCAATGTAAAATTTTTATGATTTGGATTATTGATTATTGATTATCCAAATCATTAATCAATGATTTGGATTATTTTTAAAATCCTACCACAATTTCAGTGTCTTTTCCAGTAAAGACTCAGTGATAGTGTGAGAACGGGAAGTTCAGAATGGGTCATGTGGTAGAAAACAATGTAGATATGGAAATAATTGTGCATGGATAAATAAACTGCTAGTTAAACAAACATATTTGGAAGAATGCCCGCTAAGTCAAGACTTTTGACTTTGACCTTCACTATAAAAGGGATCAAGAAATTGATATTACATGACAGTAAAAACTGATCTTTAACCTTTTCTATACTCAAAATTAAAGCACAGGTTATTAATGAATGTAAAAAAAAAGTGTTCTAATGTGCATGAAATGATACGCATTATGCAGAGACCATCAACCATTTTGAAGGATGCACATGGGACCTGCTAGGCCATTCACACAGTTTAACAATCCTCCAGAATTTTGAGAATACATTTTCCACTTTTTTGCATTGCATAATGCACTAGCTGTTATGCAAATTCTAAAGAAAACCCAAAGAAAATCTAAAGACTCATTATTAAAACTCCACACAGGTTAATAATGAGTGAAAGACATTATGAACTGTCATCGATAAAAAAGGGGAGTAGCTGTTTTGTTCTTGCTTGCCTCATTCATTAACTTAAGAGAAAGTATACTGTGTTCTCCTCGCCTCTAAAGCCTTCTGACCAGAGAGTATCAAAGTCGAGCTTGACAGACTCATTGAAGGGCGAACCACCAGCTAACACACAGCTCCATCACAGCCAGAAAGGCAAAGGCAAAGAGAAGAGAGCTGTCTCCACCTCCGCCAAACCTCAGTCGGGTAAGCTGATCTTTAATAATCTTTTTGATGTAACACTTCTGAGCACTTGGAATATTTTTAAATTTGTATTATTATCATAACACCAATATAGTTGAGAGTTACAGCCTATTCACGCCAAAGTAGTGATAATTAATTAATCATACTGTCTGTCTGTAATAACAGTCAGTTCATGCAGTACATGTTTGGGCCTTGACGTAACATGTTGTCTTTGAAGTTATTTCACTCAGTCTTATTTCTTGACCTCCATCTAACCTCACTGTGCTTTTCCTAGCTGTAAAGAGGAAGAAGAGGAAGATGGGAATGTACAACCTTGTCCCCAAGAAGAAGGCAAAGGCTCTTAAACAGCAGGAGAAGGCAGGTCTAATTATTTGTATGTTCCTGTATGTCAGAACAACTAGAAGACCACTGTCAGTAACCCAGAGGAGCAAATGAATGCCAGGCTGCTCACGACGCTGCTCACATTTTTCCACCTGTTCTTTTTTTTATTCATTTTGTAAAATCTGGATATGTCTTAAATTAAAAAAAAAAAAAAAAGGACACTCTTGATAACTTTAGATGTGGGCCCAAAGTATTAGTGGTTGGGATACTCATACCAGTACATACAAATGGTCATCTTTTCATCAGAAAGAGGAGGCAGGAGCCAGTGTGGAGAATAATCAAACTGCAGCAGATAAGAAGCCAGAGACTCCACCAGAGACGGTGAAGGCAGGAGCGCTACCAGCTGCTAGAAGTGAACCACAGGTGGAGGTGGAAGCTGAAGGAGGCAGCAACAACACTGAATACACCGAGCTGACTTTGGACTGTTTGGACCTAAAAGCTCAGCAAGAGCTGCTCTCACCTCCTCTGTCTGGTGAGAACAGTGGATTTGTCTAAGATCACCTGTATTCATCATGTCCATATTTTCTTTAACTGAATATAGTTTTCCAGGTCACACAGTTCAATTCAGCCTGTTGATGTGGTGTCTTGTGAAATAATGAGATGTGTGTGTGTGTGTGTGTGCAGGTGTAGCAGCAGATGCTGAAGTGACAGAAACAGACCTGGCTGAGGAGTTACCACTGTGCTGCTGTCGTATGGAGACTCCTCACAGTGGAGGCAGCCTGTCCACACCAGATCAGACCTGCATGGCCATGGAAAGCACAGATGGAGTGGTAAGGATCCCCGAATTAATAACAACACTCGTGTATCACTGATTTTGGTCTTTTATCAGATTTAAAATGCCAGATAAAAATCCCATCCAGTAGACTTAAACGGAGGGAGGTGCTGCTGATGTTACCTCATGCTGCAGTTAAAGTTATGCTAACAGCAGGAACTAGCTGCGGCCAAGTACTGCTTCAGCAAAGTGTACACTGGGATGTAGTCAGGTTAATCTGGTGATATTCTTCCAACAATAATTTTTACACATTGCACCTTTAAACTTTAGTTTTAACTTTCACTGTAAACTTAGATTAGATTGAAACCTTTGAGACTTAGCTTGGCTAAACTCTGAGTATAACTAATCTCAGGTTGCTTTCATGCCTGCAGCCTGGCTGGGTCCATGTAGCACTGATCAAGCAGGACAGCCACCTTCAATGCCAAGAGAAAGGCCTAAAACTAAAAGGACAGCATGTCATATTTATTTTGTCTCAACCAAGTGAACCAAATTACAGACAGCACATCAGCACTTCATCCCAGAGGGCACTGCTGAATGACAAAGTAGCTGTTTAAAAAAGTGAAGTCAATTTAAAGGTGCACTGCAGTCTGGATTTTGTGCCCTATGTAATTTAGAATGAAATTGCTCTTTAATTCCACTCCTTCACTCTTGGGGCCTTAGATTTAAATCAGCATTAGGGTGAAATCTGCATTTCACCCTGCTGCTCAGGAATAGCTCTGTAAGGAAAAGAGTGAGGTAGAATAAGAGCAAATATGTACATATAAAAACTCTTTTGCAGGTCAGGGTTATTGAGGATTCAGAAACACTGGCTATATTGAAACCCTGTTTGTTTTGATGTTCTAACAGTATCATATGTTATTTCTTGAACACATCTTGATTTTCCCTCCACAGCTGAGTCGTTGCCAGAGGCGAGTGATGAAGCAGGAAATGATGCGACCCTCCACCACTGTTCACCTAATGGTTCTTTGTGAGGACCACCGAGCCGGCATGGTGAAGCACCAGTGCTGCCCCGGCTGTGGACTCTTCTGCAGGATGGTGAGGGAGAAAATCAAAGTGCTGATACTGTAGACACAATGAGGCTTGGACTTGGTACCAAAAGCTTTTACTGTGATTATATGTTTACAGTTGTTTTTTATCAGGATTAGTCTGATTATGTAGTGGAAGATTTCAAGTAAAACTCATAACAGAAGCACATTTGGTTAGATTTTGTTTTCCTGCCCCATTTTCTCCTCCTTTTTTGACTTTTCCTTCACCTTCGTTGCCTCATGTCCTGCTTCTTTGCCTTCTTCCCCTTGGTATTTATCTTCAAATATCTTATCCTTAACCTTATCCTTTATCTCTGTCTCCTTTTTTTAACCTCTTCTTTTTTCTCCCTTTTTATCCTCATTTTCTTCAGCAGTGATTCCCAACCAGGGGTAGAGTAACTCAGGGTGCACCCCTGCAGTTACCCTGAGCTGCAACTTCAAGCTAAAAGTAAAAAAAAAAATAGCCAAAAGTTATGGGACACTTAAAATTGTTAGGTAAAAAGTAGTTGGTGCTTGAAAGTTACAGTAGTAGATATGTGTTTGAATTATTATGATGAAAGTAATGGACACGAAAAGTTGTAATTGGCAGGTGAAAGTAATGTATAAAATAATGCTTGAAATAAAAAGCTTAAAGTTATTGAGAAGCAGTTGAAATATGTTATGGGAACATAGTTGAAATTGTTAGCTAAATTAGTATAACAGGTAAATGTTAAGGCTCACAGTGATGGAGAACAATTCAAATAGCTAAAATACTGAATAAGAGGTGTGAAGGCAGCTGGTGATAGTATGAAAGCAAACTTGCTGACCTGCCGGGTCCCACAGGGCTCCTTCATGGAATGCAGGCCGTACGGTAGCATCTCCCACCGCTTCCACCGTGACTGTGCCTCCATCCTGAAGGATCTCAAGTTCTGCCCCCACTGTGGAGAGGATGCCAGCGGGGCCAAGGAGGTCACCGTGTCTAAGGCTGAGGCGTCACCCTCTGTACCCAGGCTGAACCCCGGGCCGTCACTTCCAGCTGTGCCCACTGTGGCCGCCCTGCCTTCAGTCCCAACCACGCCTGCTGTACCACAGGTCCTCAAAGCTAAGAAGACCAGCGAGCCGCAGAGAGGCAGAGAGGAGAGCCCGAACAGGTAACACAGGACTGATGCTACTAATGTCATCTCATCTTCCAACCTAAAGATGATAGAGGGACCACCTGCTGCTCGAACATCACTTAACCTCCAACTAATAAAGGATGATTCCAATTTATTACAACTCTGGTTGATTTAAAATCTTACTGCTTATTTTCTATTTACAGGCCAAAGGGTGATGCTGTGTGTGCTGCTGATAGACTACCTAAAGAGTCACTGGAGAGCATCCTGATGGCACTGGATGATGAGAAGTAAAGTTAACCATGAAATGTTTTGACATGAGTTTGCTAAGAAATGCAGAGTGAGGCTACAGTTTTTGCTTTGAAATGAATAATTGATTGAGACCTTTATTCCTTTCAGCCTGAAACCAAAGAAAGTGAAGTACCCCACCAGACAGCTGTACATCTCTGCAAAACAAGGAGAGCTGCAGAAGGTCATTCATCTCCTAGGTAACACAAAAAGTCAGTTACATTAATCCAGTGAGGGTTTTTATTCGTATTTGTATTATCACACTGATTATCAAACTTTGTACATCACAGTTGATGGGAAGGACCCCAACTTTATGATGGAGGGCCAAAACAGACGCACCCCTCTTCATGCAGCAGCTGCAGAAGGTCACCAGGAGGTCTGCCACATGCTGGTCCAGGTGAGGAGACCGTGGTTTCACTGCAGGCTGAACCTCAGGGCCTGTGTTCATCAAGTTTCTCAGGGTGAAAAATCAGTTGTGAAAAATCTGTAGCTACTGGCCAAAAATTCTGTCATGTGTTTGGTTCAGCTGCAGGGAAGTGTAGCTTTGTGACGATCACAAATTAAGCAGTAGTTAATAGCTGGATAAATTTATGAATTTATGTCTTTATTTATTAGTTTATTCTTTTGTTTTGAATTACAGATGAATAAAAACAGAACTTAATAGGGTTTACTGTAACTAAAAAGACACACAGGTTGACACAGATGGTTTAAAAGGGGAATTGAAGATGGGCCCCACAAGCAACTTTAGGGGTTTACATCAACTTTGCTGTGTGTGCAGCATGGCACATTATATGCAAGATGTAGAGCCTCAAACAATGTGATTGTATCACGTTGACTGGATAGCAGACTGCAGACGCTGCTGGGAGGTGAAAGGTTCCTGTCTTAAGTCAATAAAATATGTGGTATCGAATCAGTGCTTTGACCTGTGTACTTTCCGAATCCATGCAGAATTTAATGCATTATTAAAGGCATTTCTGTGACTGTCGGTACAGAAACAACCTTAGTCAGAAAACTACAACACACCATCGTTAATTTTGCTTCTGCTGATGAGAATGCTGTGATACAGTGACCTCAGCCTCTCTCCCAGATTGAATCTGTCTCCTGCTGAAAGCCAGGATGCTCCATCAATACCTCTCAGTTCTACTCTGAGTGTTTTAAATTCTGGATTAACTTTCACCACAAGGAGGAGACACTTGGTAATACAGGCCTTGATGCAACAGCGTGATAACATAAACAGTAAAATGTCTTTTCCATGCTTTGACGGACTTTCTACCTTTCAAACCTTCTTTGAAGGTACATCACTAAGATAATAATCATCATGTAAATACATTTACTTAGTTGTCTCCTTCTCTTTTAGGGGTTAAGGTGTAAATTCTAATGAGCTTAATATTTTTTTCCAAACATTAATAAGTGAAAAATGAATATATGTACAAAAAATGTACTAGACAAAGTTGTCCAACCCTTATTAAGGAATGACAAGTTTTAAAGCTGCATTACACTTTGCTGCATGTTGGCGGTTAGCTGTCATCAGCTGTAACCAAACTGTTAACTGTCTTCACACATAAAAACCGGCTGGTGGTGTCAGTGTCTTCATTAGTGATGTTGGGGTGTTGTGTGTGTGTGTGTGTGTGTGTGTGTTTGCACACACAGGCCGGAGCCAACCTGGACATGTTTGATGAAGAGCAGAGAACACCACTGATGGTGGCCTGTGAAAACAACCATCTGGACACAGTGAAGTACCTGCTGAGAGCTGGAGCGTCCGTCAGCCACAAGGTGGGGCAGTACTCAGTCTTTTGGCTTGTCTCAGTCAGCGTCAACACATGTTAACCAGCCTGATGTGTACTCATGACAAATTCTGCTTCTTCATTCATCACCTGTTGGGTGTCATTTAGTCAACTGCTGCCACTGCTCAGTCCTGTTCTACCACTATTTTTTAAATTGCATTGACAATATTATTCACCAGCTGAAAAAATATTGTTAGTATTTGATTATTAACAGTGCAGCACACATACCAAAAGAACCCAAACCAGTATAATGAGATTCTTCCCCTCAAGATGATAAAAGAAGACAAACTTCTTTTATTGGATACCTGAAATTAATGGAGAAAACAAATACAGTACAATATTTTGTCAATTACATCATTGCAGTTCTTTCAATTAAGACACTTTGGTGAATGGGACTTCAAAAATTAATACAAACCAAAGTTTGCAAAGGATTGGGGAAAAGTTCTTGCATGAGGCCCCAGAAGCTGAAGAACTGAAGATGAGGAGAATTTCCCCGTGAGCTCGTCACCAAGAGCAAAATTGTTAACAACATACAGACACTGAGTCTTTTGTATGTACAACAAAAATGATAAGAGCACTTTTAGAGGCATAATCTGCAACAATTGTCTGCTACCTTTTTGCAAACACAACATTCAAAGTTGGCCACTCCTCCTTTGCTCAAGAGAGCAGCAGCGTTTGAGCAAGCTAGAGAGGAAGTGAAGAGAAGAAACGCTGTTACAGAGAACAAAGCAGTGAATCACAAGATAAAAGCGTTACTTTCTGATAATTTCACAGCAGGCATGTTCTAATCCACAAGTAAACACGCCGCAGTGCTGGATTACGTGTAAATTCAGTCAAAGTTCTTGCTTCATCCTCTCCACTGTTAGCTTCTCTGCTGTGTGTGTGCATGTGTGTAACAGACACATGGAGCTGCAGCTCTTATCAGAGAGATGAGACAGCGATGTAACCTGTTCACTGTTTCTAAGCCAGACCTCAAGCTGTTATTGGCTGAGACCTGCACAACCGCTGCCCAAAGACTAAAGCCCCAAAACATCCTGAACACAGCGAAGGAAGAGCAGAGAAAAAATAAGAAATCAGGCAGAGGGCAGAAGCTCTGCAAGTACAGACACCAGCACACACATACAGAGGGTTATAAGGGATGATTGAGAGAGATGACTTCACATAAGTTTTTACTTTCTTTTGGTAAATTTGTGCATATTACGCCCTTAAATCTAACTCTGTGCAAGGACCAGTCCTTCAGCACGGTGAAGAAGGAAGCAGTCATGGTTGAAGGAGAGAGAATAAAGGATTTTCATAAGCATTAAATTGCTCTGGGGAGGAAGGGAGACTCTGTCATTAACTAACTGTTTTATGAAAAGCAAAAATTTTAATTAACCTCTCAATCTCAGAGCCGAAGCCTAAACTGGGCTCTAGAGGGTGGAAAATGATAAGGCAAAGAACATTTCTGAACCGCTGGACACATTTCTCTTCATTATGTCTGTTCTAGTGTCCTCGTTCACCCACAAGTTTTAGCTCCCAGAGTCCAGAAGCTGATGAAATGCCCTTTGTTTTCGACTTGAACAGTGGTGGCAGTAGTTCAGTGTTGCTCAATGTGAATCATGTTGTTCATTCCAGGATATCATGGGTTTCACCTGTCTGCATCTGGCAGCTAAACTGGGACATTATGATATAGTACATCACCTGCTCTCCAAGGCATCCAAACACATCAACTGTCAGGTACAGACACACACTGCCTCATTTACTAACTGCTGCTCACCGCTGATGTGTCAGTGAGGAGTGTGTTAGTGTAAACCTCTGCAGGAGTTTTACAGTTTGTATCCGTGCAGGATGACGGTGGGTGGACTCCCATCACCTGGGCCATAGAGTACAAGCACAAGGAGCTGGTTCACCTGCTGCTGGCCAGAGGGGCCGATGTTAACATGAGAGACAAGGTCAGAGCACACGACACGCTGATCACGTTTGCAACTGTGCTGCACACACCGTGACACTCTGTTTTCACACTTTGTCCAACATTTCAGCTCATCAAGGTCAACTCTCTGACAAGCGGGATCTCATGGGATGCATAATATTTTTTACCTCTATACTGAATGAATTTTAAACACAGCACACTGGAGAGTAGGTGGGGCAGTGGGGGCTGTGTCACCTTATGCAAAGAAAGAGGTAGAACTTATTTAAATTATGGAAGGACATTTTAGGAATGATATTGAGGGATATCACATTTGTTACACCATTTAAAGTTGTACAACGGGTGCCCGACATCATAATAAGAGCCTTAATCCTGTTGAAAACCCTATTTTAAATTTGTAGCATTCTATCATTGGGTTATAGATATTTTAGGCCAGCCTTATTTATACTACATCATAGTGTTTTTTAAAAACATCAATTATCAGCTTATGTATAACAAGAAAATATATAGCAATAAAAGTGCTGCCCTGCACTGGTAACCCAGCATGAAGTGAACAAGGTGACAATGGGTAATTTTGACCTTCTGATTGTGTTAGATGATTTTTAATTCAAACTACATCAAAACCATGTCAGCCTGAAGGTGGCTCCAGAGGGAAAGTGAGCAGATCGCTACAGTCACTGAGACTGGACACCTGTAATCTGTGTTTAATTTCACAGAGCTCCATCCAATAGCAGTTGATTTATTTCCCCTGAGATACAAATGCTGCACCAGTTAGAGTTCAAAGCAGGACGAATGACAGCTCTTCAAAAGTGAGCCCCCTGCTGTCTGGCTGCAGTACATGTCAGTAATAGTGAAAAGAACACATTAAATGAATTTCCCCTAAAGATGGTTTCAGTCATGGTCGATAGTTTTTGTTTAAGTGTTTAAGTGTTAACTTTTCCGCTCAGTTAAGTTTTAATGAATTATCTGATGCCTAAAGACAGTGTCCTGACGTCATGATTGACAGCCGACCCTAATCTGTGATTGAGTTGGGCAGCTGTGTGGGAGGGTCATCAGTAACCCAGCTCCGTCAGCTGATCACTGCTGTGAGACTCTGGCTAAAATGACGTCATCCCGGCAGGATGGCAGCGTCTGTGGGGGCAAAATTGCATACTGCCACCCACAGATGCTGCCACAATGCTTGTACAGGTGATAAAAAACTAAGAGAGGTTTACAGTAAGAATATGAAAATGTTCTTTGTGCTTTAGACCCAGTAAAACCAAAGAATAGTCTGTGAACTCACAGAATGGTACAAGCTTTATCTGTTTCAACACTAGTATTATCTGATATAAGTTTCATTTCAATAACTCTTCACTGGTCGAAGTGACTGAGGTGACAGTGTGTATAAATCAATAGATCGCAGAGGTTGTGGGGCTTCATTTTGGCAGGAACCCGACCTGTTACTCTCTTACTGGAGCCTGTACAGTTGGAAACCATGCCTGTGTCAGAGCATGGTGTCGGTGCTAACCTTTTACCTGCTCCTTGTTCAGGAGGAGAACGTCTGCCTGCACTGGGCGGCACTGTCCGGCTGTGATGACATCGCCCAGGCTTTGCTGGAGGCTCGATGTGACCTCAGCGCTGTCAACGTTCACAGTGACTCTCCGCTTCACGTTGCGGCCAGAGAGAACCACCTGGAGTGTGTGATGTGAGTGTGTAGTCTGGGAACAAAGGTCAGTTAGGATTCACAGGCCTCTCCATGCAGTCAGGGGCAGGTCTAGAGAATTTGAAATGTGGGGTCCAGACAGGGGCACGTGCCTCAAGAAAGGGGGCATAAGTAAAAATGTATCAGACAAGTTTAAACCTCTGCTTCTAGTCAGTAATAAAATGCACTTGTGTAAAAAATATAATGTATTGTTTCACCAAAACATTCTTTTTCTGTTTCATTGGAATGCACACTTCTTCGTATACCAGTGCAGAGATGCCACGTCTGTACTTAGTCGCAGTAAAATTTAATGTTTCATTCTTAAAACTGCCTGATTTATTACTTTCATAAAGCAACAAGTGCCTGGTCAGAGGCAGGGGTTGACTTATCAAAGGCCTGCAACAGCCACAGATAATGTTTTATCATTATTATTGAAATTATTTTTGTCAGAGGATTTGATTTATTGATTGTTGTCTGGATGATAAGAGAATTTCAAGAGACATAACAAAAAATGCTGCTAAAATTTTCTAGCTTTATGTCAATAGAATGATTCCATTTAGTTAATCATACAACCATGTTCTTAACATTATGATCGCAATATTATTGTATAATAATAATAATATTGTTGTTTTCAACATTTTTGTGCATCAAAATCTTTTTTCCATCCTCAGACTTTTAACTTAAACACCCTCCGTCTGCAGGTTGTTTCTGTCTCATGGAGCTGACGTCAACCAGAGGAACAGGGAGGGTGAGACGGTTCTGGACTGCTGTGTGTGCGGCTCCAAGGTGTGGACGGCTCTCAACACCAACAAGAAGCTGACTGACGCCAGAAGAGGCAGGGACTGTCAGGGGGAAAGACTGCTCAGCAGGTACACAGAAGTACTGCTCTGTCTGTGTCTGTGTGTTGACAAGGGTATATAACAATATTAATATTTATTTTTTAATATTACAGGTACGTATAGAGCTATATATAAACATCAAATAATGCTTATTGCTGCTGTCTGCTCTCATCTCATTTTTGGTGATTTTCACTGGCACTGTTCCTCTGTCAGGTGAGACATTTCTGCCCGCTTTGCTTATGAAACGCTTTCAAAACACAGTGGAGAAACAAAAAATTGCTCCAAATTCTTAAAGATCCATTATGGGAAGTGTCATAGAATATAAGGATTTCTTTAGGGAAATCAGGGAATCACAGAGACTCAGATCATTTCCTTTACAGAAATAGAAACACAATGCAACATGCACCTAACATGAGTAACAGCTGTGGCTCTGACGTTGGCTTGCTAACCGTTTCTATTTGCTACCAGTCTTTATGTCTAAATAAATTAATTCATCTTGGATTCAGTTCTGTGCTTAACACATAGACGTGATTGATCTTCTGCCAATCCTTCCAACAATAGCCATGACTGCATTTTTTGACAATATTGTTGTTTATATGCACTATTTTCTTTATCTGGTTTTCATTCATTGTAGAATTTTTCTTTGACCACACTCATCCGAATCAGATTTTAAAATTGAATTCTTCCTTCTCTCAGGGACATTTCTCGGGGATATGAGGCAGTTCCCATCACCTGCGTCAATGGCGTTGACAGCGAGCCTTGTCCTGACAATTTTAAATACATACCAGACAGCTGTGTCACCTCCCCTCTGAACATAGACAAGGACATCACTCATTTACAGGTGAGACTTAAGTTCTTTTAAATTACACATTTATTGCATAATTTAAAATCTCTGTGTCCTCTTCAAGTATAAGTCTAGTTATATTCTATATTTTTCTTATTGTCAACAAATCCCATATGAAGAGTCAAAGTAACAATAGAAGTGTCCAACAAGTGTATGAGTATCAAAGCCTGTTACATCTTCCTCCTTGTTGTCAGCGAGCTCAACTGTGATCCAAAAATATTAAAAACACAGTAATGTTTGCACTCGTTAACATGTTCCTTCATTACCATTAACATACACACTTCAGTTTATTTGGATTTTTTGCCCTAAATGCTTATAGAGCACCAAGTGTGGACAAATCTGCCATTAAAAGTAGTCATCAACAAATGCGCTTTTTCCTCCTGTTAGATAAACATTGATACAGTGACCAGCTGTTTTAGGATGTATGGAACAATTTAAGAAATTAATCTTTTTGGGGTCTTTTGAAAATATTTAGATCTTCACTAGCTTTGAGTGCTGCACAAAGGTGAGGAAAGTATAGACAAAGCAGGCATGGTTGTGTTGCATTCCAACACAACATGACTGCCAGGGCCCTTCTCTTCAACAGAGTGCTTTGTGGAAGTGCAGTGGAAATGTCAGTGGATCTCACCTACCAAGACTGCCAGTCTTGACTTTTTTTTAAAGCAAGTCGGGAGACTTACTCAAACCTGCAAGCAGAAGGGACTTCCAGTTATATTTTTCTCACCTGAAAAATGGAACTGTCCAAAAAGTAACAAGAAGAAAACTCCTGAGTTTAAGTAAACAGCTTCTACCAGCATTTTTGTTTCTATCGTCTGCCGAAGTTGTCATAAAAATAATACAAAAATTTAAAATGAAATCTGCACAACGTCATAATACCCCACTTATAAAAGCCCATTGATTGTGTCATTCAGCACTGCAGCTGCACAGACGACTGCTCATCCAGTACTTGTGTGTGTGGTCAGCTCAGCCTACGATGCTGGTATGACAGTGTAAGTGGAAAGACACTCACGCGCACACACACACACACACACACACACACACACACACACACACACACAATGCCAAAGCTAAGTGTGATATTACATTGTAAGAGGTTGTT
>JAPZDY010000022.1:1636707-1659082 GCA_029783645.1 Ctenochaetus hawaiiensis
GATGGTCGCGATATAGTCATTTCATACATCTCATCAGATTTATACATCGATACATCGAGTATATTCGATATATCGCCGACCCCTAGTTTATATACAAGTTCACCCCTTGTGCAGTTGTCATGAATGACGGAATTTAACCAAAGAGACTAGACCTGTTTTGTATAGCAGGCAATGAACATGTGTTTTTGCTGTGAAGTTTAGTGTTTTTATATAGGATCTTATAAGAGTTGATTTGCCTTTGGAGCCAGCCTTAAGTGGCCATTCAAAGAATTGCAGTTTCTAAGGAAAGGCAATCCCCTGTTAGTGTCATTTTTCAGCTCTGAGCACCAATAATCTTAAGCTGATGCAAAAAAATCACTTAGCTGTTGATGACACTGACATTGACTGGCCAATATCTGACTTTATTGACACGGCCTTTTGGAAGTCTTTACTTTCATTAATCCTCTTTACTCTTCTTTTTCATAACAGGATGATACCGAGCCCTACTTTATTGGAATATTTTGTTTTGAGGCTGGCATCAAGATCATCGCCCTGGGCTTTGCCTTTCACAAAGGCTCCTACCTGCGTAATGGCTGGAATGTAATGGACTTTGTGGTGGTCCTAACAGGGTGAGTAGCACTGCCCTAATGGCTTATACAGCTGCTAACTGACAGAGCTGATAGGCAGCGGCGATTAATGAGGGGAGGGGAGAGCTCTGCTGTGTGCGTGTGTGTCTGTTGCATTTCTAATGATCAGCAGAGCCAAGCCATTCCAGATGGCTGGGTGTTTTCTTCCTGTGTGAATAAACAGAGTCTTGATAAGGTGGTATTGTCCATATTAGATTTGCAGAAAACCAGAGGGAAATCATTGTAAATACAGTGCAGCAATGATTGCAACACAGAGATCACAAATATTTCCTAAAAGTGGTCCTTGTGAGGCTTCATCACACACTTGGAAATTCTGAAAAAACATGCTAGTATTGTAGGTATAAGAAATTTGCATTTTTTAGCTGGTCATCTATAATTTTTATTAGTGGTTGTTAGAACTTGTCTTACCCTTGTGAAACAGGCTGTTTTATTCAGTTGTGTAAGATTATATATCAAATGATGGCAGCACATAATTGATGATGTTTAATTCTTAAAACCTTGCTGATGCTTCTGAAAGCTTTTCGTGAGTTTGAGGCTTTTAAAAGTTTGTGGCCACACTATTTGCTCTTATACTGTATCAGAAGCAAATACTTAAGAAGTATGGTAATGTAGGAAATCATGGGTCTGTAAACAGTTCAACCTAATAGTAAGGAAAAAAGGCAACAAAGCTGATATTTTAATGAATTTGCCTGAGTTCATACCTTTAAATCTGCCCATGAGTTCAGCCAACAGATTGTACAGATGGAAAAAGAGTGCAACAAGTTGACAGTTATGTCTGATATCAAGCGATTTGTGAATATCATTAAATTTTTATGTCACATTACATAGCCATCCAAATAACATATGTCAACCATGCATGAGCTTGTAGTGAATTAACATGTATCTATGACTTAAAGCTAACAACTGTAAACATTTGCTTTAAGCTAACAATGGGGACTGTTTAAATATTTATTTGTTTAAACCACTTATCCATTATTTTTTTATGATGAATTTTTACTGTTTATCTGATAGCCTTATGTATTTTAATCATTTATCAACTACCTTTCTGTTTTAACCATTACTGAAAAAGAAAAGAGGATTTCTGCGCACAACTTCACCTTTGCACTGATTTATTATGTTGATGTTTCAGATGCAAGGACCTTTCTCAAGACATACACTGTTTGCTTATTAATCTTTTTACTACAACTAACTCTCAGTTACTGCTAGATAGCTGATTCAACTTCTCTGCTTGCCTTCTTTTTGGCCTAGACATGCTTATAGTTACAACATTGTTCAGGACTTATATCCTGCTCAGTGTCCAGATATATTCTTTATTAAATTATCAATTCTGTTTTTTTTATTTAGTTGATCAACTTTAGAGGCTGAAAGTCCTAAGACATAATAAGACTTTTCTGACCATCACTTTTGTTTTCAAGCGCTGCCAGAAGTTATTTTTGTCCACTAAAACAATATCAGCTCCTGTAAAGTCAGAACAACTAATTTCATTATCCAATAAACTTTTTTGAAGACTGACAAAACAGAACAACTGTCCACTTGACTTGCAATCAGTGACCATTTTAATAACATCATTATGTACACAGACATTCATTAGGTTTTTTTATATGATTAGCATTTTTTTTGGAATAGTTAATGAATGAGTCTAGCAAATGGTAAATATAGTGACAAATACCAATGACAAATTACCAGAGCTCTAAGGTAGTATCACCAGACAGCTTATATGTCTAATCAGTCAAAATACCCCAAGAGAACAAAAACTTTAAGCAGCAAGTGCTTAGTATTTTTACTGGGTTAATAAAAACCTTTAAGCTATGACCACAGTGTTTTTGTCTGTCTTCTTTTTTTAACTAGTTAAATAACAGTACTAACAAACAGCTATTGGTACTATATAATTATGACATGTCTTTAAAGTGTTATTTTCTGATTGTGTGGACTAACAGAAGTAGCATAAGATTGACTTTGTGTAGTATTTTGATTGTACTGCCTTAATCTTACACTTCCTACACAGTATTGCTGTTTACTTATGGGTGTATGCTGTGGAAATGCCCAGCAGGCTTAAAAATGTTGCTAAACTAGTCTTAATCTTTTTTTATTTTATCACCTCAGATTGTCTGTGGAGTACACAGAGAGGATCCCATGGTGTTGGATATATAATGAGGGAGTAAAAAGCTAGTATGGGAATAGTGTTGTTGGTGTGGGGGATGGAGAAGAGAGAAGGCTGGAGTGTTGGGGGTTGGTGGGGAAGGGTGGGGGTAGTGACAGAGGATGCTGTTACGCTGCAGAAAGTCCCTGGGCATTTGGTAGTTCCACCAAGGGCCCACCCAACCTCTCTTACATAATGATACAGAGATTTATTTTGCCCATCTATTGGGGCTTGTTTCAGGAACCTGACTGCAATAAACAGAGCTTCCGTCAATTCCCAAACCCCCTCATCAGCATCCCGCCCAACCCACTGGAAGTCACTGAGCCTTTTTCCTGTTGTCTGAAAAGAAGAGGAAGCAGTCGTTAGAAAATATAATAAACGTCATCCACCAGAATGAGTCTGGTTTTGCTAGAATGACGCAGAGGTGTGTGTGTGTGTGTGTGTGTGTGTGTTTGTTTGTTTGTTTGTTTGCAGAAGCATATGCTATCAAAAGGGTTTATCTAAAAAAACATTATCAGTGTTTTGCATGGTTTTATTTTTTTAACTACAAACCCTTAAGAGTCACATGTGTTTCAAAGATAAAACTAACCAGCTGATTTGGTCTTTTCCTGCTATATAACAGTTTACTATAACACAGGCCATATCTGTTCAGTTTTATAAATGTGTTAGGTAAATTTCATACCATACAGTAATAAATCTTAATAAAAAAAGACTTTTTAGGAAAAAAAAAACATTTGTATATGTACTGTATAGTACAACACACTCTGGAGTCTGGTCAGGAGTATTTCTAAGTGTATTAGAATGCAGAGTGCTGAAATCAGTGATGAGCAATGTCAATTATGTAAGAATCTGGGAGAGCTCTTCGATGGGCTATAAATGGTAATATGGTATATGGGATGGGACATTAATAAAAGATTATTTAAACATGAATGATCATCCCTTGACTAAAAGAAATAGTAACTAAAAAAGAATATACAAAATTATCTCTCCATCCACCCAGCCAACCAACACCAGATGCCTTAACCATCTCAGCTGCTCAAGAGAAGCAAATCTGAATGCCTTAAACCAGATACCCCTCTCCTCCCAAATGAGCCTGGAGATCCTATAAATGAATATCACAAAAAGATTTGATAGCTACAGACAACCATGCCAAGCTCATCTTCAGCTGATAATGTGTATTACTTTCACAGAGAATTATGTTGAATCAGCTCTCACTCCAGTTTTGTAGAGACTGGCAATGGCCCTGGTACCCCATTATCTCCCAGTACCCCAACACAACTACCTGGGGACAGACATGGTCGTAAGCTTTCTCTGATTTTACAAAACATATGTAGAATTAATGGGAGAACTCTGATGACCTCCCTTGAATAACCTTGCATGGTTAAAGAGCTGGTCCGCAACCAAACATCAACAACAAAGGCCTTCCCATCCAGCTTGACTAACCATTTTATTACTGGTGTCCAGCAGTGGGTTTTTATGTAATGATATAACCACAAAGTTAATCAGTGATCTTTGGCCTGAGGTGATCTGGTACAAATACACTTCAATTTGTATCGTCCTGTTCTTAAAAATGGTGTTTGTAATTGCCAACTGTGACTAGCAAAGAAGTCCAATAACAAAGAACCACCCAGGTTTCTCCCTTCAGGTTTCTCCATCATTGCCCATGTGAGAGCTGAAATGCCTCAGGAGATCTAGAGAGTCTCTAGGTGGCATTTTTTCCATTACTCAATTCAGAGACCACAAGTCATAGATTTGTGTACATTTACAATCAGATAAAGGGCAATGAGCTTTAGAAACAGCCAAGTTTAATGATCTCCATTCAATAGTAACTGTTTGCCATGTGATTTATGCAAGTTTATTGTATGTATATAAGAGCTGCACTTAGCGTAAACTACCTTTATTTACCTTTATTCTTTCATGTGGTGTCATACAACTGCACCTCATAGCTTCAACTCTGTCATATCCTGTGAAAACTGTGTTCACATATCCTTTGTATCAATCTTGTTATCCTAATGGCCTTTTTATGAGATTTACATGAAGATTCATGAGTGTAACTCGTGTGTGTAAGTGTGGTGACGATTAGGCAGACAAAATTTTACAGTTGACATTGTTCTATCCTGTTCTGGTGTCTATGCTTTTATTATCTAGTTTGCTGCTAGCAGGTGAATCCTCAGATTTGTTTATGCTAACCCTAACCCTAACTGACAAACCCTAACCTTAACCCTACAGTGAAACAGTCACCTTTAACAAAGTCAGTTAACAGCCTTATCTTTTTTGGTCATTTTGCAGTCCCAGTGTACAACCCAGAGTACTTCCACGCACTGTTTCTCACACGCCATGGTATCGTGATCATTCAATCAGTATGGTTTTGCTTGCTGGTGTCCTAATGTTAACTGATTAAATCAATAGGGCATGTAATAGGTCACACTGATAGATGATAAGACAAACTATTTAAATTGGTCTGCTGCACACGTACAGATTTTAAATTTGAATTCACTACAGCTTATGAGTTTAATTTTTCCTGTTTGAATGAAGTTTTATTTAAAAAAAAGGAAAAATCCTATCATATACAAGACACAGTAAACAACTACTGCAGTATCTATATGCTTGTCAAATCATGTATGAGGTGTGTGAGTGCAAGTGTACAGGTATATATGTATATGTTTATGTATGCAGTATCTGTGAGTGGTGAAGTGAGGATTATCGACAGGTTGTCAGGGCCTTTATGCAGCCAGAGCCTCTTCCAGTGTACGTGTGTGTGTATGGGAGCGGCCCATTTGGAACTGAATTGGAGCTTATTCAGCTGACATGATAACCATAATTGAAGGGCCGGGTGGTGGATAGAGGCCATTACAGCAGCTGTCTGGACATCTTATCAATGCCAGGCTACACTGACAGTTTTTTTGCCATGTTGTCCGGGTGGATGCTGGATTGTTCATATTGAGTGCATGCAGCTAAACACACATTCACATGCAGTGCGGCACACTGACACATGTATGCCAACAAATCACTTATCCATGATTATGTCCATTTCCTGCAGGATGTGCTGTGTAGAAACCCACAGCAATTAGACATTAGCAATGATTTACTGATTATTCATTGCAGTCATCTCATTTGGACAGGACTTCAAAATATCAGTCAGTCAAACAGCTTATTTGAAATATGAGCGTTTGAGCAAGGGTTGCAAGTTTAGTGCATTTTCTTTAACCAACAGTTGACGTTTTAATAATCAATAATCAACCAGTCGTTCATACTTTCTAAGGCTGAATATTTGTGTTTATAGTAGTTTTTAATGCTTTAGTTCATGTGCATGAACACGTAGTTTAGAGGCACAGATTCTTTTGATCTGATTAATACATATATTTCAAGACACAATCAAAGCAGCAGGTACAATAAACATCTTTCTTATGCCAACAACAAACCAACTGACAACACAAAAGTAGTCTCAACTTACCAAAGAAGCTTCACAGTAATCCACAGATCAATAAAATGCTGTCAGAAACGGTCCTGCTACATTTAGAGGATTCAGTTTGGTGAAGTGTTTTGTCTAAAGCACAAATTACAAGATCCAAAATAATGTTTTCTGTGGCTGGGATGTTTCTGTTTCCACATTGTTCTGTATTATAGACATTTCTCTTTGGTTGTAGTGTGGTCCTAAGATGGCAGCTTAACTGAGCTTTTGATCACCTATTTTTATCTATTAGGAGCCTGAATACAGCTGTAATGTAGTAGATATACTGTATAAATAAACACAGTATTATGTTTTATTTAGATAAAAACAGTAAACATCTAGGCATGTCCTCGGAATATCTGTCTAACATATGAATTTCATGTACTAATGTTAAAATTTTTCATCAGTTTTGGCCCATGTTGGGCTTTATTGGTTTTAAGTTATTAACTCCCATCTATAGTAATCTACAGACATCTGTTTGCAATTAGATAAATAAATGCAAAAATAAATAAATATATCTTCTGATAGACCTCTGTTACTCACAGGGATCCTGACTGCTGAGACATAAAATTACATTTTAAATTTAAAAAGAGAACAAGATTATGCATGTATTCCCAATGAATCATGAAGAGCTTGGACTTACCATGGGGAAGCCCTTATAGGTGTTTTGGTCTGATTTTACAGAAGATTTCTAAGAGGTTAGAGGCTGACTTGCCAGGAAAGAGATATAGGTTAATATTAAATAATGAGGGTAAAATGTAGCAACAAGTTAACAGAGTATAATGTGTGAATTCCAGGGAAATCATAGTTTGCTTGTGTTTGAGCCAGAGGATGACAATAGGAGTTATGATACAGCTATATACATTTATTTTAGCTCCTTGGGGGGAAGAGGAACTCGAAACAGGCAAACAGACACAGACCTTGTATTATTTATAGTATTTATTTATAGTATTTATTCATAGTATTTTGGTCAACATTAATATGTCAGCAAACAGTTGCCTGCATATATATTCAACAAGCAACAGCAACATTAGCTTTCATTTGAAATTGTATTAGTGTCCTTCTGGCCTATTAAAGTCAAATATTAATTCTGCTTTTATCTCAGAAGAATATGTGTTTTTAGCTACAAGATGTTGGACTTTACTAAGCAGCTATTCTCTAACTGGGCCTGTTGTTTGCTGCTGGGCCGGTAGTGTGCAGTGGGTTTATCATTTTTTGTGAAATTTGCTGTGGCTGCCAGCTGCTGCTGGAAAAGGAGAATCAGCCTTGCAGTAAAATTTACAGGCAAAAGCATATTTCACTGAAAGTTGGACCTTTGATATAAAAATGAACTTTAAACTGGCACTATCTTTATTTTATAAGGCATTTTGTTATTGAATTAATTTACACTGTGCTGTACCCCGATTCTACTTTGTGTAACTGCTTTTCACCACCTCAGTATGTCAAATGACCCTCATTTTCCATTTTGTAGTGTTTCTTTGGGAATCATCCAGGATTTGTCTCCCAGTTGTTGGAAGTACTCCAAAAGTCTTATCTCAGTTTCAGGGTTTTTTTTTTTTTGGTGCATCATGAATGAGGGATATTCTAAGCATGATGTATTTCATATTTCATGTTGTGCAGTGTACTCTGTATTTATTTCGGTCTACCTTGCCTCTACTTCAGTCAGTGATTTTATGGGTTTCGCAGAATACCTTTTCAGAAATCCCAAGAAAGCAAGGTGAACTCTGCTGGGCATTCAGCTGTTATTTATACACATAATAGTGACGGTCATTGCAAACAAACAGGAGGAGAGTGAGAGTTTCTAGAAAGAAATAGTGAGAATCATGCTTGTTATTATTCTGGTGTACTAATGTGACTATGGCTGGACAAACTAAAGTCTCTGCTTTTTCTATGACCCCCTGTATGATTATGGAACAATATTTACAGCAGTTGTTTTACAAGGCATTTGCTGTCGAACCGCACTGAGTTGTATTGTGAGGTTTTACTTGAAATAGTTCTGTTCACCTTATGCTACCTTGATTCAACTGCAAGAGACCTCACCACACAAATATGAAATAGGCATGATTTGTTAAGAGAGTTTTGGGGCAGACTCAGGCTTAGTCCTCTCATACATGCGCTTTTTCTAAAACAGAGTTTTCCCCCCTTTGTTCTCAAAAGATTCCTGTCCACACAAGCATTGTTTGATGTAAGTCCAAATGCAGATACAAAAACACAATTGATACCTTGTTTTGAGCATGCCCAATGAGCAGGCAGCTATGAGAGGTTTGACCAGTTTGTTCAAAAAGCACAACTCTGGCAGCAGAGACTGTGGGACTGCTGTGCCACCAGGTGACCTCTGTAATGCATTCTGACACCACTGTTTCTCAGTACAGTGAAAGACTACTGTTTATTTAAATGCAATCAAGTCAAAGTCCTGCTAGCAAGGATAACACCAACACTGTATCGCTTCATATAAACAGAGGATATAACAGCACACTTGGACGGCCACAAGACAAAAACTGCTGTCAAACATGACAACACTGCTGTTCCTTAATAACTTCACCTTGAGCTAAGTTTTGTAAACAATCTGTTTTTAGTGACGTAAATCTGTGTTTTTGTGTGGATAAAGGCAAAAACTATGTGTACATGTGGACAAGTCCTCAGACTACAAAGCCAGATCCTGAGAGAGTCTGCAGGAGGCTGGCAGAGCATGCTCATGGCCACCCTGATTAAGGCCACTCACTACCTGAACTGCATCTGCCTGACAATACAGTACTTTTACTAATGGAAGTAGTTTAATTGGGATTTTGACCTCAATTCTTCCTTCAATAAAGTCATTTTTGTCCAAACCTGAATAACATGAACAGTCACTCAGAAGCAAGTCCCTAGTAACCACACAACAGCTATGAGTTCAGCTAAGAGCACTCTGAAGAAACTCTGTAAAATAGAATTAAAACTGTAGCCCTTGCAATTTTGATAGAAAGAAAGATTTATCTGTTAATCATATCCCCGGGCAAACTACCTCCAACATTAACTTTGGCTTATAGTACTTTTTGTGCATGATGCAATAAAGGTTTGTTACCCACATTTCAAACGCACTTGTTTTAGTTTGGCAAGTAAAGTGGTTTAGACAATACAACCAAAGAATCTGGTTGTACAGTCATTGTGTTTTTAAATTTTAGTAATTACTTTGGTCAGCATAAGAGGTTATAATAAAGAAATCAGGAAAACAGGAATAACTTGAGGAGGCTTTTTTTACCCTAAAGAAATTCTAGTGTTAACACTGTCATACAAAATGGGAGCTAAACCTAAATAATTTATAGGTTTAATGTGCGAGGCAGTTTAAAGGCTGTCTCATCCTACCACTATTACCATTTCAACATCCCATCAATTGATCGTGGTGCACATCACACATGTATTTGCTCGTACATCATGGACCTAAGCTATCATTCATGAGCTGCTAATCAGATCATGTGGTGGGCTGCATGAACGGGAAAGCCTGGACTTAAGCTCTACCTTTACCATGTAGCAACGAGATGTATGGAGTTGCTAATAAGAGCATATGTCTGCCTCCTCATGCTCCCACCCAGATCAATAGTGTATTGAGCAGAACACAGAGTGAATAGATTCACTTCAGCACTCCTCTTTATAGCTGGCTGGATCAAAGCAGCTGCTGTTGCACCTCTGCAGTGGATTGCTTCTACAGTACATCCTGCTCTCCCTGCTGTCACATACACACAGCTTAGAATAGCACTACTCACTGGAATAATAATATTTTTTGGAGATAAGTAAAATACATGCCCTGCAACACTAATGAAGGAGCTCTGTTTCAAGAATTTAGAATTTTCGTACGTTTCTACACACAGGATAAATAAGCCTTCGGGTGAATGTTTTAAAGGTTAAATATAAACATACACGATCATCAAAAATCAATTTCTTTAGAGGCAGTTTCACAAAAATTTAATTAATACATCACGACTGGTATTGGTTTTGACCAGCACTTCCCTAAACTCTTACTTGGTACTTCAGGCACTTAGCAGAAAGCCAGTATTCAGCATTTGGCCAAATAAAACCCTCTGTTTCCTGCTGGTGCAGATCAAGTTGACTGAGGAGGAGGAGATATTTAGGACAAGAATTTAACTGGAGGCTAGTGAGTATATTTTGCTTGATTTCATCTGTTCACGCTTGATTTCATCTGTTTACGCTGTTATTTCATGGCTTGCTATGACTTGCTTTAAAAATATACAATTTATGCAATATTGCAAGCAAGGCAGTCTCTACTTTAACAGGCTAAAGATTGACTCTCACTAACATGTTTTGTTCATAATAGCTTATAGGATTTCACAAGGCAATGTTTATGTATATGTTTATGTATCTATGTTTATGCGTATATATATATATTTATATATAACATATATAAATATTTTTATGGGAAAAAATTGTGCAGAAAGAAAAAGAAAAAAACTGTTGTTTGTACTGCTGTAAGCTCCCCGTCTGTTTTCTGTGATCACAGTAGTCTCAGATGTACAATGGAGTGGCACAGCCCTAGCAACAGGCATATTGATATGATTATGATAAGAACCAGTTTGTGTATTTGCTCTGTAAATGCCTTGTGATCAACAGAGGATCCTGGCTTTCTCTCGGCAGCATCCAAACCTCCCTCTGAACTAACAACAGGGAATACTGGCTCTCTGAGTTTGGCCAATTTCTTCACAGAGGACTCTTGATAGATACACAGTGATAGACAGGAGCCCAAAAGTGAAAACACAGAAATACACGGAAAACACAGAAAAACAAAAAAAAGGAAAGTTAAACACTATAAACTCTAATTTACATCAATATTTTTCCTCTACTTTTCTCTTAAATTTTAAGGTCTAAAATAGATATATAATAGAAATATACAGTAAAGAAAAGGTGATGTGCTCATATTTAGTTTGAATACATATTCCACTACCCTATTTAAATTTCTTTCACTTTGAGAAGTAGGTGGTTGTATGCTTTGCGTGATTTGTGTTAACTTAAAAGAGGAAAAATGGGTTTCTTGATGGCTGAAGTCACACTGACTTGAATACAAAACTATAATAGGGTCGTCTTGGCGTGTGCTTGGTGGCTTGACATTCTTGTCCCACAAAGAGAAACATGATGACACACAATAGAAGCTATATGTCATAGCCTCTTAAATGACTTAATGCTACATTAATGGTGTTATTATTTCACTTTGGATCATTTAAACATCATTATTATAAAGGAGAAGATTCCTTTTGTTGAGATATATATGTAAGAGGCAAAATAAGAAACATTTTTCTTGAAAGCTGTGTATAAACTCATACCACACTAATCCTCCTCAGTTATCACTAATGAGATTCTAGAAGTGTGTGGTGGTGTATTTATCTGAAGAGACCTTTCACTCTACCTTTGTATTTTCTTACTTTACTTTGTTTGGTGTCTTTCAGGCCGTCAGCCCTTAGACAGTGGACATGGTCAATAACAGCAGGCATTGTAAGAGCACAGTACTAATATACTGACAAAAATAGAGGAAACAGGGAGGAGAGGCTGACTTTAAATGTTGTTATCATGAACCAGAGCCACCAAATCCTACCTTTTAAGATTTCTAGGGCTGCATGAGTACAGACCAAGATAAAAAAATATATATATATTAATTTGATTAGTATTGAGATCATGCTTATACATCACAGGTATTATTTGTTTTTTAGACACAATTATTTGTAATTGCAGGACATATCTGTTTAAATAAACAGAGGGCAGCTTTTATTTCATGTTTTGCTACACTACTACAGATGTACAAATCTTTGTGTTGACGTGAGACTTGGTCTTATTCACAGTGCATCTTCCAAAAGCTAATTATGAAAAAAACACAAAGCTGTAATGAGCATTGCATTAGCCAAAAGTAACACACTTAACAGTATCACTGCTATTGATGTCAGAGTTGGTGCTGGACAAGGATGAGGATCCAGTAAGATCATATTTCGCCAAGAAGACATTGTTCTTCTTGGTCTTTTTCAGTCAGAGCAAGTTAGTCGTTTTGCTTTTAAGCATAGACACAAGTCTAATGCACTCTTGGCAAGTGCTGAATGTCTCTTGCCCCAAATCTGAAACATATTGAAAGAAAAGATTATGATCTGTTTCAGGGGACCAACTTTTTGCCTTTTGCACCAGATATTGGATTTTGTCTTTTCCTATCTCTTCTCTGTCTTTATTCTTCAACTATAAACTGCTTTGCAGGGTGCAAGTACAGCGGCATAACCCCAAAACATATAGATCACTCCCTGGAGGCTGGTTGTTAGTTGAGGAAGCGCTGCAGTGGCATTTTTTATGAGTTGAGCACACATATTTAAAAGTTAACATTTTGATTGATAATGTTCATTTAATTGTTGGAAGCCAAAGCTGTGACTATGATTAATATTAAATTAATTGTGCAGCCATACCTGCTGATGCTGGAAATGAGACTGTGGAGAGCAGAACTTGCTGGGAAATGGAAAACAATGAGCGTAAAGAGGCTTAAAAGCTATGTAACACTTAGAGAAACAGCAGTAAGCTGATTGCTCTCTGTGGGTTTGTTGTTAAAATGACCCATTCACATTACAAGTTGTTCTTTAAATTGACACAGTGAGAAAAGCAAACAGCAGTCAGACAAATATTAAATGCAAAGTGCTGCTTCCATAAAGAAGATTTGACAGTAAAAGAAATACTGCCATACATTTCACCTTTAAATTAAGAATGAGTTAATTTCAGAAATTAATGATGTATTGAATATCAAGGAGCAATGTGAAAAGATACAAGATTGATTCATGATCACGTTACAGCACAAGGTTATATAATGAAATGTTGATAAAAGTCCTTGTATGCTATTACTAAGCACCTTTGTGTGGTGGTTACTGACTTTTAAAATCATTTGGGCTCTGCTCTCTCACATATTCCACCTAAACTCCAATGCTGAAGACAAATTAGTGTCCTTCCTAACCCTTTGAGCAGTAGGTTTCTCTGTTCGCCACTCTGAAAAGATTGTTAATTTTTCCCGATGAGAACTAACATCATTTTTGGTAATGCAGCCGATGCTGGTGGTGTCATCTGCATACTTTATCATGAAATTATGTTTGCTCATGAATCCAAACTCTCATGGGTGTGTTTGTGCAGAAGTTCAGCATCCAGCTTAGGAGGCCAGAATGTTAAGATTTCCAATTAGTTTCATGAGGAAATTTGTGTTTAATGCTGAACTAAAATCCACTAACAGCATTCAGATGTAGGTGGTGTTACCATGCTTATTGTTGTAAAGACTGAATGAAGGGCAGTGGAGATGCATCCTCTGATCTGTTGGTTCTGAGTGCAAACTGGTGAGGGTTCAGGCTGGCTGGAATGATGTTCTTGATGGGCTGGAGAACTGATTTCCTTTATTTTAAAATACTTAAATGGGGATGAGTGGCTTTTTAGGTAAAGGATCCCAGATGTTAAAAATGTCATCAATGAAATCTCTATCTAACCGGCATGTTTTTAGTAACCAACCTGAATTGTAGTTGGGACTCACAACTTTTCTAATATTCAGAGTAGACTTTACATCTCGTTCTTTGTTGAGCAGATCAAAGCAAGCATAAAACAAATTAAGCTCATCTGCCAATGTGGCCACACAGTTGATGGGGGCAACCCTGCTTTTGTAGCCTCTGATGTTCTAAATCGCTTTCCACATACATTTTGATGTTGTTAGTGTTCAGGTCTCTTCTCAGTGTCTGCTGATGTCACTGCTTTGCCTCCTTGATTGCAAACTTTCAGTCTTGCTCTGGTGTTGTATACCTTCTCACCTGACTGTAAGGCACATATTTTTGGCTCTGAATGGGGTCTTCACCTCTGTATTTACACAGGCACCACATCATCTGCACATGTCTGATGTTTCTGTTGATGTTCTTAATTGAGATTGATGTGGTTCTCCTGGGGGGCAGCATCACTAAACACATGGCAGTCTGTGCAATCAAAACAAACCTGTAGAGTTACTGTAGCCTCAGCTAAGAGGCTGCAGGGAATCAGCGAAGAGTAAATAGGCAGCAAAAGCAGAGAAATATGATCTGATATACCAAAATGAGAACCAGGGAGAGCTTTGTAGCTGCCAGGAAAGTTTGTATAGACATTGTTCAAGACTTTTTTTCCCCCAGTGGAGATGTTGACATACTAGTGGAATTTAAATAAAGCAGTTCTGAGTTGTTGTTGTTGTTATTATAATTTAATAAAAATCACACTGGATTCTCTGGGCACATAATCTTAACATCCTAAACATTTAGTAAACATCAATTCACTTTGATTGCATATGAGCAGTAAGTAAACACATAGATACACCTATACAACTCTAACAGAAGTCTTGTGCTCTTTCAGTGTGGAATCTGCTTAGTTAATGCAAAAACTTGATCTAGGATGTTGGATCAAGCAACAACAGCCTCTTTTTTCCAGTTGATTAGTTAGCCTGCATCTTATTTTATTCTTTTATTTTATCCATTTTATTTTCCTGTGATTAGTCATCAGTCAGAGGAAGGTGGATGGAAGGACAGCCTCAGGTGCAAGCTGTGTTAGCCTAGCTCTGGTCCCTGCTCTTAAATATTATGTGCCTTAGAAATGATGCAAAAAGCATCACAAATTAATTTAAAAATGTTATGTAGTTTAAATGATCTTCTGGCTGTGCATCTGCATGCATCACTGTTGGCATGATAATGGTGAAAGGAGAGGAAAGTGTCTTATTTCAGTGTTAATGTAGCTGTTTTCAAGGTTGAATCTTCTTTGAATCTACTGCAAATAACACAGACTCGCTAATAATTCTGTTTTATCAAAGGTCAGCCAGCCCAATGAGTCAGCAAACTCTAATATTAATTTAATGGATTGACACTTTACACCAAACAGTGTTCTTTTAGTGATACCAGTGGCATTCTTTTATTTATTCTTTGCACTTCAGTGTCAGGTAAACACTGATAGCATCCAGTCAGTCAGGTGTTGTGGTTCCAGAGAGCGGCTTCGATAATACAGAGCAGGTTTCCAAAATCTGGACTGCAGACATTGTGATGATGGCTCTGTGGTCAGGGCTAATGCACACACACTGCCATAAATTTGTTGGGGAAAGCAGATTGTGGCATTTGTGAGCTCCTCTCTAATCAACCCCTCCCAAAGAGGAAGGCTGAAGCAAATGAATAAATAATTGATTAGGTTTCACTGTGGATGAATTAGCCCAGTTAGAGAGTACATTTTATTCACTTTGATAAGTGCTATGCACAGTATTGCTACAGTATACTTAACCTAAGGAATATTCTACATACTCCACTATAAATAAGTATGTTGTAAAATGTCCAGTCTTATCTGCCAGTATAGGCTGGAATAAAAAAAGGCATGAACTCGTACTTGCCGCTTAAAGGATTAACTTGTTCAGTCAGGCAATTTTCTCACAGTCTCTCTTGTCAGATGTAAATGTCCTCCCTAATCTTTTCTTGCTGTCCACTGACTTCACTGGCCGTCCACCACTTTTTCTGCTGTTAAATCTTTTTTTTTTCCAGATTTCTTGCTGTTTCATCATTGTCTACTGGAGATAGATCCAGGAGGACATTCTCATGTGACACCAAAGATCAACCTTTTAGCAAGTCAGAATTAATGATCTCTCTCAAGATACAGCACTTCTGGAGATTATTTTCTTATTTTTGAGACCAGAGCAACAGACACAGATAGCTGTTTTGGCGGGCTGGGCAATAGATCACATGACTAAAAATCTGTGGAGTATCCCTCTAATTCAACCCCTTGCATTACGTTTTCCCCTGCCACATTTGACATTTATTTCATTCTCAACAATAGATACCATTTAATATGTAGGATTGGTCACCATACTAGATGACCGTGATCAAAAAGCATTTAAATGTTTATTTGGAAAATTAATGTGAACTTCTACAGTCACACTTCAAAGTCAGGTGACCACTTTCATATTTCAGGCTTACTAAAGCCGTCTCTTAAGCAGAGTTAATATGTAAAAATAATGATAAAATTTCTGTGTTCTGTTCTGTTCTGTGTGTCAGGTTTCAGTGGGAAGCAATACTCTTCTTAAAATCTGTATATGTCAAGCTCTAGTGTACTTAAACTCTTTTCTCAATTGCTGTGCTCAGTGTTGCAGTGAAGAGGCCTGTTGGGGATTCAGGTTTTTGACTGGCAGCCGTCTTGGACGTGACTATTCAAGCAATTTGTTTAAAAGACTGTATTCTTGGGAAGTGGGGGATTTTGCTAGAAAATATGAGCTGTGCTCCGAACTTCCTTAAACACCACATAAATCTGCTATTAAAAATGAAATGTGCAGAGAAATGTGACAGCAACAGAAAAAAACCGCATCAGGACACTTTAATTTTATGCCAGCCACAATTTACTGTAATTAATAATTGAAAATGTGTCTTATATTAAGAATAATAAAAGAATCTTAAAATTGTTTTAGAAATAGGATGACCATGCTCTTGTACTTTTTCTTTGACTGTTTTTATAAGATACTAAGTTGTATCCAAAAAGGAATAGTCTGTGATAATTACAGGTTTTGTATTATTGGATGGCCAGCTGCACAAGATTTGGCTTAATATTCCAGTGTGAAGACTCTGAGATTTTGAGATGGATTGGATGGTATTGAGTCATCTGTGCAAATTGTGTTTGAAACTGAAGAAGTAATGATTCTAAAATACTTCTTGATCTATAGGGAAAACCTTTACTTAGATGCTTATTACACAGACTGACAGTGATGCTTGCAGGACAAACACTTGCTTATGTTGTCTATACTTTACTTTGTTTGACTTAGTAATAAAATAATTAATAATAAAATCTGAATTTATATTTCTATGGTACTTATTCAGGTTTTTAAGAAAGTAAAGAAAAGCTTCCATAAAATTATGTACAGGGACAAAGGTTATCTAATATAAGACAGACTAGGACCAGGAGGGGCCCTGTAATGCATTTGAAAAGTAAGCTGCTGAGTCTCAAGCTGACTCTGTCCTCTAACCTCATGATAAAGTATCAGAAGATTGTATATTCTTGGACAGTACTTGCCAAAAGGGATTTGTGTGAATACTTTACAGTCCACGGTGGCTGGCTGAAAATAACAATTCTCAAGCTAATTTCCAACCTCAGCTATGTAGTGTGGTTGAATTTAACTAGATTGATAGTTATGTCAGTTTTTTTTTTTTTACCTAAGTTCACATTTGATGCACATTTGGAGCAGGTACTGTATGATGTCTTGTCATCACTAAGCAGAGTGGGTTCATTCACTGCTTTTGCTGTTCTTCTTGTCAGGCTGCCAAGCAAGCACCACATTAAGATTTTTGTTATAGGCTCATTGTAATGGAAGCTCATATTTCAGTGAAAGCTATTGATATGGCTCTCTTGTTATGTTGATCCCATAGCAGAGTTTCTTTAGCAGGGGGATGTGCGATACTTGTGCAAGAGACACAGGAGAATTCTTAAAGTGGTTTTCATTCAGATATCTCAACATTTTTCATGTGAGAGATTCTTTTATTTGTGGTTTCTGCTTTCCTCTTGAAGTGTTTGAGGACTGTGATGTCATTTATTTCTATGCACCAGTCAAAATTTAGCAGTGTCAAAATTGGATTGCAGGTGGATGGATTGTTTGATTTTGTCGCCACTGTCTGTCTATTCTGATCAAACCAAAACCACACAATCCTAGTGAGACAGTTTGACTGAGAACTTGGCAATATATCCTGAACATGATATCATGGCATGAAAGTAGATATCATCTTTGATTTCTGCTACAGTTACATTGTGATAAGGCAAAGAAGTTGTATTTTTTCCCAGTTTTAAAAGCTGATTTATAGTAAAGAAATGCAATTTTTTGAACCTACTAGATTGTTTTCTGTTTTCCTTTCACTGATTAGTCAATTATATCCCTGTTACAGATAATTGTTCATATCATACATATTATTCAATCTCATTATGAAAGTATTCCACACAATATTGTTGCAAAATTAATATTGATATACTTGTCCCAAAATATTGTGATTTATGAAAGTGTCCATATTGCCAAGTCCTAAGTTAACTTCTGAATAATGTCTTTGAGAGTCGCTACTCTGGATAAGTGTTTAGTTTATCTGATTGGGTCGGTCCTTTTTATTGCTCTGTTGGACAGTTTTAGTGTACACAGGATTGAGTGAAGTGGGTAAGTGAGCAACAGTGTTAACTATCTGCGCTGGGTTTTTGTAAAATTGGGAGCATGTGATGGTAATAACAGCCCTAAGATGAATTGAGCTTTTTTACCTGGTCACAAGGCTCTGTTGTGATGAGGTGATGAGTGTCCCTGTGTCAAAAACTGGTGGTAATGCTTCCATGTTGAGCTCCATGTTAGAGTACAATATTATCATAATGGGTATCAGGATGGACAAAAAGTAAGATGAAGAAGTAAGTAATATGTACTTTTTAAAAAAAAAAACGATTTTTTCTGTAGCACATGTATTTTAATGTGTTTTTTTCTGTTATTTATTTAAGAGTTTTAGCCTTAAAGCCTCATCTGGCAGTGAACAGGCTGTGTGGCATACAATTTTTAGATAATGAGAGGTCATTAGTCCTCGTCTTGTACCAGGCATCTGTCCCAGATCTATAGCGACTCCATCAAACATGATAAAAACAAGCAATGATGACTGAACTTTGGACCTCTTCAGAGCACATGTGGGGCGTTTCACCTCTTTGTTTCATTATTGCTGTGAAGTGAGGAAACTGCTGCTGCTCAGCGTTACTGGCCTCAGCCTGTTTCAGTTCGTCACACATATCCAGGAAAGAGAAAAGAGAATGGAGAATGAGACAGAGGCAGACAGACAATCTCTGCACTGATGTGTTTTCTTTTTCAGACTGATGTGTCTGAGACAGCAGATCGATGGCTTGGGAGGTGTCTCAAGCCCCCCACTCCATCACCACCACCACTTTTTTTTCCATGGAGCTGATTGATCTGAGAGCTGAGCGTTAGGGAGGATTGTGACCCCGCAGGCAGCCAGGCACTGCTGTCTCCATTCAGCTACTAGCCATGTATCTCTGCATGCTACCTTGCTTACACTTTTATCTGCAGGGAAGCCAGCCAGAGAGCATGCTGGGAAAATCAGCTTGTGGCTAAAAAGCTTGAAAGTCTATGTATATATATACATGTATGTATGCACAGAAGGATCAATGGACCCATGAATCTAATGCAATCTGGCTAAGTGCCACACCCATTTTGCAAGTCCTGAATAGGCTCTTTCCAGAATTGGTTATTTTACCCCGTTCAGGCATGTTATCTCTTTGTCTAGATGCCAGACAGTGATGAGTGTAGTTTATTGAGCGTGGTCTGTCATTATGTTAAGCTGATGTCCATTACATGAATACTGGCTTTGATCCCAAGCTCTGACTGAACTCAAAGGATTGATTTGCACTCACTGTTCGTCACACAGATATCCCAGTCTCATTTTATTGCACAATATAAACTGTATGACATGTTTGACTTAAGGAATAATGTAAGTCTGTGTGCTTTAGTGGCTTAAAGATTGCACAGGAGATGCCCGTCAAAACTTGTGCTACAGATCAGCTTATAAAACGTTATAAGAAAAAAAACATAAAGAAAAAAAAATGTGTTGTGTTTTCCGCGTGTCTGTGCCATATGCATATATATATGGAATAAATATATTTTAATCAGCCATTTATCTGCTGTAATGATATTATAGAAAAATAATGATAATAAAAAAAAGTAAAAGCCAATAAATAAGACATCAAATTTCTTTGTTGACTTAACCAATGTAGTATCTACACACTCTAGTAGGTTAGGTTGCAATATGTGCCTTTAAATTCAGTTTGCAATTTACCAAAATACACACAAAGGAAAAAGAGGATAATTAACTAGCACAGCAGTCCCATGTCATCTGAACCTGATAGACCACACAGTAGAGACTAAAATGTTCCTATACGCTGTTCACCCCTGATTAACAGTTTCAGAGAAAGATAAGATGAATTTCAAAAATACAATAATGAACAATGTGAAAGTATCGGCTATCTTATCCATTTGGCCATAAGAGGCAGGTAATAATGGTTTATCAGTATTGACTGAAAAATCTGTCTTGCATCCCTTGTTTTAATGTGGCTCAGAGTCTATGGCTATGTTTGAAGTTCTGAGGGGTTGTGCTTAGAGTTAAAAGCCAATGTTAATGTGCTAACATGCACTCTTGAGGCTGTTCAGAACTGCTTCTTGGGAAATCCAGTCGTAAGTGGAATCATCATTAGCACCTTAAATGTGACACTTAATTAGTGGTAATTAAACTTGTTGGTCCCCTTTACAATGTGATTCCTAAAAACTTGGGACACTGTACAAAAAACATCAGTAAAAACAGGGCACAATCATTTAAAAAAACTGTGTACTGATAACAGTTGTGTGTCCATGTAATAAAATCCTTAATTTCACAAAGTGTTTAACCTGTTTGTGAACAATTAAGCCTTTTTTAGGATGCTCCTTTCATACCCAATTATAATACTGTCACCTGTTTTTCGTTTTTTCGGAATTATTCATACTGAGAGACTACATTTAAAATATTTATATTTATGGTATTTCACAATCTGTTAAGTAATATCTGTCAAGCGTTGAGCAAACAAACATCAGTTTATCCCCACAACACACCTCTGTATTATTGTGATACATGTAAAATTCTTTGAATGCTAAATCTGTATGTTCAGAATGCCAGTTTTCATGCATTAACATCAGAGAAGTGAATTCTCCAATTAAAAAGCGGCTTTAGGGTACAACAATGCGTGGCAGTTAGTCTTACAACAGAGACAATTTGCCCTTGCAATTACTAATGAATGGGAGGATTTGCTTGGACAGTGCTCTGTGTGCAGGCTCATTTGTGTCACAGCCCAATTTACATAAATGTCCTTGCCTGACGCAGTTTCAACTTTGCTAAAGCTGCTGAGGTGCAAAAACATTTGCACAGTTATCTGTCACCAAAGAGGTCGATTAACATTCTAACACATGTAGAGTGTGGTGCATCCGTATCTATTCAACCCATAATGACCTGGGAACACTATGTTTTATGAAGATAAAAAGTAAAGAATTTCAGGCAACATCTTTTTCTATCTTGACCTCCTTTGGCAACAATGCTGTTATCTTTTGTTTAAATGGGACTTTTTCCTACTTTTGGTTAATGGTTTACAGGGGTACAAATGCATCTACCTCATCAGCTGTAAAACTGTCATGTTCCCTTTTAACCCCCACCCTCCTTTCCTATTAATTTGTTACCATGGAGATAAGCTGACATGGTATGCACTCATTAAACATTTTGCATGAATAAACTCCAAGCGTAAATGTTTTTTAACTACAAACAGTGTTCTCCAAAGAGCTTCCTGGTTAATTAAAAGCACAAAAATTCTTAATAGCATACATATTCACACCTACCCATATACACACCTACCCATACACAAACACATGCACACACACACAAAAACTCAAATTGATAAAAGATGATTTCAAGGTCACAGAGCCACTATGAAAGTAGTTTTCCTCTCCACTCAGGTCTGATTGAGCTTAACAAAGCTAAATAATCGAGCAGGCAGATGTTTAAGGGCACTTGTGATTCTTTAAAGGTTCTAGTGAAGCAGTTATGATGTCAAGTGCTGTGCAGCAATCAAAGGCACAAAGCTGCATTTAGAGCCCACCAATGTTGGAATCTAATGTTAAAAGCTGTCTCTTGACTTATATGTGATTATGTACATACCAAATGTGTAACATAATTAGGTGGCACATTACAGATATGTACACATTACGATATACTGTATGCCAGCACAATGCTAAGTTAAATAATCAGGTTTTACAAAACACATAAAAGATTAAGTGAGATGTATTTTCTTTGTTTTTTTGAAAAAATAACTTCGCTTTTAGGTTGTTGAGGAAAAAACAGTCACACGTGAGTGTTTGCTTAATTAATTATTTTCACAATTACCTTTTTCTCCTGTTTGAGTAACTTAAATCCATTATTATTACAGTATTATTCTGTTATTAGAAATAATAATTTTATATTTGTGAAAGGTTTGCTATGATTTCTATCTTAGTTGTAGTAAGAATAATTAAACAATATTATTATTATTATTATTATTATTATTATTATTATTATTATTATTATTATTATTATTATTATTATTGTTATTATT
>JAPZDY010000022.1:1659182-1678973 GCA_029783645.1 Ctenochaetus hawaiiensis
TTATTATTATTATTATTATTATTATTATGGTTGATGTTAATCTGCTTCCTGACTGTATACTTATATATAAATATATGTATGTAAAGAAAAACACAATCTCCTCTCTTTCTGAGCCAGTGTTGGTCTCCTGGCTGTTTTGTCTCTAATGAGATCAGTGGAGCCTCCTTGTTTCTATGGCGACACCTCCAGTCATCTCCACTGTGGCTTCCCCTTTCCAAGCATCCGTCGCTCCCTGTTTCCCTGTTTTTTTGTCTCCCTCTTTCTCTCTCTGTCTGTTTCTCTCCCTCTCTCTCTCTTTTCATCATTCATATCTCGCCTTGTTCTCCTCTTGTCTTATCATCGGCTTTTCTGCTTCTCTGTTAGATTCACAGCATTTTCATCAGAGTCATCAGGCCATGATACATCTCCCTCAGGGACATTTAGTTTGAGAATGAATCAGTGTTATGGTAGTAAAGAGGAAGGTAGAAAAGTTTGCGCGTCAGAAGTGTTTTAGGCGCATCACAAAGTTACATCCACATATACCAGTATAAGTAAATATTAGCTGTACATTTAAATAAGTAAGAATAAGGTCTTTACTGCCACCCATGGGACAAAATAACCATAACATATGAGGGAGTTTATAAGGTTTTTTGAATGAATAGTATGAATTTCCCACTATAGGCTAATAATATGGTAGGTATCATTCATCCATAAAAGAAATACATTTGTCACAGATTAAAGCTGAACAACATGGATCAAATTACAACTCATTTACAATAAAAGATTAGTAATGAAGTATTAGTTGTGACAGTTTTATTCTTACTCTGTCCTGATAGATATTGAATTCACTACTTTCATTTGATTGTCAGGTCAAAATCCAGTAAGACAAAGACTTATGCTGTATTCATTCTTGAAATGAAAGATTTATCAGGCTTCTGCTGTAGATAGTAATTTTTATGTTAGATTTTTCAGCTTATTCTGTATTTCAGTAAGAAGAAGGTTTGTGGTGGAGGTGTCTTAGATAAAAATTACTGAGAAAGAGATAACTAGTTATGTACAGCAGTAACCGGACTTCTGTGAAGTGAGTATCATATCTCATTTCACATGTTAATACCAAATACAAGTGAAACACATGTACTGAATGTACAAGAAATGTATACCTGTACATGAAAAAAACATGCAAAATAACTAAATGAAATACAAAACAAATAAAAAAAAACAAAAACAAAAAATAGACACAACACAATCAGAAACACAAATCTGAACCATACCCCTAAACTCTCTATTCCTAAGCAGTGTCACTCAAGGTAATAAAGACTGTTCCCTGTGCAATGCATTTTACAGCTATGTCCTTTCAACAGAAAAGATCATCTAACTCCAAATCCTGTCAAATTCCTTTAGTCTATCATTAAAGATATGACATATTCTCTCAAGGTGGGGTAAGTAGTCAGTGTTGTTATCCAGGATTAAAAGTTGGCAAATCTTCCTTTTTCCAGAATGACAGACAGGACTGAGGACATGAGAGTAATAAGAGCCTTTTGGGGTTCTTTCGAATCCAAAACAACTCTCCATTAAGTATCACTTGCTTTTATAAATCAGCCAAATTTAGCAATGTTTTGACTAACCCGTGATTCATATATGTGCGAAAACATCACTTGAATAATTTATTGTCATTTTACTTAACCTTATGATTTCATTAAAATCCTGATTCTGAATCATGCAGAAAAACTTTCAGAATGTGAATACATCAAACACTATTACACCAGCATGAAATTTTCTTTTCTTTTAGTTAAGCTATTTTTTTAATGTCATTACCAAATAAGATATCCTCAAATCATTTTTAACACGTTATAGGATCAGCCTAGTATTTTGTCTCACATTATTAATTAGAAAACATTGGACCCTTAGACAGGAGCCTGCTTTCATTGTTCACCTAAAGCAACACATCAATTAGCACTAACAGTGTAAAACTCTACTGTTAGCTGAGAAATTAAGTTTGATAATGTAAAACAACCAGCTTGCACAGAGTTAAAAAAAAAAGTCCACAGTTAAAGCTAACATCACATCAAAAATGTCAATTTTATTGTGATATTGTGGTTTTAGCTGGCTAATGCTGGCTATCATTAGCTTGCTTCTGATGCAAACAAATCGCAGCTAACTAATCTAGCACTATTGTGAGTAGCTAACATCAGCTAATTCATACATACTCCTGGGGCTGATTTGACCAGATGACTGGATGGTGTGCTTTTTGCAAATTGCTTTGTCAGTTACTTTGAGGGGTAAAGGACTTATTCTATAGTGACAGAAGGATAAGGAATTTTTATACTTTCAGTTTTTGTGCAACAAAGAGTTGCACTATATAAAATAATTAAAAGTTTATTGTCTTTAATGCTACTCATCTAGAACATGTACACAGAATAGAAGAGTACCCAAGTACTGAGCTTCATTGGCTCAGTTGTGGTGGAGACTGGCTTCTGCAAAGACATACACAGCTGTCTCTGATTTTCCATTGCTTGGTCAGCAAGAGTCCCATTTCTTCCATTTTATTTTCCTCCAACCGGAAATTATGAGAAAGAAGTCTTAAAGCAGGGCTAATAGCTCTTAAAATACAAATAGAATTATGAACATTTATTGCATTTCTGCCATATTCTACTAATAGATCACCACTAAATCTTGCACACACTGGACTTGTAAATTCTTATGGGGTTTAAATAGCTCTTCTGTTAGTAATTTGCTTGTCAGTTCCTGTCACACTCAGAAGCACAATCCTTATTCAGAACTAAAGTTGAGACTAGGTGTGCCAAACTTAGTTGTCATCATAACAAAATGTTCATCTAGTTAGAGTCTAACCTTCAAAAGGCATATTACAATGGCTTTTGGCTGTTACTTATGTGTGGCCTGGTGTTATTTCTGTCTGTGTTTTGGAATCGGTCTCACTATGATAAATAAAGATATTTAATTACCACAATTTGAACACAGTGCGAAGGGTAATGCATGGCATTCACATTATTATCATAAACTGATTGTGTGAAAAGTATATGTAGTTCTATCTGCTCTTATGTTTTTATTGTTTTTTAATATAATCATTTAATTCTCTTCCTCATGTATGTTACCATACCTGTTACCACTGTCCTACCAGCCCTCTCTCTCCCAGTTCTGATGGAACTTACCTTTCACACCCTCCATCACTATCATTTTTTGTATTTAACTTCTCCATTCTTTACTCTTTCTTCCCCTCTCTGGAGAATATTCAAGGGATAAAAGAAAAGTGCAGTCATAGCAAAGCAACAAATGCACTGTTAATCTGATTTGTCACTGAGTCTGAACTCGAGAAACCCCCCTCCTCTTCTCCCTGCTGCTCTGGGATGATAGTTTTTGGGCACCAAGCCAAGTCCAAGTATGGTGCTGCCATAAATATTCAATTGAATATGAAATTTTGGGGTCAGTGAGAATTTAGAATGCAGTATTGAGTGTTCTTCTCTGCTGAAATCACAACACTACATCGGGCTGGGTCTGGGGATCTTTTTTTTCCCTTGGTGAAAATGAAAAATTCACTAAGTGTTCAGTGATGATGACTGGCCCAAAACATACAGCTAGACATTGATCTTTATAATAAGTTGACAGAACTGTGTGCTCTTTCAAAGCAATGCAGGTTATGGAGAACTGTGACCCTCAAATGATATACAGGACATCCACTCAGTGTTTTTTTTTTGTTTTATCGCTACATTCTTTTGAACTGCCTTTTGATGTTCATCAAATTGTGTACTGTTTGTGTACAGAATTTGTTTGAAAGAAAAACCTGGTATTGATTGTGGGGGGCAGCAGTGGGCACTTCAGTCAGCCAGACTTTTTTAAGGAGAAGATAAAACACTAAACACATTTCCACTTCCAAATAAACATTAATAGTGTAACTGAGAGCACAGGACGCCAAAAAAACACAAGAGTGTTTTATTTAAAAAGAGGGAGAGTTTTCTCTGAGATAGAATATAAACCACCGGCTACCCTTAATTTGCATGGTAGGGTTTGGGTTATTTTGGGGTCATTTTGGAAAATTTATTGATATCCTTTATTTTTCACTAGGTTCATGGATGAAATATCTGATATATAACGCATGAAAAATGACTGAAAAATTATTAAGCCGTTAAACAGCTAAGTATTATCTAAAAGCTCTATTGTAAGTGGATGTCAGCAGGAGGGTATTGTTAGCAGATGATAACAGGTGCCACGGGCCTCCTCCTCTCTTCAGTTTTCCATGCGTTGATAGTCTTCTGTTTTAAACATCTGTCTCATCTGTTCAATTTGTATTCATTGCTTTCACCAGTATGTCCCTTGTACCTTAAATAGGCTTATTCTGCAGTTGTTTCTTCTCCATGTACAGATCTGAGTATTCCCCATTGCCCTGGCCTGCTATTGTGTTTATCAAATTGCTCTGCTTGTGTCTGGGTATGAGCTCCTCAGGGTGAATGAATTTCTCTGCATCTCTCATGCAACGCACAAGTGCACATAAGTTAAAAGACAACTGGATGAAGCGCATCACGCAGAGCATTTCCTCTTTAGAACAGCTAACTGAACTACATTCAAATGGAAACAAACATTAGTTAAATAACTCCAGGAAGTCAGAGACTCTGAAAGTTACACTTGATCTGTTCCACCTGTATCAAAACATGAAGACTGGGAGTCTTACTAGCACCTTGTTTCACATGTATCCAGTTCTTTTGATTTTTTTGTGACAGAAATGTTAAAGACATGTAGACCCCCATGTAAACTTGTGGGCGCCAGCCATCCAAGGCAACCCAAACTGTAGCTGTTACAGATGCTGTACAAAGGGCAAATTTATAAAATACTTTTCGCCCAGAATGCTGTTTACCAATCTACAATCTTTGTTAAAGGATTCATAGAGAAAATGCTGAAAGACAAGTTATTATATTACTTTCTTACTGAAGGGGACTCTTAATTGTAAAAAATTGCTCAAGATCAAATAGACCGTATTTTATGTAAAATTACAGAAAGTCAAAATTTTGTCAGAATTGAGATTCTTTTCCACCAATGCACAGCAGAAAAAGATTGTTTATTGACTCTCCACCGTGTGTGTTCTCACTTCTACCATCATTTTGTGCAAAACCACAAACCAGTAACTGTAGATGACCACATCCTTGTTCTGTGTGTTTCATCCATCACCTCACTGGACTGACTTCAAGGAACAGGATGTTCATTTGGTTGCTGCTCATTCCTTGTCTGGCTGTTGTTCCTTAATCTTATCCTGTAATTAAGCTTCCTGGGGAATTTGAAGAGCCAGGATGCTATGGCAATGTGCTACCAAGACAGTATGATCATATGTTCATCATCACAAACCATATTTCCCTGTGTTGTTTTTAATTAGATTTTTACAGTGAATATGACATATTTTAAAACCTGGACCTGCTTTTGTTGGGAACAAACTGTGATGGAAACTTTTTTGCTTCCTGTTCTAGCCATCTGCTATCAGTTAATTCTTTTCAAGGAATGAGTTCAGTTTAATTTTCCTGCAGTTTACTTTTTTCTGGTTTATTTGAAGTTCACAACCTTAGTTGATAGATAGAGCCGAAGCCAGTACTGCACTGGCTCCTCAGTTCTGAATGGATTTGTAAATGTACTGCATGAATAGCTTTTAATCCAGGTTTTTTAAAATGAAATCACTCTGTACAACTGAAACCTTAGTGTTGCAATGAAGTAAATGGAAGCGTGCATGTCCATGCAGATGTCCTGTGTTCATGCAAATGTGTGTGCCTGTATACATTATGTCTGCACATGAATGTGTCAGTGTGTTAGCTTTATGCAGCTGAGCTCAGTGTCTCTTCCTGACGTAATTGGCTTTTTTCCACTTCACCTGCTGCAGCCGCTTCTGATGGAGCTCCCAGGTTGGGCTTGTGCAGGATGACGCCAGCTGAGTGTATGATGTTCTTTTCCACAGGCACAGGGAGGCAGATATCTAATTCAGCCTGACTACTGCCTCCCTGTCTGCGTCACTGAATACAGGGCAAATAAGGTGTGTGTATGGGAATGGTTCTGCACATGGAGTGTTTTTCTACACAGCCATAATTACAGAGTCAGTAAACCTCCCCTGGAATGCAAATAATGGACTTGTAATTCATGTTGAATGAGTTGTTGGACAAACTGGGGAAAAAAATCGACAAGCCACATATTAAGCACTTGTATGCCAGGGCAATACTGTGGTGTGCATCAAAGCATTCAGCAGGTAAGACCCACTAAAAACATCACTAATGGAGTGTGGAGTATGCACTTGTTCACTAGAAGTAGAGTAATGGGCACTGCTGGTGATGAAGCAGCTCGGTATCCCAGAACAAAGCTTTCAGCTCTGATGTCAGAACTGCAGCCTAATAAGGCTTTACAGTAATGAACACAGAAAAGATGTACATCTCATAACCTGTTGGAAAATGATGTTTATCTTAAATATACATTCAGGAATTTGATTGATCATCTATATTGATCAGTCGAGGAAAGTAAGTTGTTTCATTCACTCAGAGGTGCTATTTTTACATTTTAGACCTAATGACAGAACGGTTGAATGTGGTCAAGTCTGCTTCAATCATGTGACCCAATCTTAAGTGATGGGTCACAATACAAAGTAAAGTGTTCACAATGTACTCCTGACTTTGGTTCAATTACCACTATAGTCATGTCCTACAATCAGTGTCATTGTGCTTCCATACACTCTTTTATGTGCATGCTGTTACTCAAACATCAACCCTGTACTACCCCTGTGTTAAATACAGTTCTCCTTATTTTTATGCTACTTATGAATTAATAAGAATGTGTCAAATGTTAATACTGTATACTTGTTCCATCTACTATAACTTATTTTTACTGAGCACGTCTGCAGAAAGAACCAAGCTCTTGAAACAAGCTTACAGGTTATATTTCCTCTTCCTCCCTTTCCCCATTTAAAGTATATTTTGTCATAGTTTAGTAAGTCTCCTGATCTGCCCCTGTCTTATTGTATTATTGAGGTAGCGCTTTCTTACTTTTTCCATGTTAACTTGGTGATTGGTTAAATTCACTGTAAAGTGATTTGACTTCTCACAGTGGCACAGTGAAAATCTTCTCAACATTCTAATAAAAAAAGCCAATGCAAGAGGCTTAGTGGCAAAAGGACTATTCAAAGGTTATTTGGTTAACTGGCAAACTATCATGCTGGTCGGTGCCGGTTGTACGGTGCCCTTTGCTCTCCCCTAGAGTTTTGTTTTGAGGAATTTTATCATTTCATACAACAAATTTAAAGAAAAGGGGAAAAGGCTTGTTAGCTTGATAACAGGTCATACAGTTAAATAAAGAGATGTTTATGTGCCACTGACTTTTTTGAGGCACGATTTATAGTCTGAAAGAGGGGGATAATTAAAAGTGGAAAGTGCAACTTAAAAATCGTGCCCTTTTTGTTCTGTTTAGCCAGTTGAACTTTTGAATCAAAAGCGGATGTTGGACTGAATCTTAACACCAAGATCAAAATCTCATTGAATCACCCTAGAACACAGGTGACAATAAATTACATTCATATTAAAAGCTCTGTATTTAACATTTCAACACCAGTTACAGCAGTTTTATTAAAGATCTCATTTTTACTGTGCACGTATAAACAGATTTATGTGTAGTTTAAACTGTCCTATGATAGTACAAGAGTGAATAGCAGCATACTGATTGTTGACTGGAAGACATGAAACTTTTCCTGCACCCGGAATTGACCTGTATATCATAAACACCATACTTTATATTTAAACACATCAGTTGATATTATGTCGGAGGATTTTAACTGGATTTGACCAGATTTTATAGCTACACTCACATAAAGTATTGTTTAACCTTGGCTGATTAAATGAGGGAATAGTCTTTAAATTGTCATCTCATACAGTCCTCAAGTTTTACTAATCATTCTAAGTGTGCTCAGATGAGTATTTTTGACCAATCTCTCATTCATTAAAATGAAGTTTGTTTGCCTTGTTATCATCCATAGCAAGTAGTTAATATCAGTATAATAAAAACACCTCTTATTACACAGCTTAAACACAGACTCTACACATTTTTAAAGGCTGATCATCCAACCAGTGAGGGAGTAAACTATAGTGACAGAATAAAAAGATATACTCTGTCAGTTTGTAAACTTTGTTCAGTTTGTAATTTGCTGAGCATATATTGATACAGAAATGATCATACATCGTTGTGGAGGCTTCCCTTGGACACACCCTCTCATCCTGCCTGATGGGACACCTTTTGTCTCTAGCCTGTGCTGCCTATTGTAGTGGCGTGTAGACAATCTGTCTGCTATCGTCTGGTCAGCTCTTCTAAACGGCCTGTGTAGAGATCAACTACTTAAAATGAAAACTGGCCAAAAACAATTGGAGCACCTTTAAATCATTCAGTAAACCCAGTTTATGTTCATGGTACAATCAGTTTTTGTAGTTGTAGGGCATGGTGCAGTGTGAGTCCTTAGCAGCCTGTCGTAAGCACACTCAAGCAGTCATAGAAAATGTATAATTCATCAACTCATCTAAACTTACTTATAAATTACAAGGCAGTGCCTGTGTCAGAATTTTGCAACCACTCTCGTTCTTTTTTTCTCTCTGTTTTCTCTTGTATTATTGGGTCGACATCAACTTTCTGTTGTCTTTCTCTCTCTTTCATCATTTGTGTATGACTGCAGAGCTTGCAGTGAGTAGGTGACATCAGATTTCTGTTATCCATGTTGATGATAAGTTGTTAGGATTCTTTGATCTCTCTAGTCTGGCAGAGATGACTGGCACAGTAGCTGCCTGGTCCATGGCTGAGGGCAGAGAGAGGTCTGAGTTGGGCCTGAAGCTCTAAACTGTACTGTGTAGGTGAAAGAAGGAGTGAAATAACATGTTTTTGGAGTAGAGGTTGCAATATGATGACCTACTTCATGAGGCAATTGTGATTTTGCTCTAGAGAGCCAAACATGTCATTCCGGTGTGGATGTTTGATCTAGTCAGCATGACTACACACAAAGTCTGTGGTTAGATGTGATTTGATGTGAATTCTCCCTGGCCAGTGCAGCCATCCAGCGCAGCCAGTCTGCATGAGTTTAAAATGTCTGAGCGATAATTTTGAGCCTTTTCAATCTTCCTTTTTAAATGTATGTATACGGGATGAAAGAGGAAAGACTACAGGAAAAATAAAAAGGAAGGTTGGGTGGTCACAGTTTGAGTGTAACCGTGTTGGTTGGTGCAACTGTGTCCAGCTGCCTTACATCTGTAAAGGTTTCACTGTGGTCAAATCATCTTTGTCCAGATCAAACATTTGAGCTGCAACATGGTGATTGGTGAGCTGGTGCCAGTAGGTGGAATTTTCAGTGGTCCTGACTGGTCAGTGACTACTGACTTGTGTTTCGGCTTGAACTGTCCATCTATGGTTTGAAGCTGATAAAGGACAGGGGTTTAATCTTTTAGTCTGGCAAATCATTGTAGTTTGACAAAAAATAAAAATAATAATAATAAAAACTTAATGTTAGGTCAACTTACTGGCTTTTTCTAAAGTTAGTTATCCTTATCCTGTGGACACCATTTTCTATATCGCTTAGGGTTAGGTAACTTCTCCTTTGCCACTGAGTTAGTTCAGTGAGATGAAGAGAGTATGCAGCTTTCTTCAGGAACTGTTAACAAACAGCTTTTGGAATTAATAATAGAGCTAATTTGTTTGTTTTACATTTCTTTTCCTTCATGTCATCTGAGTATATTTAATCAAGCACACTGCTGCCCTCAGTCTCATTGTTTGTTGTTGAATTCATAAAGGCATATCATGCTAAAAACTAATAATCACAGTTATTCAATTTTTCTTAAATGGAAGTACAGCTTCTTGCCATTAATTGAAAACAATTTTCGTGATCTGCATTTTCTATTCATATTTTTTCTTGTCTACACTTTTTCCAACTCTGTTCAGTTCTCCACATGCACAATTCTAACTTTCTCCTTGATCTTTTCAGGCTCTCCTGGTTTAAATATTGCTTGTAGTTTATCTAGAAATAAATTGTATGCTTTCTCTCTGCTGCAGAATACAAGCTACATACCTAAGAGCTCCTGAAAAACAAATCTGTATTCAAAACTGAAGAAAAATAGATTTCACACAGAGAAAGAGATGGGGCTCTAACATACATAACAACAACAACAACCCCCCCAAAAAAAACATTTGTAAAGTAATTTGCACACAGCAAGTAAGTTCTATCAGTTCTATAATTTCAAACAATAAAACGACACAGAGAGAATAGATAAAGCCAACCCTTTGCAGTTTGTGCATAAGTCAGGAGGCACAAGATGCAGAATAGCAAATCATCATGATGTTGGTGATGCAGAGTGTTGTGCAGCAGTGAAGAGGGGCAGGAAAAGGAAGAACAGCAGTTCTAAATGTAAATGTTAATCATTTACAGCAGAAGTCTTTTATAAGCTTGACAGAACTCTTCCCGGCTGAGCAGTTACACAGCAATAACTCTCTCTGGCTGTTTTCCTCGCGGGTGTTTCTGCATACTCATGACAATTCTGCCCAAAATCATCCATTCCTCTCGCTCCACACCATCTGCCTGCACTCCACTTCACTGCTTTTTCCAGCAATGACTGAAAAAGAGCAAAGAGGTTTTCTTTTACTACCACTGTTCTCATTTTCTGTACGGACAGGAACAGTAAGGCAAACTAGCATTGTACATTTCCAACTGATTTATTTGTTGTTTTTTCATTTTCAGCCAAGTTAACATGGTACAACACACAATCTAAACATATTCTAAATGTTTCAAAGTAAGATGCTGCAGTCATTTTCTAACATGAACTCAACTGAACTACTAAATCATATTTATCAATTGACTGAATTAAAAAAAAGTTATCCATTTTAATTTTTATAAATTGATTTTAAGGTTGTTTTTTTGTTGATTGAAAAATCTTGCTTTAGTCACCAACTGAATCGACTGGCGTAAGTGTTAACACCTGCAGGACAGTTGTATTTTACGTAATGGGGAGGAAAACAGGTAACATTGCATACCCTAGCAAATAAACTGAGTAATGTTGTCCTTAAGGTGTGTTTTTAAACTGCTTAAAGCTGACTGGCTAATTAGCTAGCAAGCCAAACAATGTTAATAGAGCATTTTATCTTGGTTTGCTTCATGACTCACTTAGCAAGCTGCGGTGCAATATGCGACATATGTCATTGCCTGTAGATCAGTAGCAACGACTCTAATTGCCACTTGTCCAAAGTCAGTGGATCTTTTTGTGTTGTGTTTTAGGCTCAACATTTTTATCGTTCAGCAGTAATAGAAGCATGACATCACTTGCTTTATGCAAAATGAAATGCTCTCACAGGATCTGTTTGTCCGTCCATCTGTAGCCATGCATCCTGTGTGAGCAACATCAACGTTTTCACTCAGTGTCTACCAAAACCAACATCAAGACCATGAAGTTTCAAAGCAATATTTTGTTCATTTTACTTATCTTAGGGTTTCTTTTGTCTGCTTCTTTATTTATAACCTTTGCATACAAGTTTGAATTGGCAGCTGAAATTGAATTGTGTGCATTTTGTGATGTGATGTGTGATCTTTTTCCGTTATGTTTGCACCAATGATGCACTTTCAGGTTCGCTGAAGGGAACAAAAATCATCTCTAAGTTGAAACTCAACACTGAGTGCTCTCTGCTTCACTCATTATGAATTAGTTAAAAAGACCAAAGAGTGTTAAAAGCTTCAGGATATCAGCTAGTAAAATGTGCCTGGGCAGTAATTAATGTTTTAAAAAATCAAACAATATTTCAGTTGACATTTCATCACCAGTTGCAAGATAGTTACAGTCATGCAGGTATATTTTATTACTGTTAAAGCAGAATGTCACTGGTACTTTTCCAATACTACAATGTTCAATATATTTTTCATGTAATTATCCTATTAAAGGGCATTAGTTTGAAGCTTTAAAACCTTTTATGGTGCCTTACACTATTTTTAAAGCTGCAGTAGCAGCTTCAACACTCCATCAGTGTCTACAGCGTCTACACAGGATGCTTTCTAGCACAGCATTGAATGTTGGTCACCCACATTTCAGCAGTGCTCAGAGCCCAACACAGCCACTGTAGTAATATACAAAAAAAAATAAATAGAAAATAGACTGAAGACATTAAAGTACTGTTGTGCAGCCTGTATAAGAAGCTGATTTGGTTAACATAAAGTGTAAAAGTCCTTTTTATGTGTTGTTGAAAATATTATCTGTGTTGTGCCAAAGCATGAGCATTATTAGTACAATGTTACTTGCAGGGGCTCATCGACTGTTATTATCTTTGTCTAATTTCTGGTTGCAACATTATAAATGTTGTGATAATAACTAACTAACGTTTAAAATACAATATGTTGTGCCTACATATGTGTTGAAGACAAACAGCTCTAATCTCGAGCCAATGCTGTTGCTGTGTGTGCAGGATCCTGGCCACTGTGGGGGCTGATTTTGATCTAAGAACACTGAGGGCGGTGAGAGTACTGCGGCCGCTCAAACTGGTCTCCGGCATTCCAAGTAAGTCAACACCTCGTTTTAACACAACTGTGTTAACTGTTGATACTTGTAATAACACAACACCATTTAAGATATTCTAAAACTTGAGTAGTAGGATCAGGATGTGGTTAGCTTGGCCTAGCATGAACTGGAAACTGGGTATTTTAACCATTGTGTCACATTTGTTTAATCCACACATCACCAAAAATGTAAAAATGGCCATTTTTTTGGAGTTTAAGAGAATTTCTTTCTAGAGTTATTTCTTTTAAATAATATTTCAAACAATATTTAGGCTTGTAATTAATGTCCACTAGTTTATGATTGTGTCAAGTCAGTTTTATTGAAATAGCAATCACAACACTCCTAAACACCTTCAGCATGAGCAAGCAATCAGTGCCAAACTAAAGTTTTTAGCAAATTAAATAAAGTGTATTAATCAATGAGCTTTAGAAGTGTTTGAGTCTTCTTTGACTCAGGACAACTAACTATTTTTTTCTGCTTCCAGACTTTTTGCCAAGCTAGGCTAACTATGTCCTTGTTCTGGCTCAGCACCCGTTACACAGGCATTCTTACTTCTGTAAAAAAAAAAAGTTACCCAGCTGGTAAAGAACGTGGTCCATTCACACAACAGGATTCTCAGAGAAAACATTATGGTCTGTCCCACAGTTTGTACCTTTTGCAGAATGGATTTAATATAAAGATATGTTGAAACAAAGCAGACATTATGACATGTAGGAAATTCATGTGTGTGATTCATAACATCAATAATTCCTGATTCCACATGGTGTGTTCACAACTTGATTTTTTATATGAAACACATAGAGCATCATTTAATGCTATCTATTAGCTCTTATTAAATAACCATTACCAAATCATTTTAGGCCCTGTTCAGCCTTGGTACACCCACACCAGTGTTTAAATAGCTGCACTTGATTAGGCATCTTCTCAGGACCGTGTGGGTGTGTAAATACTGCTTGATCTCACTCTCTCTCCTGTTAGCCTTGTCACACCTGTTAGGGCAGGACAAATTTCACTTTCATTACAGCATAACTCCCAAGCTCAGCATGAGCAGAGGTGTAGTCAGCCAGAAGGAATAAAAACACCTGTGTAGGACCTTGAGTCTCACAGGAAAATGTTTAGAGGTTTGTTTTTAATAAAACTCAGAAACCAGATCATTTTGTGCTGATTTTGGCATTTTCTCACTGTGTCCTTTGGCTTTAAAGGTGAATTTGCCACATTTCATTAACAAATTAAACCACTCAACTGGACTGTCTATTTTGTAATATGTCTTACCTATCTCTCTCTCCATCCTTACGGTGCTTACACTATCATTGTCCTGTGAAAGCATTGATAATATCCAAAAACATCCGTAAAAAACAAAAACTAATTTTTCTTGTGTTTTTAAAAGCATGTTTCTCTTATGTACATCAGGTCTTCAGGTGGTCTTGAAGTCCATTATGAAAGCCATGGTACCTCTGCTGCAGATTGGCCTGCTGCTCTTTTTTGCCATCCTCATGTTTGCCATCATCGGCCTCGACTTCTACATGGGCAAATTCCACCGTACCTGCTTTAGAATAGACACAGGTAAGCAAGAGGAGAATGAGGGATAAAAAGGTTCTTGAAACAACTAAATCACACCTTTAGGTTCTGTTAGAATGATTGAATCTTACTCTGAAGTTCTCTTTTTTTTTTTTTTTTACTTTTTTAGGTATCATTCACACACACATTTTGATCACACTGCTCATAGATGTTATATATTTAAGATCTGAGAGCTTCATAATTACATAATACACCAAATGTTAATGTTTGTATCAACAATGAAAAGTCTGCACTGGTTGAACTCTAATTGTGAGTCACTGTGGATAAAAACAAGAAATGAGGTCAATTGTATTATGCATAAGATGGCATGTTTTTGCATCATAGCATGAGAGCTACTTTTACATAATACATCCCCAGCAGTCTCTACAAATACCTCAGCATGTTTGTGTATTTCTGTGTATGCGATGGTGTGTGAATGCATATGACTGTGTGTTTGTTTCTGTAGGCGAGCAGGCAGCAGATTTCCCCTGTGGCCTGGAGGCTCCGGCAAGAACTTGCATCAATGGCACCGCCTGTAAGGAGTACTGGATCGGGCCCAGCTTTGGCATCACCAACTTCGACAATATCCTCTTCGCTGTTCTCACCGTTTTCCAGTGCATCACCATGGAGGGGTGGGTGGACATCCTCTACAATGTGAGTGAACTTAAAGAAAACAGAAAAATGCCATTTCTTAAGTGCAGTTTCTGTTTAGGGCTGGGGAACCAGTAGGATGGGGTTCACTGCACTGTTAAGTCATGGATGGTGGAACTGTTGGCTGGATCAAATCTTCAGTGTACGGTCAGAATCAGTAAGAGCTTTGTGGGAAGGATCAAGAGTAACACCTATGTTTTATCTCAGTAAAGATAGATTATATTTTCTACCTCAAGAGTAGATTTTTAAGTCTCCAGTATAACCAGTGTCATTAGTGTTGTCCATACTGAAATAGCTCCATCACCGTCATGCTTCAACTGCTCAGTATAATGACTTAATCATTGCCACAAGACAGATTTTTATTGTATAGGCTGTATATCAGCCATTTTAGCCAAAAGTGTACCTTTGCATAACAACAGTTGCTGAGAGAGCATCGTTAAGCTTTAAGAGAGAACTCTTAAAGTTGCACTTTGTTCAGTTCCTCACTTCAATGTGACTGTGACTTTATTTTGGTAAAATTCAGATCCTTACTGTGCTGAACAGCCAAAGAAGTACAAAACCAGTCCATGGAAAGTATGTCTGTCCTGTGCATCATTGCCGAGACACTGTGCTTTTCCTCCTGACTGCTCCTTCCCCTCCCACCTTTCCTCGGGGGATGATTAGAGGCAAGCATAAGAGCCTGCGGAGGATGACTCACACACAGCCCCAGCCTCCATTAGGACTGCAGCTCCGTAGCCTTATTGCTAGAATAAAACAAATCACAGGTCTATGCCATTTGCATAAAGTCAGGATTATATCATGCCAAGGAAGCAATTATGCAACAGGTTAAATAATTAAACACCTGTAGTGGGAAAAGACTGTGTGTTTAGCGATGTGAGTTTCTCCTCGTATGGCTAAAAGAGGAAAATAGAAACACAGACTAAGAGAGGATGAATGTCGAGAGCGATCAATAATAGTTTGGTTGCTGTGAGCAAGAAAAAGCTTGGTAGATAGGGGAAGCTGCTTGATGCTTCTTAGATGTCAAATAATTGTTTCCCCACTAACAGTTGCACAAGTGTTGGACGCAGGAACATGGCGGCAGGACAGAGCTTTAAATTAACTCCCTTTTTACCCTGTAGAGCAAGACTGAAAGCAAATTAAGCACAAATTCAGCCACATCTTCTGTACTCTTCTCCTGAAGCTGCATTACACCTGTATTTGCTCTACTAACCCTTCATAGATTGATTTTTTTGGCCACCTAGGTGAAGTGAAACAAGCTGTAAGCACAACATTGAAACTGCCTTTTAAAGTCAGTATGGCTATGATTTGAAAAACATTAATTCACTATTCACTCTCATTTTAGCTCTATTTTAGTCAGTACTAACTCCTAAAAAATATATTCAGCACTTTAGCGGCTAAATGTGCCTCTCTGTGTACCAGCTAGTTCTTATCATTGTCTGCTCTTTAATGCCTGATGGCTGTTGTATAATGGGTAAATAAGAGGTTTTTTTTTACTTAAAACCGCTGCCTGTTGCTGCTAGGACCAAGATGGAGGAGAGTGCAGAGTATGAAACAAAACAATAACCTAAAAGGTTTTAAATGCTTTGTGAAGCTGAGCCGCATTTCAGAATTGATCAGAATTCTCAGAGTTTATCACTAAGACTGTAACTTTTTACACTGCATGTAGTCTTTTTACTCATTATTTAGGTGCAGGTTGAAGTAGGCTCACTTTAAAAAAGTTTCACTAGCATACTATGGGTCGGTTTTATTACCAAGCAGTAAGAGGACACTCTGGTTTTTGGTAACTTTGATGAGAACTGAAGTGTCTACAAAACAAGAGACTGTGTCTTGTTCAGTGATTTTTGTCAGCAGACAGGTTTAAAATAATACAGGATGTAACATCCACTGTGAGATGTTAGAGGAAACACTGCCATTGACAGGCTCCTACTGCACTTTGTTAGAACTAGCTCTCATCTAACAGAACACCACTGAGCTGTGCTGTGAGTAGAGTCGAGCACCTTGTTGACAGTCTGAGCTACATGAACCAATCTGTAGGCCTCTGAAGCCAAGTATTTTATTCAATATTAACTTCAGAATCTTTCATGTGGAAAGAGTATCAGGAGGGATCCCTCTCAAGGACATGATTGAGTCATGCATTAGATGTTGTGTGTACAAAATAGACTAACAAATAAATCACTTAATGATCAAATCTTGATGACAAAGTAACAAATATGGTTAGATTGTCAAACATATGGAAAGTTGAGCGGCTTTCGTGTGTCATCAGATAAATTGGACCTGAGCCCCATGACCTGCTTTGCACTCTAGAGACCTGGAACACAGCCAGACCAAACAAATGAACGAACGGAAGACAATATGAGAGAGAGATTACATCTCTGGAATGACAAAGTTCCAGATCCAAAACATCTGAAAGGTGCACTGACAACCAGCAGAGAGAAAGAGAGAGAGAAAGCTGTCTCAGGATTTTGGATGGTCCAACACAGAAAAGACTAAATATAAGGTGGGAACAAGGAGGATAAACCTGAGAGTGGGAGAGACATTTTGACACTTATGATACACAACAGCATCATTCGACTGAAGGTAAAGAGGGATGCAGGGTAATATATAAGTATTATATGAATACTATAAGTACCAGGTGTTTTGTAATAGACCCTCTGCTCTAACCTGCTTTACAAGGAATACAAGGAATTTAGGTCCTCATTTTACCTTTGCTTACTGATTTGATGGCCCAACTGGTAATGTTGATTCTGGTTCACTTTTTAACACTTCCCATCAACTTCCTCCCTTCCAACATCATCATGATGAAGATTAAAGACCTTTGCTCTGTCAACATTGCTGCTGTCGTCATACACATGATGAATAATCCCCATTTAACCGAGGAGTTAATCCAGAATTAGTCCATATGGGGCGTAAGGGTTGAGGGGTTGAGATCACACCTTCATCCATCATTAGGCAGCTCTTTTCTCTGTCTTCTGGATCACTGACAGACTGGTAATGCTGTTTTGGCTGAATATGGTCAGTGGATTCTCTGATTGAATTTTCAAGGGAGGAGTGACGGCTGTCTCATTTCCTGCTGCTGTGGGACTCGGCTGTGTCCTCTTCATCAGAGCAGCCATCCATCATGGCGGGACGGGTCCTCGTCTGTCTCTGCCAAAGCTGTGACTCTGGAATGGGGATAGAGGGCAAAACTCAGACTGTCAAGTTCTCATTAGGACACCCCCAGGACCTCTTAGCTATAAACACTGGTTTCTGACAGGCTTATGTGCCTTTTTATGCACTGTCATAGCTCTGCGTGATATAAACCTTGAGAATGGCTCTTAACATGCAGATGAACATACACTACAGCATGGATTTAGAATTAGAAATTAAAGAGTGAACTCTTAGAGCAGAGAAGATTTGTTGACGAATTATCTGAATAATATAAATTTTACATCAAAAATAACTGACTAACCTAGATGTAGTCATTTAAAAGCTGCACATACACTGTTAATAATAGAATCTAGATGAACAGTGTCAACACAAAGCATTGTCAGGGCCTTTTGCACCATTCTAGTGCTGTTATGAAAAAGGAGAAATGTCAAAACTACAAATCTATTTCCCTAGAATATTGTTATGATGAGGCCAACATACAAGCTGGTGCTAAGAGGAGCTGCATGATTTCCAGCTGTGCAGTAGTTTTGGTTTAGCAATCGCATCTAATTTCCCCTGTTTCTATGTAGTATTCTCACATCCCACATCCTGAAAGAGTTGATGGCCTTTTTAATTGTTGTTCCTCTTCATACTGGCCCTGGAAGTGCAACTAAGGCTAAAATGAGGATTCAGATGTCAAATCTAGTGGGTGTCATCAAAGGTTACAGTCTTTCTGTTATGAAATTCTATTTACTCCAAAACGACTTAACTTTATAAGACACCCACTCGATTTGCCTAATTTAGTCCGCTGAAGCCCAAGAATGCGTTTTTGCACAAAACAAAGACTGCAGTTTTGTTTTCAGCTCTTACATTAAAACTGCATCTTATAAGTTCTCCTCACAGCCAGCATGAACAGGAGTAATACAGCTGTTAGTAAATCTTTCAGTGCATGTGTGGGCATCTGAGTATAGTGTGTATGGTTTATGACATGTCTAGACCTCCGTATTTGTGAACCTATTTAGGTTGCTTAATAGAAAATTTAGCACAGGTTTTAATAGAGTCACTCATTCTAACCCCCTAATGGCTTTGCTTGAGTGTGGGAAAGAAACAACAATTTTTTCTCCAAATCATCTAACCTAAGCTTTATTTATGGGTTACAAAATAAAGTGCAATGTTTGTAATATACAGGTCCCATGTTCAGGATGCCTGGTTTTCATCCACAAAGCCAGAGTTCAACTCCCAGTGATGGGTTTCATGTCTTCCAGTCAACATTTATTACGCTATCATACACTCTTGTCCCTCCATAGTCTATTTTAAACGAGACATCAACCCTGTATAAGCAGGACACAGAAATTATTGACCCCTGTGTTGACATTGTGCTGTATATACTGCTAAAGTGTTACGCATAGACCCCTTAAACACAGTGAGATCTAAATGTTATTTGTTATCTATATATGGAAGTGGTCTGTCAACATTCTGATGGGATCCTAGCCATGTAAAAATGCAATCTGTACACCTTGATCACCTTCTTCAAACAACAACAACAACAACAGATGGACTCTTCCTCTGCAAATGTTATCAGAGATGCGCCATGTTTTAAGTCTGCAAGCCTCCCCTAATTGCATGTTGAGGTCCACTCAAAGCAGGCAGAATCAAGATAACAAACACTTGTTCATACCAGGCGTAAACACAAAGGCCAGTAGTCAGATGTCATTATTGAGATATGTTGTCCTGATAGAGATAACAAGGAGAGTGTGAGAAACTCCCTTCTTGTGTTACTATCTCTCTGCAGCACCTCAGGAATGAAACACTGTCAGGGGAAACACTGTTTGCATTAAAACAAGGACAGTGGATTTTGTCTCCATTTATTACTCTGTAGTCACAATTTTAAATAATCTTCATTTCATGGCAAGCATGGATAAATGAAATGACTTAAGCA
>JAPZDY010000022.1:1708565-1721785 GCA_029783645.1 Ctenochaetus hawaiiensis
TGACTGTTTTGCGTCTTTAGAGCTTGACCACATTCTGTTTGTTTCCTCCCTGCAGGTTTAATTTCGAAGACGAAACACCGACAACCAACTTTGACACATTCCCAGCAGCGATTCTCACTGTTTTCCAGGTGAAGGTCAACTCCATCATATTTTTTTTTCTGCTTTCTGTATGGCTTAAGTGGACTCAAACACCAGGCCGTGTCTCTCTTGCAGATCCTAACAGGGGAGGACTGGAACGCAGTCATGTACCATGGGATCAAATCACAGGGGGGCGTTCACGGGGGAATGTTCTCCTCCATTTATTTTATTGTTCTCACTCTCTTTGGGAACTGTATCCTGTGTGATTGATCCAAATGCATTTTGCTTTGTGGCTGTCAGGCAATCGTAATAGCACTGTGAAATAATTTCTCATTGATCTAAAGAAAAACAACAATTGTTAATATTGATTCTGTGTTTATCAATCATTTGATCTTTTCCTGAGACCACAAATAACCAGACACGCTCCTCAACGTGTTCTTGGCCATTGCTGTCGATAACCTTGCAAATGCTCAGGAGCTCACTAAGGTACAGTATTTCTTTATAGCCTAAGATATGCCTGTTTTATAGCAGTTTACAGTAGGACAGAGAAGCGGTGTCACATCTTACCGGCAGAATTCAGCAATAAAAGTCCTTTATCTTAAATCAAAACCCACCTTCACATGGCCTTTTATCCCCCTTTTTTACAAGACAGTAAATATGTGTATGATATGAGGACAGCTTGCTTTACTGGTTTCATAAAACTGTCTGCTTTGGAAGATGGGTCTATTTTAACACGACTGATGTAATTCCAGGTCAGGAACTCATAATGATCTTTTGCGGCTGTTAATCGTTCACTGCTGAAGAAAAGCTCATTTTCCACCAAGCAGGTTCTTTAAGAAGCTGTTACAGCCTTTACATGTCTTATGCAGTTGCAAATCCTACTTATTGCCAATTAGATCTTATTCATAAATTCAATAAAAATGAATTGTTTCTTGAAAAGTGGCTTCTGAAATGATAATGTGTCAAATATTAGTGAAAACAAATAGCAGGTGGTTGCTGGTAATAAATCCACGAGGCATGGTCAGATCATCTGCACTATAGTAGTTCACAACACTTCAGTATGTTTGCATTGACTTTGTATGTAATTTGAACATGCAAAACATTTGCTTCACATTTTGTGGGGACCCACCATTACAGTTTAGACAGAAAGTACCAACTGTGCTCCGCAGATAAAGGTCATTATAATGTTTAATAAAGGCCACAACCTTTAAAAGGACTGGCTATATGTACTGTATGCATGCATGTTTGCTCTCGCACACACTGTCCAGGATGAAGAAGAGCAAGAGGAGGCCATCAATAAGAAACTCGCACTCCAGAAGGCCAAGGAGGTAAAGGAGGTCAGCCCCATGTCAGCTGCTAACATTTCCATCACAGCGTAAGTCAACCTCCTCTAATGTTTCTTCTGGTACCTCTGTTGTATATAGCTAACTTTCCACTTATGCTAGTCAAAAATATGTCATTACACACAACTTTGCAGGATGCACATAGAAAAAATTTTAAGCTCCATATTAACTTAATAGGTAAACCACACAGCTAGCCCCTCCATTTTTTTTCTTGAGTCACAAACCCCTAAGCTAAGCTCCTAAAAAATACAATAAAAAACAAAACAGAAGAATGGTAAACAGAGTCTTTCAGAAAAAAATAGTAGTTTAATTATTCAAATTAAGAAGAAATTCATTGCTGTTTCTAATAAATTTACATTCTGTCCACTAAATATGTACAATCTCTACACTGATCACTGATCATTTTCCTGTTTATTTTCTTATAAACAAAAAACAAAGACAACAAACAGTATTTAGTTTCTTTCACTGATACTTTCATGCATAGTATCTGTTTGTAGTTCTGAAATGTACTGATGACAGTCTCTTGTTTACATGAAGCATCATGTGGGTTAACCTCCTCAGAGTCAGTGTCCCAGTAAAATCTCTGTTAGTCTCCTCATCCATGTGCATTATGTTATTCACAAGGAAAATCCCTGTTTTCTGTTTCCCAGATGAATTCTGCTCTAGATTTTTGCAGGGTTCCTAAGAAAAATCATAGCGTCACCAGACAAAATACTGCTCACAAGTAAAGTGATGTTATTATCTCCATATTTTACACCCTATCAAATAGCCATTTTATCCATGGTATGCCATAATATTTTAGGCATGCAACCAGAATGGGCAGAAAAATCCAACAGCATGTATGAAGTGTTTATATATTTAACAAAACCTTTTCTGAACAAGCAAAGACATTCTAGTTGTCGTATGATAAATGTAATACAAGGCTGATGTTGGGCTTACTGTAGATTATCCATGTAGTACAGTATATGATAGTGTCTTCAGATGTTGAGTGACATTTCATACAAATATTTTTAATCAAGTTATTTAACTAAGTAACGCAGAGGTTTAAATGCTTTCCTTCAACATTTGTAATGAATAAAAGATACTGTATTCTGTTCTGTATTCATCCTGTGTTAATGTGCATTACCTGTAAAGGATCATTTTATAATTAGAATTTGTGTAACACAGACTTAGTGTGCTGCTCTGGAGACATAAATAATCTTGGTAGATGTAAACATCAGTGGGTGGAGTCAAAAATACTCATTTAATACTACATACACATTCATCAGGTGGACACAAATTAAATTCCAGATAAATGTTAATGGAGTTCCTCGCTGGCCAAATGTGTAAACAGACAAGTGCTAAACTGCTATAACAGTTTAACAAGGAAATAGGTCAGTGTTGAGTGTTTGGTTTGTTCAGCTGCATACAGATAGATGATAAAAAAGCCTAATATGGCAGCTGTAAGTCCTGCAAGTTCTTCATTCAAGTCTGTTTTGTTCACCTTCTCTTGCTGAACACACAGGCTACTAGACATGTAGATTTGAAAACAGACTGTGTTAGTGTCAGTGGATAGTGTGGTCTGTTGTAAAAAAAAAACCTGAGACCAATTGCGCGTTAAATGCAGCCAGTTAACTTATGTTCTAATCTAAAAAGTTTGTTCAAAGAAGCAAAATGGGATATTTTGCCATTAGTACAGTCATAAAGTGATTTTATTTAAATGGTACACAGTTTGCATGATTCAAGGACATGGTAGCATAATATGTTAGTCACCAAAACTGATATGTAGTCGCTGCTGCAATCAAGCACCAATATTAATGTTTTTGGTACTAATCCCAATATTTAGTCAAACAGTGCATGTGTACATTTTTTCAACTCCACCCATGGTGTTATTCTTGTATCCAGAGTAGCTTAACCTCTACAAATATCTGTACAATTCAGTTGTCTTTTTGCATCACTAGTTCTAACAAAATTTGTTTGTTTAAAGATTTAAGTATAACCGAAGCCAATCTCTAACCCTTATGCTGTCTGTGAGCTTTAATACTTTTTCTCTGCTCAGTGTAGCATCATCGATGAATAAACTGTCAGTATGGCAGTCAAAGTGTCCCGGATGGTCCACTGTGTGACTTTTCCTCTCTGCTTTAGTCTTAGTTTTTTTTGTTTCTGAGCTTTTACTGCTCATTGCATTGAAATGTGACGGGAGACTTTAAGGACAAAGAGAAAACCGAGAAATGTCGAATGGTGTCTGGCTGTTTCTCTGATTTCATCCTATATGATGTTCTCCCTCCCCCATTTTTTGTTTTGTGCATGTGCAGTTTTCTAACACGCAGTCGAGGTAACGCGCACTCTAGCAGCTCATCCATCTGCAGCGTTAACTCACTGTGAGTTATTACCTCTCTGTTACAATGTTTAAATCCTCCCATTACCCTTCTCTCATCCCTCTTCTGCTGCCAAAAGCCGTCTTATTCTGGTGCCATCATTATGTCATTCATCTGTGCCGGTTTTCCATAAGAAATCAACAGCTCCTCCGTGCTCACGCCCTCTGATTGAGCTGCGTGTGTTTTAATATTTTCATTCCTGTGTTGTTGTTGTTTTGTTTGTGTTTTCTCTGTGAACAAGTGTCTGTTTGTGATCAACATCCTTCCGTGTGAGAATGAATTTTTTCAGTGACCGCAATGCTCCTGTAGATTTCAAGATATCATCGTTCATACTGTATGTGTTCATCATTTGTATTTGCTGTCATGATTCATTTCCCCAGCTGTTTGCAAATATGTAATGTGTGCTGTTACTGCTGTGTCAGTGTAATGTTTACATCTTCAGTAGGAACCAGTGAACAGGGTTGGGAAGCCAAAAAGTTGGACTGACACATGTTGGTTTTAGTCTTTTTATTTGATTTGTTGAATCTAAGAACAGTATAGAATAATGCCAGCTTAGTTTCTGTGTTTGATGACTTTAAATGTAACAATCTTTCATCCCATAAAATCACTAAACTAAGCCTCACTAACTTAATAACCACTGAATTTGAATTTGCTGTAGCACTTTTTGTAAGTGATGATAAAACAAGCCACATATAGTAGCCTTTTTGTGGCTGTTGCTATTTCTGTAATGTGCAGGTAACATAAATATCTTCATTCTGAAATAATAAAGCTCGCTTGGCAGATGCTGTAGTAATAACTACTAAAAGCCAGAATTAGTGGTTTTAATTGGGGATGTAGCAGTATTTGTTTACATTTTTGAGCACTTGTTTGACTTGTAGTTTCATTTTTGATAATGTAGTTTTAACAATTTGAAACTACATTGCAGCTGGACATTGAGTAGTTTTTGCAATGCACTTTTTACACCCTCTGCCGAGGTTAAAAGAAAGTAATACTGACTGTTTCCTTTGTCTCATTTTCTGAAAACAAATACCTGCATATGAATGCAAAAACTGTAGTGAAGGGATGAGATTTTGGTATCAGGAGTTCGGATTTCCATTCTTACTCTGCTTACAGCTTAAGAAGTATTGGCCAATCACATTTGAGCCTCTGTTTACATACACATAAACAGTTCAAAAGCAAAAGAGGCAGAACACGTTGGCTGAAATTCAGTCTCGGAACCCACCTGCTGTTGTCTGACAACAATTCAGTTGAAGTTTTGCTAATATATAAAAATGATCTGCATTCATACTCAAATTAGTTAAGAGTTGGCTCTCAACTTAGCTCCTTTTATGCATTTTAAGTTGCTAATTGGAATGGAAACCATGACTGGCACACAGAAGAGAAAGTCTTGGCCCTGATTTTCATCATCCTTATAACTGCTGACCACACTCAAAGCCCCAAAACATTTGATGTTGTCCCTGCAAATGATGAATCTTAATCAAACTGTATGTGCTAGGTTCCGAGATTGGCTCTAAGTCCACTGCCCTGTCCCCATTGTTCCCCTGCTTCCTCTGCCAACACAATTTCTTTTGGGTTTTTGTATAATTTTGCACCTCTACTGTACATGTTTCTCCCCTTGTCAGTTTCCTAAAGCTTATTTGCCCCCTCTGTGCTTTTGTCTATAACTTGTTTCTGTTCCTTTGAAAAAATCCTTCTCTCCCTCTGTTTGTTTCAATGTTACTCCCTCTATGTGTTTGTAGGAGTTATGTCTGCACCCCAGTCCATCACTACCTGAGGTAAACCCAACCGCCTGCTAGCAAGGTGGTCTATAACAACAATTACATGCATTCAAACACACATAATCATGTTTTAATTTTCAACTATCCAGACAGCAAGACCATATAAATACAACTAAGCTGCCCTCCATTCTTGTCATGCACACTATGTTATGTGCTTATCTGTTCATTCAAGTGAGTCCAGTCCCATGTTGTCCATCCACCTCTTAGCAGGAGTTCTTAAAGAATGTAGCGTGTGGTGTTTGATTTTCAAGTTTTTCATGTAAGGAAGGTGAGTAAGACGAATGCAACTGCAGGATGATGGAGAGCTGAGAACATGGGATGAGTTTATTTTCTGTTCCTTATCTGTGTATTGAACAGATTGTCTTCTCTGATTAAGAGAAGACATTATATGCATTATATGTAATATCCCACTGTAGAATCAGGTGAAGTGAAAGCACTGTTTTTAGTTCACACAGTATCAAAAGTGCATGTATTCAGTCATTTCAGAGTGCAGTATAACACATGCACATACATTGGCAAAAAAAAAGGTAGCATGTCAACGCATGGTATTGGCCATGCTTGGCTTTTCTTCAGGCATATCCATGGATGAGCTCTCTCTGCAGTAGACTGTGATAAATTGACCCATTGGTTTGCTGTGTTGAAAGCTCCATTGCGCCTCTGTCATGATGTAAATCATTCAGCATACAGGGACTATGTTTTCCATCATGAGATATAGATGAAGCAATGTATAGTGCCAGTTTGATGTGCCGTGATGTCGTGAAATGTAATGTACATAAACATGAATGTATCACGCCTCGAATGAAACCATGCCTGTCAGTGTATTCATTGGAAATGTTTTATCCTTTGTAGAGATAACAAACTGTTATGACAAAGCTGTGGCGCTGATATTAAAGTGGAAGGTTTAGAACATGATTTAAACTGTATTTTATAGGGTATTGTCAATCTCAGTGGGTTTGATTTGTCTGGTCCTTCTACCCCTCCCATAGTAAGGAGCAGCAGAAGTCAGTGAAGGCGATGTCAGTGTGGGAGCAGAGGGCCAACCAGCTGAGGAGGCAAAACCGGGCGAGCTGCGAGGCCCTCTACTGTGAGCTGGAGCCTGAGGAGCGCCTCCGTCTGTCCTCGGCTCTCCACATCCGACCTGACATGAAGACCCACCTCGATCGTCCACTGGTTGTTGAACCTCGAGATGGGCCTTTGGCGGGTGGTCACCAGCACCACCATCAAAAGCCTTGCGTGCCAGAGGAGACTTCCGCTGACCCTCCTCCACCTCCTGTGCCCCACCAACCCCGTCGTCACCATCGCCACAGAGACAGAGTCAGAGCAAGAGAGGAGACCAATGATAATGGCGACACCAGCAAGGACGGGGGACACCACGTCCATCACAGCCGCTCAAAAGACCACGACGGCTGTCGTGGAAAAGAGGGGAAGAGCGAACGGTCCCGTAGCCGAGAGGGAGGCAGGAGGCATCACCATCAGGGCTCAGTGGATGACAGTGGAGGTGGAGGAGTCACTAGCGAGAGAGAGCATCGACACCATCATTCACATCGGCAGTCCCGAGGGGGCAATGGGACTGTGAACTGTGGAGGAAGAGGAGAGCGAAGATCACGCCACAAAGACGGACGTTCATCTAACAGGGATGGCGACAAGAATTCCAGGGGAGACAGTGGTGTCAACGGAGAACGGAGGAGACATCGGACCCACGGATCCAGGGGCCAATCCACAGTTGAAGGAGAGGAGTCTGGAGAGAGGACCCACTGTCACAGGTAAAAATCAGAACAATTGCATGAGCTGAGGCTTGAGGGGTTTATTAGGGTGGTTTACTAAACAGAGGGTTTGATGTGCTGCTCTTGGTTCTTCTTGTCTGCACATCCAAATATCCTTGGGCAGATACTGAACCCTAAATTGCCCCTAAGCTGTTCCACTGGTGTGTGAGTATGTCTGATCTAGGCTTTGTAGAAGCTCCATGATATTGGTATGTGAAAGGGTGAATGTTTATTTGCAGCTTTAGTGCTTTGTAAGATCAATAGACTAAAAAAAAGCTATTCAATACTTTCTCCTCTGAGCAGTGACTTTACAGCAACCCAATCTCACGTAAGCCTACAGTGGACAACTATAGATTCACTTTGTCAGCTTTCCTCGTCTGTTTAAGGTCAAAGGGTACTAGAATAGTGGCGCTTTTTTTTATTTGAAATGAAACAATGTTTTGACTTGCAGGTTTATGTCAGGGTGTTTACTTCCACTATAGATGAACAGTATTAGAATTGTTGCCCTACAATTTGGGAGATAACTAGCTAGGCCAAATGAATGTGTTGGAAGGTTTAATTGAAGTCCTGTCAAAGTTTAATATTAGTTAGATGACTTAAAATTAGTACATAGTCAAAGATCCTGTTAAAACAGTTCTAATTCTGCAAAAATAATGTGAGAAATTAAAATCCCATTTGAAAAAAGGAACCACAAACATCACATACTGCAGCCTTTGCATCACATTCTTCAGATCCCCCAGTATGATTGGATCACTTTCCTTAAGGTAGATGTCAGTACAGGAAACTTGGCAATGTTTGATTTTAAAAAAGTGTTTTTGAGAGTGACCAAAGATTTAGAGCGTATCAGTGTTTTGAAGCGTGCTTTGATTTTGGAAGGAAATTAAATATCCAAAAAGTCTTTGTATGTGTATGTGTTTGTACTAGTGTGTAAATGTTGGATCAGATCAACCTTTGTAAACTAAATGAAATGTCAGTGACATTGGTGGTGAGTAGCACAATCACTGTTTAAAATAATAAATAACCTAAAATAATCCATCAGTGTGAAACACAGGCATATAATAATAAACTGTTTGTTAACATCTATGATGCTGTCTCTGTTCTAGGGACAGGTTTGGTGACTCAGAGGGGGAGTCACTCGCCATCTCCCCCCAGCAAGGCTCTGGGGGGACCAACTGGCCATCTGAGCGACCAGAGGACTCAGACAACCAGAGGAACGTCAGACGAACTGGCCAAACATCCGTCCAGATTCCTCCTGTGACTGTCACCTCTCCGCCTGGAGAGACCACTCTCATACAATGTCAGTTCCAACTGGGGACTACATGATGCACCAATAATATGACTTAGATTACTTTAATCACATGTAGGGTCTTTTTCATAGCCACTTATCATATCCAAGTGCAGTATGTTGAGTACAGAGCATTTGCTGTGGTGAGAGCAAGACAGATGCTGCTTAAAGAAATGAATGCAGTCTGTGCTTGCACATGCAGTTCATTTATGTATAAATGCCCCACTGTTAATACCATGATACTCCAGGAGTCAAACGTAGGATTTTTTTTCTGAAGGCATAAGAAAAAAGACAGTTAAGGGAACTAAATGTAAAAAAAGCAAAACTAAAAAAACAAATTCAAAAACAACTAAAAGCAGGTAAACAAGGATAGAGAGAACAAGCATCCAACACAACTTGAAATCAAAGGACAATCAACTCAGGGCAAATAGTGTGCAGAAAAATGGGTTGTTGCCCTCATCATTTTCTGCCTGATCAATTAGTGTTAAATTGTCTCTTATTTTAATTGCTATATTCTGCCATACACTTAAAACTTGAAAGGCAGAATAAAAATGAGTAATACCGGGTTTAAAAAGCTTGAAAAATACAAGTAACCCAGTAGTGATAATAGGCTTAACAAGTCTTGGTAAAATACAAAGATGGAACAGAAACAGTTGCTTGCTAACAGGAAGTAAGAAACCACAAAGATTTTTTAGAACTTTTAGTTGGCATTTCTAGCCTTTAATATAACCATAAGCACTGAAAAAAGACTATCAATTAAGATGAAGAAATGAAGGTGAGGTGCCCAAACCCCTAAAAATCCTCCTTATGTTCATCAGTTATTTTCTGATGTAACAAGATAAAGATGTCTCAAATCCACAAATGATGAGCGGGAAAAGCTGTAACAGTCAAGTGTTCAGTGTTTTTTTGTGTATGACTCTGGAGTAAAAGTGTGAAGGCAAACCCAAAGCAGTGAGGCAGTAAAGGAAAAAGGTACAATAGGCAGGAAGACTTTTTTTGTGAGTTTTAACTAAATATGTCCAATAAATAGTTGAGAATACAGACACATGATCAAAACATATGACTATAGGTGGACTAATCATGACATCTGTTACAACCTGGCATCAAGGTCCTATTGCAAAGTGTCATTTCAGTGTTGACACATAGCCAATTTCATATCGGTCCATATGTATTATATTTGGTGTGATTAAAACAGAGGTAGTATAGTATTCAGGTTGGACTGTCATGATTTTCACAGGCATTGCTGTAATCTACCTGTGTGTCTTTCCAGTGAACAGTATTGACTGTGAGACAATGCCAATGAATGAGAAGACCTTGGAAGATCTAGGTCAAAGTGGACCCAAACCCATCCTGCCTTATAGTTCCATGTTCATGTTTGGACAGACCAATCCGTGAGTCACCATGACCTCCTCATTCACTTCCTGTAGGACCGCCAACATTTCTATTGAAGTTAGACCATGGAAAGATTGCATGCTCTCAGCTCATATCACTACCAGGAGTCACACAGCCCTACAACACACTGAGTGTTGGGGTCTTGTAAACCTCTGTGTGTGTGTGTGTGTGTGTGTGTGTGTGTGTGTGTGTATTGAACTGATCCCTCTCTGCTTTCCCTCCTTTTAAAGGCAGTGAAGTGCACATTCTCAAGAGACCGGTGCTTCTTTCTACCAGTGTCTGTAGCCTCAGTGTACTTGTAAACCTTCACATAAACAAACTGGCAGTTAACTATTTCAACACACACAGACTGACTTTGAGTCAGACATTAACAGGAATTCTGATCATCTTATCTGAAGCAACTCCTCCTATGTGTTTGCTGATAAAATTAACTTTATTTATGAGGTCAGATTATATTTAGCTGCAGCACACAATAGGAAGTAATATTTAAGTAGTTGGATAGGTTTCACCTCTACACCTCTACTAAGCCTGGACATTTAATTCCATCTGTATTCTGAATAGCATTTAAAGAACAATTTTATGTTGCTGTGTCCTCCTTCATATGTGCAGTGTTTTATAATGCATATATTCTGGTATATATCTTTATTTTTTGTTCGATATGTCATCATTAATATTGTTTTCTTTGAGCTTTTGGTTGTGTTGACTTCAGTCTTGACCCACTGCTGAGGACAAAATATCAAATATGGAGAAAGGAAGAGTCTTAATGCTTTGGTCCAATGCTAGCCAAGCCTGTGGTCATTAGACCTTTATCATTCCAAATTTTATTTCACAATAGGAAATGGACTTCACAGCTGCAGTTCTTAGGTCCAGTTACATAAGGCTCTACAGATCCACAATGTCACAAACACAGAATAAATCAATGCTGAAAGCAGGCAGAATAAACACTCTGCACCATGTGGACTTTGATCTGAGCACTATGCTATACTTGGGAATTTACTTACGCGTTTGAGGACTGGAAGCACTGCTACCAATGATGGTGTTTACCTCCCCTTAAGTACTTCTTAAATGATTTTCCATTATTTTGATTCTCTGACTGCCCTTCTGTGTGGATTTGTTCTCATTTTCTGTAACACAGTATCCATCTGTGAAATGAAAGTCTCATGTGTACTTGTTTGAAAAGCCCAGCTGGGCTCTTTTTTGTGCCTTATACGCTTTAACATTTGTTTTTGTTTAACAATTCACTGATGAAGATCTAGAGACTGAGAGCCTTACTCTGTTTTTTTCCTGGCTTAAAACCCATTTGTGTGTTTTAGCAGATTGTTAGTGTAAAGAGAGCAGGTGCTGCTGCTACATCTGTGTCTGCTGCTCACTATTATCTCTCGCTCCCCCTCTCTATGTCCATCCCTGACTCTCTCTCCTTAGGGTGAGGCGCTTATGTCACTACATTGTGACTCTGCGGTATTTTGAGATGTCCATCCTGGTTGTCATTGCTATGAGCAGTATCGCTTTGGCAGCAGAGGACCCCGTCTGGACAAATGCTCCCCGCAACAATGTGAGACACCCATTAACCCATGCACTCAAAAGTCATGATGTTCAGAACATTCAGATGTACAGAAATGTGGTTTTAAACAGTTTTTTACCCTGAATTTTTTGCACTTTTGTGGAATTGGCTCGTAAATCATTCAGCCCTTTTAAATGTTAAGCCATTTGAACATTAATGCCAAATCTTCCCTCAGTAAATCTTCAACTATGGTGTTCAGTGCTAATAAGTGAACATGCAGTGCCCACAACAGGGAACACAAAGTTAGAATTTGATAATTATAAGTGTTTTTTACACACAACACTGCCATGACCTTTAAGGAAAACACTTTTTTTTGTCATTTCACTGTTATGCCTCTCTTTTGCAGGTGCTTAAGTATCTAGACTACGCCTTCACTGGTGTTTTTACTTTTGAAATGGTGATCAAGGTATACATCTACATTAACACACTTTTAAAACACTAACCACCTCCTGACCTCATTGTCTTTTACGGCACTGTTCTTCCTCAAAAGTTCGTCTGTGATGACTATGTACTTTATTATAATTTATCAGGACTTATCAGAGCTGCTGACTCAGTACAGTTTCTACTTACTGGAAGTACTTAAGTGATGAATGTGGAGAGGACAATGAGGCAGTCAGTGCCAGGACCTCCCCTAACTGTGACCATTGTGGTGCATTATGGATTTCAGGCTGATTTTTAGTGTTAAACCACAGCATATCATATAAGTTTAACTCATAATAACCCTGTATTACAGACTTTTATTGTCTGTTTGTTTTCATTTTAATCTACACCTATTACTGGTGTCAGCTAATACTGATAAGCCCATTTTTAGTTTTCCTGAACAGATCAAGTCAAATGTTATTCATTTTAAAATGATTAAAAGAAGTTATGGTAAAAATATTAGAGTTTTAGTTAACAATCACCAGAGGAATTGTATCAGACTCCCTTTTAACCGGCCCAATAACTCATTTATAAAATGAAATGATATTGATTTGAAATAAACTGAATTTGATTAAATATATATATACAACCGCACAGCATAAAGTAAAGTGAAATTGCTACAAAATGAAGAGGAATAACAGTGACGTCTTTGGCTCAGATGGTGGACCTTGGCTTGCTGCTCCATCCTGGATCGTACTTCAGAGACCTGTGGAACATTCTGGACTTCATTGTGGTCAGTGGGGCGCTGGTGGCTTTTGCATTTTCGTAAGTTCCAAACTCTTACATCTCAGGCGTAATTGAAAGTGTCTCCAATTTGTCTCTAGCTAATCCTGACCGTTAGATTTAGCAAATACATCAGGTGACCGTGGATAGGTGTGTCAGGTGAAGTATAGCTCATCTCAACAAACTTAAGTTACAAGGTAATGTGTGTAATGTGGACTTTGGTAGACAGAACAGTTAATTTGAATCAAAAAAGCGGAGGATGATTGAACAGCAGGAAGTTGAGCTCATCTTTTGTAAAGGTTGTCAAGGCTCTAAGAGGCTTGTTATGGGGCGAGGTCTGAGTAGAGTTCAACAATGATTTATGTCTCATAGCTTCAGTTTTGTGAACACTTTGCAAAACACCGTCAGTCTGCAAAGTGCAACTGTGTGGATCCTCTATGAACTACCCTGTAAACCCACCCCTTGCATGACTCTGCCTGTGTTTATAGAACTAGAAACACAATGATCAATATGATGATTT
>JAPZDY010000022.1:1739314-1754392 GCA_029783645.1 Ctenochaetus hawaiiensis
CAGGATGTGGAAGTTTGTGGTCTCAGCTCCGTTCGAGTACTCCATCATGATCATGATCGCTCTCAACACTGTGGTACTCATGATGAAGGTATGAACTTTTGCGAGCATAACAATACTGAAATGCCAAACTGATACAGTTTCCCTGCTGTTTTATTGAGTTAGTTCTTGATTCATGAGCTCATAAAGGATGACATATGCTTTTCTTGCTCAGTGTTACCATACAAATATTTATTTCACTCTCATGTGTCAACAATAATTACGAATCATTGCCAGCAGCTGATTAGCCTAGCTTAGTATAAAGTAAAGAAAACAGCAGGATGCAGGTAGCCTGGCTTGGTCTTTTTGTTAGTTAACATGTTATGTCATATTGGTTTGATAGTACAAAAACAAAATGTAAAAATGACAATTTGTGGTTTTATGATTTGTTGTGTTATTAGGCCAGGCTAACCAGCTGCTATATAAGAGTGGTATTGAACTTATCATGTGACTCTTAGCTGAAGGAAAATAGGCATATTTATTGTTAGGCTGTCCTTTTCATAGTGTTACACCCACATGCTTGCAAGGAAAACTTTGTTCCTGTCTTTCAGTTCCATGGAGCTCCAGACTTCTATGAAGCAATGCTGAAGAACCTCAACATAGTCTTCACCACTCTCTTCTCTTTGGAGTGTATCCTCAAGATTATTGCTTTTGGTCCACTGGTGGGTAACATTTTAGAAAGCAGGGTAACATTTATTTTTTTTTGTTTTTCTTGTTCTTTATATAGAAAACATCGTAAAATGCCATGAATAGCAAATAACAACTAATGATTTTCAACTGTTGTCTCTCAGAATTACCTAAAGGACGCCTGGAATGTGTTTGACTTTGTGACCGTGTTGGGTAGCATCACTGACATCCTGGTGACTGAAATCAATGTAAGAACACTTTATCAAAACAACGTGCGGTAGCTGTCACTGTAATGAGCTGGGGCAGGAACAGTATGTACAGCAAGCTTTGTGCAGGCAACCTAAGTAGCCACATCAGCAAAGACAGTCACATGGCAGCGGTCCAGAAAGGGCCTGACAGCTTTGGATGAGCAAAGAGGGGAGGATTGTAAGCAAGTCTTTTGTTGATTGGATCAATTTGTCATAGCGGGCTGCTACAGGAGCTGAGGATTGATGATTTCTTTGTGTCCGGCTAAGAGTGCAGTGCGTCTTTCTTCTTTAGGTTCCTTTATTCATCCCAGACAGTTCATTTCTGTGCACTCAAATGTGTGCATGTGTGTACTGTGAAGTAACCTCTGACTAATGTACCTGTGTGTATTTGTTGAGCTGTATCAGTTTATGTTGTGCAATATGACTGTTCCTGCTCTCTCGCCTCCTCTTACACCATCTTCCTTTCTCCTTGTCTTACTTTGGTCTTTAACTCTCTCTCTCTTTTTCTCAAACTTCTCTTTCTTTGTCTTTCTTTTTCCTTTTATATTTCTGTATCTCTCTCCATCTACATTTTCATCTTGTTGATTATCATCACCGCTGTTGCCATGCCCTGGTCCCAAACATCACTAGACTACGGTGAGTGACTTCCTGTTGCCATTCTCTGCCTTAAGCTCACCTGGTGTTTTTTTAATATTTAATTGTTCTGGTCTACTGAATGTTATTAAAAGAGTTATCAGTAATTTAATATTGCATATTTATGTCCGGTCTGTGTCTAACAGGACAGGCTGCTGAACTTGAGCTTCCTGAGGCTATTCAGAGCCGCTCGGCTCATCAAGCTGCTGAGGCAGGGCTACACCATCCGCATCCTGCTGTGGACCTTTGTTCAGTCCTTCAAGGTGCTCACACACATTATCACATGCTTGGTTATTTCTGTGCACCTACATACACTAACTACCCGCACACATAAACCCTAATATCTTGGCTGGAATGATTCAAAGTTTATATTAATAATTCAAATATGTGTTGTGGTTTGCTTTTGTTTCTTTCAGGCCCTGCCTTATGTTTGCCTGCTGATTGCTATGCTGTTCTTCATTTATGCAATCATTGGGATGCAGGTCAGTGATGTCACCTCACTTTAATTACAGAGGCCATACGATTCATAAAGAGGTTCACCTTTAAATGTTGTTACCTTGTAGTGAAAAAACCCATTTCCCTCTCTGTGTCTCTGCTGTAGGTGTTCGGCAACATTGATCTGAACGAGGACACAGCTATCAATCACCACAACAACTTCCGAACTTTCCTCCAGGCTCTTATGCTGCTGTTCAGGTACAAGATGCCTTATAATTTACTGTTTATTTGCACATTACATCACTTTGATGAAATACAGAAAGTTTTGTTTGAAAAGGGTCATTACTTGGACTGCAGATGGACAGACAGCCCAGAAAGTAATTAGCTACAGCACTAAGATCATAGTGCTATCCAGATAATAATGAAGTTATGACAGTGAGTATTCGAGAAAGACAACTAGTCCTCATGTTTGTCGTTCAGATGGAGGAGTGCAGTTCTGCAAAAATGGACAATGTTACCTCCATGAAAACCAAAAATGATTTCAATATTAAAACAGCAGGGAATTCAGCCTTGTCTGTTCAGTGTTGTTGAAGCTGAATTACAAACATGCAAAATGCTTCCAGTCCTTTAATGTCTCTTTGAATAAAGCTTGTCTGTTTCACTCTGTCTGTTTGTGTTTTTATTCATATCAGGAGTGCAACTGGCGAGGCCTGGCACGAGATCATGTTATCATGTCTGAGTCACAGACCCTGTGACGAGCGGTCAGGGACCCATGGGAAAGAGTGTGGCAGCGACTTTGCCTACTTCTACTTTGTCTCCTTCATCTTCCTCTGCTCCTTTCTGGTCAGTACTGACACACACTTAGAAGCTAGTGTAACTGTTGACCCACAATTTATACTGTCTGATGTGACTATTGGGTTAGACTGGCCTCGCAGAAAAGTATGGATTCATTGGATTTTTGGCACAGAAAGTGGTGCACCTGAGCGCAGCACAGCAAAGTTAATCCAAATGGTGTTAGAAGCTTCGACATTGTGACAACACCCATGGCTAATTTGTGTACAATTTAAGCTGGCCAGCCCATTGCTTGCAAGCTAGCCATCCAGAAACACACTAGCTTGTCAGTCACTGTAGCTACTCATGCTACCTGACTTACTTAAACTTAATTGGTAGTCTGTTCACCTCATTAACTCCTCTTTCAAAACATCCCCTTTTTAATAAGCATTTTGTACCTCTTGCAGAGCAGAAGTATATACAAGTGAATGTTGCAACACAGCTAAAATGCTATGATGATATTGCTGTAGACTTTACAGCTCTCAAAGCTCGGCACTGACAAGGCAGTTGCCATTGATTAGCAGCATAAATCAGTGTGCTGGATATTATCAAATTTTAACTTCACACAAGAGATTTGTGTGGTTGTGCTTATCCTCTAAAAGCTCCATTTTGGTCCAAATTTCCAAATTACTGTTTTTTTTCCCGTGCTTATGTGACCAAGCCAAACCCAGATGTAAACTCTACCTAATGTCTGTTTTTTTTTCCAGATGCTGAACCTGTTTGTGGCTGTCATAATGGATAATTTTGAGTATCTAACCAGAGACTCCTCCATCCTGGGGCCTCATCACCTCGATGAGTTCATCCGGGTTTGGGCTGAGTACGACCCGGCTGCATGGTATGTTCAAGCTTCCCTCTGGGCCCCAGAGAAAAGCACACAAAGTCAATGGAGGAAATAGATAACCTAACTTAACTCCTTTCTTCCCCTTTTGTGACTATGGTGACTGAGTGAGGTCTCATACGCAGGCCTTGTTCCTATTCCTTGTTGTATGCAGTCAGCCCACTAATGATCACTGTTTTTATTTGAAGCTGTCCTGAACGTTTGTTTATTTATGTGCTTGTTCTTTTCCACAGTGGACGGATTTCCTATAAGGATATGTACAATTTGTTACGTGTTATCTCACCCCCCCTTGGCTTAGGAAAGAACTGCCCTAATAGGGTAGCATACAAGGTTTGCAAATACCAGACATTTCCGTCACTAGGGTGCTTTGTGTACCTCTATGCCAAGAGACTTTTAACTGAATGGCTGTGCACCAATGAAATCGCCTCTACACTAGCACCCGCCCCTTCAAACTGACTGGCTTTGGTTGATGATGCCGGAGAGGAAACAAAGCTTTCAAAGCCACTGCACTGTCCCAACATGCTGCCTGCCGTGCCTATTTTCTCCTGTCTGTAGTGTTCAGAAAGAAGAAACGTCTTACTTCTTACTTCCACTAGATTAAACCCTCAAAAGTCTTGAATTAAATTTGATCACTACATTCAGATCTTTATAACTTCTGAATCAGATCTAAAGCTCTGTAAAGAATGCGATGTGATCTTGTAAATAAGGACATCTGCCAGAGGAAAGCCAGGCTTTGAGTGAAAGCCCCAGATAAATGTTCGGGCTGGCATTGAAACCTTTGTCTCCGTGCACCTTGGTTGAAGTACCAGTGGGATATCTGCCAGCATGCTGAGGCAGACATCCCCGTTACAATGCTGTCATTTCTCTTCCCTCCCATCAGCATCCTGTGTGTTGGGTCAGCTCATCCTCCCTTCTTCTCTCCCCTCCTCCCCCTCTCCCATCAAACTCACTCTTTATCATCCCATGTTTCCTGTCAGGGATCCTGAGCTCCACAGCGATGCATCCCTGTGCCCCGACACAGTGGCCGAGGATGCCATCCACCTTACATCTCACTCTAGGAAATCTATTAACAACAGATTTCTGTTTTTCCTTTCCATTATTCTCTTGTTTTGTTGTTTTCTTCCCTTTGTTCCTCTCCTCCTTCTCTAACTCCCCATCCTTCTCTGTTTTGCGTTTTGTTTATTTTTAATTTTCCTACCCTGTCAAGTGGCCGTATCAAGTACCTCGATATGTATCAGATGCTGCTCCACATGTCCCCACCCTTAGGTTTGGGAAAGAAATGTCCGCCAAGAGTCGCCTACAAGGTAGACCCTCCTCTTCCTCCACCTTCTTCCCTGTGCTCGACAACCCTTCTTCCATTGGCGTGAACTCAAGCCTAAGTTTGTGCTCTGCAGTGTTCCCTCGTTTCTTCACTTTGTTTTGCTAGCGCTCTGATATTTTTGGTGTAAGCCCCTACCTCATCTTTACTGTCTTTACTGTTTCTTTGAGCGAGCGTAGCTGCTTCTGTGGGCTAATACTCATCACTAATGATAACAACATAGAGCTTAATGAAGAACACTTAAATCATGTTAAATATATTTATGGAGGAGATTTTGCTACTTTTTATCACAATTTCCTTTGAATGGTAAACCCTAAGTGGGGCTTTATTTTGTGGAGCAGTGTGTGCGTGTGTGTGTACATGTGCACACTCATGTGTGCGCACATATGTGTGTGTGTGGGTGTGAGTGAGTGAGTGAGTGAATAAGTGAGTGAGTGAGTGAATGAGTGAGTGAGTGAGTGAGTGAGTACCTTTGTTGCTTTTCTGTGGGAGTAGAACTTTCTATATGTGCTTTTCAATTCCTGGTTCTGTCTCTGCTGCCCATTCCCTCTCATTCTTTCTCTCATCTCATCTCTTCTATCCACTGTTGGAGATATATATGTGTGTGTGTGCTTGTGTGTGTGCTTTTTTATGTGTTGGAATGTTAGTGCTGCACGGCAATGACAGTGATATGTAAATGTAATTTTTATTTTTTATTTTATTTCGCCATTAATTTTTTGATTCTGCTGAATATTGATTGAGGGAACTGAAAAATGGGCCCAGTATCCACCTGCTATCAACATGTCATCTGCATCTGGCAAATGGATCAAAAAAAAGCTCCATGGAAATGTACACAGAATGCATTTTGAACTAAATGTGATAATCATCATCACCATCTAGCAACAACTCTAAGGGTAATTGATCTTTACTTTGTAATTACAATGTTACAACAAATCTTTTAAAAAGTCACTTAACTCCACCTTTTCCTGCCATCTCAAGCTTCTGTGATTCTAATAATATAGGACCAATTTCAAGTTCTTTACATAAAATAGAGCTATCCTTTTATAGAAATATACAAGACAGATAGGTAAGAATCTATCTTAATATCTGTCTTAACATCTGTTCTTTTATCCATCTCTCATTCATCTATCGATCAGTCCATCCTCTCTTTCTTCTCTCAATTGTCTGTCATGTGACCATTGCCTTGCACATTGTTTGCGGAGATCCACCATGACACCTGAGTTAACAGGCTCCAGCTACCTAATAATACACTTTGAGATCTACACTCAGTTTAAAATGACTGATGATGATACAAGAAGTAAATGCAAAGGCCTGTGAACAGATCCAGCTGCAGAATGCATATTGATACCAGGTGTAAATGGGGTCATATTAGGCCAGCATAGACATAATGTGTTTTTTTTGACATTTCTAGATGTAAATATTGCTGTCTTTTGCAGCCTGTGGTTGTGTGTGTATGCATGTGTAGGTGAATGTGTGACAACATGATAGCGCGGTTGTACTTTTGTGTTTCTGTGTGTGTGTGTGTGTGTGTGTGTGTGTGTGTGTGTGTGTACAGGTGGGGTCGGTGTGTGTGTGTGAGTTTGCCCCTAAGCTCTTCATCCCTGTCTCATTCTGAGTCCGGTCTTTCTCTTCTTCTGCACTGCCACTGATAGCACATGTAGGTGAATGCTTTTTATGTTCAGGGGAGCTCAACTCTTACAGCAACAATCCCACTGCATTCTATTAAGTCCTTTATGAACTAAGTCTTCCTGCTAAGGCTGCCCAAGCTTGGTGGAATGGACACTCTTTATTGCTAGATACCACTGCACATGTAGATCATACTCAACCTTCTCAACTCCAAGTTGATGATTGCTAGGATGGCAACCACAGAGTCGAGCTCCTGCGACTGTCGAGGCACCTTCATGGTTATGCGTTACATGCCTTCTCTCACCTTTTTTTCGGTCAATGTCAGTCTTGCACCAGTGCACTTTGACTTGCAGCATAGTGCATACTGTAGGCAATAGCAGTGAATGTGAATGTCTAGTTTGTCTCCTTCTGTATGGTGAGAAGGCTTTTTGTGTGCTGAAGCGAGTCTCAGTAACATTTTACCAATGTGGCCAAACTTGCATGCATTTAACAAAATTTAGCAGAGCACATTGATGGTGCTTTATGCTCAGAGAGTGAATCCATGAAGGGTATTGGATCACAGCAGCACACAGATTGATTTCTCTGGTTGAACTGTATGTTCTGCTTGGCCTGTTTGCTATCATTCTGTGATCTAACAGCTCTCTGTCAACACTCATCTCCTCTCCTCAGCGCCTCGTCAAAATGAACATGCCCATCGCTGATGATAACACTGTCCACTTTACCTCCACCCTGATGGCCCTGATCCGCACCGCCCTGGAGATCAAACTGGCCTCAGGTCAGAGAAACTTTCCCTAAGTAACAGAACAGATGGGGATTCACATTCTATAGGGCACAAATCATTGGATCAAACATGGTCTTTTTCACTCTGACATAAATTGGTGACGGTAAAGCGTTATCAGGAGATTTAATAAAACACCTCAAGTGCATACGTAATAGTAAAATCAGAAAACAATGTCTGGATTTTGCTTAAACTTAAACATTAAGGGAGGCAGGAATAAAGATCCTTGGAAAGTTTACAACAAAACCAGGTTTCTGGTCAGAAACGCTAGTTTAATTAATACAGAAACTTCTATTAGTTCAGTCGCTGTGTTTTTGATTTTTTGTTATGGTTTAATTTGGTTAAAATTTAAAGGTTTGAGAAAAAAAACAGTAGAAGATAATTTATATATCAACCACAACAAGTCAAACAATAAAAAAGGGGTCAGTGCTTTACTTTACTGGAGACAATACAGTGGATTACCACTTCAGCTCATAATATGGAATTTGCGACATCCTGATATGCAGTTGAGGTTGATGTTGCATAAGTGTACTGATCCATGTGTTTACTGGATTTCTGCACTTCAACATTAAAACCTGGTTTCATGTAAGACAAAAAGTTCACATCATCGACATCAGAACTGAGGTGATGCTGCCCTGATCAAACGTAAACCTGAAATCATCTTTATTATTTCATCCATCTGATGCCTTAAGGATTGATAACATGTGGTTAACTGTCTGGTTTAGACAGGTTGTTAGAAATTTTTCCAAATAACCAGTACAGTACTAATCTCATCTCACTGTTATGTTGTGTGAAATGTCCCTTTAAACAGCCAGCCAGTTAAAACCAGAGTGACAGATGTGTTCAAAAGCCAGCTGTTATTTCTTGTTCTCAGAGATGGAAATGAGCAAATCTGCCTCCCAATTGGACTCATTAGAAGCTGTGTCTCTCTCCTAGCTTCACTGCCTCTGTCTGCACTTTTAATGAGGATTCCTTATTGGCTCTTGTCTCAGGAACAACTCCTTCACTGTTATGCTTTCTTTATGTTCTAAGTCTAGAATAAGCTTGTTAGAAGATATTTCTGTTGCTTTTTCTGTTTCTCTTCATTCCCTTTTTAACAACACAGTATAAACTGCAGTGTCTGGTGTTTGATCTGTGTGTTTTTTATCGAAGATGTTAAATCTCTCTTGATTTTCAGGTATGGTAGCCCAGCGATTATGTGACGCTGAATTAAAAAAGGAGTTGTCCACAGTGTGGCCTAACCTCTCCCAAAAGACCATGGACCTGTTGGTGACACCACATAAACGTAAGCATCATTATCTCCACCTTGAACTTTCAGGCCGAATCACACAGACATCAAAACACCTCTGTCTCCTTGTCACAATCTGGCTCTGATGATAAAGGTAAAGTGGGAGATATACTGATTCAAAGGTTAGACAAAGTAACTTATTTAACACAGGTCACCAGATTTGGATGGAACAGGACAGCAAGAAGCATGCGATGTGTGCATCAGTGCTTTTAGAAGTGTAGAGTGAGAATGGTGTGTGATGTTGTACAGTGTATATGTGTGTACAAGTTACATCTGTGGGGTCATTTATTTGTAACTTGGTGCGGTCACAGTTGTTGACAAAATCCTTCTTTGTCTTTTCTTTAGTGAATACCGACTTATAAGTTAAACAGTGTTTTTTCAGTGTGACACATTATATTTTCATATTCACAAAGACTATACAGTTAATAACAAGCTCAAATGTCTTAGGCTTAATACCACAGTAACAGTATGTAATAAAGCATACTGGCTGCTTTTATGTTGTACAAGGTGCTTTGGATTTGCCCTCTGAAGCCCCCTCTTTACATTGTGCCAAAGCTATTGACTTATAGCCTCAACTAGAAAAGTTAAAAAAAAAAAAATCATATCATACCATATCAAACAGACTTTGACAGCTGCCACAGTTTAGGGCTGAAGCCATCAAAAAAGTTTCAAGAAACATTCAAGAGCCCAGCTTACATCCAGGTGAGGTTTCTGCAACTCAGTGAGGTCTCTCATTTTACATGTCCTTCACAAGTTTTACTAAATCCATATGCACATTTCTGGGGGCTTTTTTTTAAATTCTTGCTGAAGTTTAACAACAACTACTTTGTGAGAAAAAAAAAACTAACAACGAAAAAAACAGGGCTGCCGTTAAATTCGCCTTTATTACAGCGTGGGTCCCTCTGTCATTCTAGTTTGGTTTTGTCCATATTTTTCTGACACAATTTTTCTGGCCTTTAGCACCAACCTTTCTGCTGTCTAAACGTTTACAGAGAACAGATTCCTCACTGTCTCGCTGCTATAATGAGATTAAAGTTAATCACTGGTCGATAGAGTACTAATAATTTATACTTAAGTAAAACTACAGTAACTGTAGTACAGTAAGCCGTTTAAAAAATGTTTCCAAGTTGGTAAAGTAATTTAATAATAAAAATAATAATAATTGTTATTATTTGTTTGTTATCTGCAACGCATACACCCTCCCTGAAAAGTTGTCAAAAGCAGAAGTGCAGAGAGTCATTGCCATGAAAATAATACACTGTCTTATGTAGTTGCAGCGGTGTGAACTGACAGGTTTTAGAATGTTGCACGCTGTCGCAATGCAAGCACTTGCGAGTGTTAAGTTGTCTCCTTTTGAAACTTCGCTGTAAAGTGGCCTTTAAAGTGCAGCAGTAGCACTCTGAGCTTCAGTACAAGCATGCCGCAGACCAGACAAGATGTTTTTAGCACATGAGAGCGAGGCCAGAGATGCTAAATTGATTTTTGAGTTGCATTTGAAGTATACTGTGATCATGGTATCAAATGCTTGAGATCCAGAGAAGAAGTACTGACTCAGAATCCAGATCAATAGTGAGCAAAAGAGCATTTACTACTTAAATGAGAGCATTTTCAGTGGAGTGAGGCCATGAAAGCAGATTGAAAAAGTTCAAAGAGATTACTGTGAAATATGAGGGCAGAAAGTTGCTGAAATATGACTCTCATCATTTTGAAAGGACTAGAAGGTCAGATGCCTGCTGACAGTTGCTCAGATGTCCTGGATTAACCCCAGCAAACTTTAACTGGGGATGGTGTCATTCAAAAGAGACAAATACACAATATTTAGCACTGGAGCTCCCGGAGATGTTAAAAAAGTTTTAATATCTCAAGTTTAAAACAAGTTTGGATAATGTTTCAAGAGAAATGGTCTCCAAATTTGTGAGAACTTGGACTAACTAGGATTTAGAAGTTGAATTTTTCATGAGTAATTTTGTAAAAGTGACTAAAATGGTGTCACTTTGTAGACAGTCTCATTTTTTTACAGCTTGCTTGAATCATGAAATTTGAAGAATAGGCAGCTTGCAAAAGGGGGCTGACGAGTAAATTATGAGTAAAGCTTCAGTGTCAAAAAGAGTGGCGGGTAATGCTGCCTGGAAGGATGAGTAGAGGGCTTCAGAGATAGAAAATATTAAACCTGCATTTCTCCCATGCAGTGCACTTCAGCCTCTTGTGGCTGAAATGAGGATTACAACAACAGCCAGAAATAACCAAAAATGAATTGATTTGATATCAATTGATATCAATTGATAATTGATTAAAAACATTTTTTCCTATTTTCACACATGACAATTATGTACATAAAACTGATCCGGGCGAAACTTTTTCTCTAACCGATTCTTCAATCAAAATCACAGGAGAGACATTGATTTAGATCAGACAAAAAAATTGTTCAACAAAACTTTCCTTTCTCAGTTGCCTCCAAGGCTTTTGTAGAAAAGTCCTTTGATGAAGAGAGCTATGTACACTAAACATACAGACCATGAATGTTGTACCCCCAATGAATGGAGAAGAAAAAGCTGTGTAGAAGCCAAAATATTAAGGGGCTTAAAGTACCATAGTCAGAATAATGAACTATTTGTAATGCATAACATCTCCCTTCCTGGACTGCAGTTATCTAGAATCCTTTTTAAGTGACTTCAGAGACCACTGCAGCTCTCTTAAAATTAAGAGCTCTTAAAATTAAGAGCATGTTCAATTTCAAATTCAATCAGGAAATGAGATGAATAGTTTTTATTCTTTATTGTTGATGATTTATTGATTGTTAGCAGAAATACAGAGAGTAATAAATCTTTTTCTTGGAGCAGTCTGATGAATACAGCCTCATGTTGTTAGTGTACAGGTGTCTGTGTGTATGTGTCTGTCATCATGAGTGAAAGCACAATGTAAGACTTACTGTGCATTTATGAGCTTTGCTGCCACCCTTTGGTAAGAAATATGTGAAGCGCCTTACTAAACAGAGGCATTTTCGGTCAGTTCTGTTGAGATGTTTGTTTCGTATTTTTTATAAGAATACTACTATTATCACTTGGTGTGACCTTGTAATATAATTCCCTGCAGGAAGTTGTTTTTTTTAACTAAACCAAAAGGGAAACACAGAGATGAATAGATGAAGGTGGAATGAGTCAGCAGAATTTGCTCTCCTCCTCTCCTTCCTTTCTTCATGTCAAATCCTCCTTCCTCACATCATTTCTTCTCTCCTCACCTCCTCAGCCAAAGAACTGACAGTAGGGAAGGTTTATGCGGCTCTGATGATTTTCGACTACTATAAGCAGAATCGAACGAGGAGGCTGCAGCTGCAGCAGCAGCAGCAACAGAGCGCATCAGGCTCCCAGGTACAACATCCACACCACACATGCCTGCACACTACACACACACCGACATGCACTGAAACACACGCACATTGGATGCAGTACTGCAAACCTGTATGCATGTGCCCACATATATTATGCTTGCACACACTGATCCGTACTTTGACTGTATGCCTGCATGTATACACAACAGGCAAAGAGCAATTTTGTATCCACTAGTCATTAACTGGTGGATTACAAAATCTGTCAACCACTCTCTCAGTTTATGTTTTCAGGGTAAAAGCACCCAGTGATTGGTTACCTGCTAAATTAGCAGGTATGAAAGCCACATGAAACAGCCAAAGCCAAAAATGAAAATGCATTTGGCTACTAGCTTGAAATTATTTGCAGCCTTGCACACCTACTGCACAGATGCATGTCCGTTCCAGCACACACAAACACTCACACCTGTACACACAACAGTACTACATACTAGCATGACTGCAAGAAATGAATATTCTGGCCCAAGTCTCCACACCTGGGTGGCACTGAGCCCCCTGCTGTCAGACCTGGATCCAACAATATTCTGCCTGCTGCCTCTGAATGTCTTCAGCACGTTGCCATCCGTCTCTCCTCCACAGTGCAAGGTCGGGGCTCTGTTTAAGCCATTGCTGCCTCTAACTCACATGCAGGAGAAAGATCTGCCTATGATGTTAAACAGTGTGGAGCCTCCCAGCATGCTTCAGCCCCAGCCTAAATCCCATGCCAAGTCCCAGCCACTGACCAGACCTAGCTCCAACTCTCTCAACAATGGAGGCACGCTGTAAGTTCAACGCTTCAGGAACTTAAACTTCACTTACAACGTAAAGACTAAAAAAAATAGATCCAGAGAAAAATTCTGCCTTTGCAATGTTAAAACTTTAAGTCAAGGTAGGTTTCATGACCTTTAGCAGGGTTATGTTTTATTGCTGCCTCCAGACTGAAAATTAAGTCCTAAGTTAATAATAAAGACTAATCTAAAGAATAAGTGAGAAAATTGCATTGCACAGATGTGCACTGTGTGCACACTGGATTGACTTTGCATTTTCAGTCTGTGTGTACTTTGTGCCTAGTTCACCAAGAGAGCAGCAACTCATTACTCAGCTTCTGGACTGATCATCATACTGCCCTCCAGACACAGAGTGAGTGTGAGGGAGAGCTCAGCAGGAGAAGTTCATCATCAAAATATTAACTCTGGCTGCAATTGAATTCCACCAGAGAAAAACTGTTATTATTACACAGTAAATTACTCCTACAATTATTGCATTGTAATCTTTAGCTCATACCTAACTATTGATTGAGTAGGGGGTAATTAACAAAATAATAGGAAAGTGCAGTAGTCAAAAAAAACACACACAAAATACACGAAAGCTGCTGCAGTAAGTAAATAGAGAGAGCAGCTCAGAGTGTAGCAGGCTGAGACGGAGGTAGTGTCAGTGTTTTAATACTGAGGTAACATTCAGCCAAATTAACTATTACTTGTAATAGAAGAAAGAAGCTTTGTTTTGTTAATAGCTTTTTGTTTTTTGTTGGTTTTGTTCTCTTGCAACTTATTAACTTCAACAGAATATATAATCAACCTCTGTTAACATGTCTCCTCTTGGTATTTAAGTTACCCTAATGAATATGCAGAGAGGAACAGAGACTCTGCGTGCACTCATACAAATGACACATTAACTGCAGCTCCAGCCTGCTGCCTCTGTTTGATAAATAGGGTCTATGGGTTTAGGGCAAAATGCCTCACATCTGCACCTGAGAAACTGCTGTTCAAGCTGCAACTCTGAGATTCAGACAAGGACTGGGTTTGCTGTATCAAGACCAAAAGCCAAGGTCAGGTTTGTGACCACAAAAACAAACAGTGTGATGTAATTTACCACATGAACGCAGCAGCTATAAGTTAGACTAAAATCTAAGATCACATTTGAGTCCATTGTGTCCATAAAGACAAAATACATGACTTATTAGGAAGATAAGGTCAAGTTTGCATTATTAATAGGACAGTGAGGTGTAAAGAGAAGAGTCGATTTTTTTTTTTTAAATATATCGAATCAAGACTAGAGTTTAAACTAGTGCAATGAAAATAAAAGTAGAAATTAGCACAAACTGAAAGCAGATTTATGATTTTAAAATAAACGGTGCCCAGACTCCATAGCTATAGAGAGTAAAGGCCAAACAGATTGATTTAATTTATATGACAGATTTTGATCTACCATACCCAGCCTTGTATTCACTGTTGCTCTCTAGTGTAAAATCTATGACTCATGTTTACTTTCAGAGTGTAATAAACACTAAAATTCATGACTCCACCATGTAGTGCTGCCTCAGTGCAACAATATCAGCAGGTTCAATTCTGCTCTGAACTATGAATCAGTCTGAATGTTTTTGGGACTCAGCAGAGTGATGTTGAGTGCTGATTTCTCGGTCTGCTCTGGAATCAATGTGTTAGCTCATTGCATAGCCTGTATAGTTGATAAGTGAAAGGCAACTGGACTTCCAGCACTTTATGCTTTGTTTTGTTGGGATCACAGTACTAAGGACGTTTTTTTTTTCAGTTTCTGTATGCAGTGTATTTCATTGACAGGAATAATCCACACAATGGCTTTCTTACTTGAAACCACAATAATTTATAAAGTTCTTTATTCTGGGTGATGTGTTTGTCCCTTGGTTTAATGATACAAAAGACTAATTAACTCCCTATGCAAAAATGTGTCTTATCACCCCTGGTAATATCCTGCTAATGAGAATGAATGAGAGGTAGGTCTAAAAATGTATGAACAAGATTTGTTCTTGATTTACTACAGTGCTGCTGTATCATAAACTCTATTGTTTACATGACTTGATTTTCTTGATTTGTTTTCTATTAAACACTTTGTAACACAATTTTGCGTTTTATAAACAACTTTTAGTGGCTAGTGGGAGTTGTAATGCTGGAACCACCATTTCATTGTATTTGTCAGACTTCTGTTGAATAAATGCAACAAAATGTTACGAAAAAGCAGCAGGCATCTCTACTTATGTCTGAAGAATATCACAGAATCTCCACGTTCATTGGCAGATT
>JAPZDY010000022.1:1759569-1778957 GCA_029783645.1 Ctenochaetus hawaiiensis
AATGTGTTCATTGTAGCCATTAATTCTGACTTCATCATTTTGATAAAAAAAAATCAGCACAATTTGCATTATTCATTTTTGTTTGTAGGTTAAAGTTCTTTATATGTTTTGCTTCTGAGGTAATGGTGCTGCTCAGTTTTATTTATTATTATTTATTAATTTTATTTAAGTTTATTTTTCAGTATCAAATGGCTGAATTCAGGCATGGAAATCACTCACCTTTTGGCGAAATTTGCCGTTTTGAAACCAAAATAGGTGACCTACGTGAATCGTGTAGATCCGATGAGAACTTTTTTTTGGGGGGGGGGGGTTTCATGCCTGCAGCTGTATTACCTTAGCAGATTTTACATGTGAGATGTAAGAAATCAGAAAATATGTAACAAAAAGGTCCATCCATCCACCCTGATAAGGAGCCGAGCTGTAGTTGCAGCAGACTAAGCAAGTTAGTCAAGACTAGAAGTCTTCCCAGCACCAGGTGATCCCAAGGACCTGAGAACCAACCTGGGATCCCTACAGGTTTCAGTCCATATTGATACGTTCAGTCTGGTCTGGATCAGGGTCCGTTCCTTTGTTTGTTAAACATAAGGTAAAACATCTGGTGCCAGTCTGGTTCTGGTTCCCCCAACCAGGGAATATTCCACAACAACACAGCTCCCAGTGTCACAGGAATGAAAAACTGCTCGGTCATGATGAGGTGGCAAATCTCGCCAAGTTACATAGTATTTAATATAGAAGCCCTTGCAACTTCAACACAAATTATCTGCTTACTTATTTACTAATCAATATTTTAATCCTCTGAACATAAATAATTACTGTACAATCAATGAATATTTTCTTCTAATGCTTCTAATGCTGAGGTACAATTTGCTGTTAAATTTTGTCCTTTTATCAAATTGAATGCAGGTTCTCAATTCAAAAATGAAAATACTGAACATATAAAGTGAATTTTTTTCTTGAATAATGAACTAATTACAGGCTGCTATGTGTTGTTCACCAATGGTGGAACCAAAGAAAACTTTGACATCAACACTCATGACTAACTCTTCTGTGCTGATTACCTGTATAACATCTATCTTCAATTTGCATGTATCATTTTTCCATGACAAAAAGGCTACAAAACTGATAAATTCTGTACAAAAAAACAGAATTAAGTATTATATTTGAACACTTCTATAGAGCTCTTGAACCAGCTGCTGCTGATCATGCTGACTTTGTCTCTGCTTTTCTTTCTCTTGTCTGGTTTTCATCCCTCAGCGGAGCCACTCACGTCACTCTCCAGGGATCCATCTAGCTGTATGTACACGCTGTCACACAACATACATACGTTTGTGGTTTGACACTTTGCAGATTTGTCTGGTCAAGCTGGATGAACCCTTAAATCCACAGTGTCAGAGCTGTAAGATCAGATGTAAATGCTTTGTGATTGTAATGCAGGATGCACTCCCACAGGTTAACACCACTGTAAAACAAAGCAAAGTGTTAATGTGGATTTTTTAAGAGAAATCATAAAAAAATCTGAATTAGACTCTTGAAAATTACCATCTGTCATGCATATCCAATTGTAGTAAACACCCAAAATCACAGAACATAACCATCAGTGGGCTCACAAATGATAGCAAATACAAGGAGTCTGTTTTTTCACTTGTTTAATGAATAACCTCCTGCTGGAGGAGAAAACACCTGGTCCTTTATCCTTCAATAGACAATGAAAATGTGATTGAGTCAAAGCTGTAAATGCGGGCTGGCCAGGTGTCCACAGTGTCGCAGTTCATGTAAGACTCACAAAAGCCTTTTCAATGCCTTTGCTGTTTTGTGTTGAACAGTGGCAGTTTTTTCTGGAACCTGTTACATGTTTAAAGCATGTTATCTCTGAAACAATACCTTTTTCTGTTGACGGTGCCTTCAGTCAATTAGTAAATTATATTGTCTACATAAGTAAATACAGTCAGACCCCACCCTCTGGAGTGTCTCAATGCATGCAGGTTTGTAAGTGAGTAAACGAGTTTGAACCTGGAGTTCAAGTATTTTCATGCTGGATGCAAACCTTGGGTCAGACATGAGCATCTGTCTCTCTACCTCCTCCCTCTCCCTTAGTCTGTCCCTGATGCCAGCCCAATGAAGCGCTCAGCCTCCACTGTGGCCCCACAGCGGCCCCAGGAGGTTAATCTAAGGGACTACACCCTGGAGAAACCCAGCCAGGATCGACCTCACCACCACCACCACCACCACCGCTGCCACCACCGAAGAGACAGGGACAGAGACAGAGACAAAGAGAAGAGGCAGAGGTCTTTAGACACACCTCTGGGTGGACAACCACCCAGCTCTGCTGGTTAGTCAGCATTTAAACACACACACACAGTTTGAAAACATGGTACTCAGATACACTCTGTAGCCTAAAATCCTATTTCTTGCATAATTCAACCAAAGAAAGCACTTTCTCAAAATGTCTACTGCAAAGTAAGATATTTTAGGGACTTAGAAAAGATTACTAAATTACTAAATTATTAAATTAATTTAAATTAATTAAAAAAAGGACATCACAAAGAGATAGCTGTACTTGGTGCCGAAATTTCACAGAACCATGTCACCAGAATTTTCTGTCACCTCTGTTTAAAGATGGACTCAGTACCTCATGCATAAAGCATAAGCAGTGGCCACTGTGGAGGGTCTCAGCTATGACATAGACCAGCGGTGCTCTCTGGGTCTGACTGAGTCCGCAGCTCCATACACATGATCTTTATTACTCAGATAAAAGAGACGGACAGATGTGAACAGCCAGTAATTTATCGGCAGCTTCTCTGTAGGATGAGGCTGTGAGGGGAAAAAATCAGCAGAGGGGATACAACCCCTTTGGTGTAATAGTTCCCTTTTTTAATGGGGAGGGTGGTCTCACAACCAGGGGCTTGAAGGCTTGTCACCATGTAGCTTCCCATCAGCCTCAGCTGTATTTTGTTTTTGCATGCTGCAATACGGCTGCACCTAAGTATAGCTTCCCAAAGCCTTTAGCATAGCCAGTGGACTTGGAGTCTCATTCAGAAGTGATGCTTTAAACATGCACATGTGTAGTCTGGCTTGCCTCTACAAGAGCACACAGATGAATTTCTTTATGTCCAGGTAGCTTTGAGTTCAATTCACCAAGGTGCCCTTTACAAAGTGTTTATCAGCTGTGAATAATGACTTTACTGAGCTTTATATACCTATTGGCCATAAACTATCGATTTAAAAAAAAAATTGGGATTTTCGTATCCAAAATCTCTCTTGCTGTTGAATTTTTAATAATTAAGTCACAAATAAAGTCAGAAGTTGCTCACTCTAGTAATGTCAGATCAGGTCAGTTTTATATTACCAGCTAAACATCACTAACTTGCCCGTGTGGGCCTTAGAGATGACAGCCTCTATGTTAGGACTTCATCTGATTTATAATGTGATAAAATGGAAGAAAGTGCAGAAGTGGCACAGGATGGTTTCCCCTCTGTGACAAACAGACATGCCATAGATGTTGCAAGTACAACACAGACCAATAAAGTTAAATTATGGTATAAACACAAAAGATGACAAAATTATAGATGGATTGTAAACATATATAAACAATTTCAATCTTGATGGATATGGGGAACATCCAGGTGCAGCCAAACACACCTGAGGCACACGGCTTCCTCTCCGCCAATCAGACCTGAAAAGATAGATGATGTCAGACCCACAAAAGAATAATCAAAAAAACTAAGGAGGCTGCTGTTTTAAATGTTACTACTTCATTAATATGGTGAATGGTCAGACATGGTCATGAGGCCTGCAGTTGTGAATGTTCCTTCGTGAAGCATCATGATCTTCCAACTGTCTAAAAAGTTATGGTTGATATTATACAGAATACCAACATCACCTTTCACTCTGCAGCGTTGTCCTCCTGCACAGGTGCCCCAGGAGAACCTGCGTCTGACGCAGCTGCCCCCAGAGAGCGAACCCACAACCGTGGACGCTCCCACGAGAGGAAACACCACCACTCCTCTGCTGACAAGCAGCGCTACTACTCCTGCGACCGCTACTGCAGCCGGGAACACTGCCACACCAAATCTGCCACCGCCAGCTGTGCCGCCTCCCCCAGCGAGGGGCAGGAAACCAGCAACAAGCAGGTGGGAGGGGAAGGGCGTGTAGAGAAGGATGAGACAAGGCTGTAGACCAGCAGAAGGGGATTTCTGTTCACTGTCTATGAATTCTGTTTTCCTGAGAGAATATCATTCTTATAGGGAATAAAAAACTAGATTTAGATTTAAAGTCCTGCTGGTCATAATAATTATGAGAAGATTTTGAATAGTCTTTTTTTGGAATATTTGAAAAAAAAAAGATGGCAAATCAAAAATGTTGGAAGCTCCATAGGTGTCTACAAGGTTAGTTATCAAGCCAGCCAGACCATAATGTCCACAGACCTGATTGCCCCACAACTCTTACTCTGTCTTTACATTTTTTTTTACATATTGTATTAAAATTATGCAGCTTTCTCCATGGAAGACATGTTAACAAGATTACAAAACCAGCATGGGTATGAACACAATGTGCTGTGCTCCAGCTGCTGACAGTAATTTATAGACAAACATTTGCTCATTCAGCTCAAATACTTATTAAATCAACAAAGGTGGATTAATCTGCTGCTGAAAACAATTCCCAACAAATACACTGTATAAAAAAGATTTGGTTAAAACTACAGTGATCAGCTTTTCTAGGAAATCCCTGAGACTTACAAAATTAAACTTTATATTTATGAGTTGTTTACAGAATTACATCTTTTGAAGAAGCTAAGAGATTAACTCAAAGGACCTGTGAATTATGTGTTCATACGCTGAATTCAATTTTCATTTCTTGCCAGCTGTTGAGGAGGTGCACCTTAATGAGATTTCAACAGCAGCAGTGATGAATTGATGTGGGCAATTTGATTCACACAAATGTTGCCAAGGAGTAAGAATAATTTCACGCTGCAGAATATCAAGTCCTGCTTTAAAAAAGGAGCAGAAAGCAGTTTTAAAGTGTCGGTATAGTGATATTAGACCTGGAGCATCTAGAATGTATTAATAGCAGAGCTGTCAGCAGCATGTCATCAGAGCAGTGCCGCGTTAGGACAAATAGAGTTGGATTTAACATGAAATATAACACTAAATAATACCTCTCTGAAGCAAAACAGCCCATGAGTTATATGAGAGCTGGTTGTGTGATGGTCAGCTGTTGGTAATGGTTTACTGTTGAGTAAAAAAGTGGACTCTGAGGCAGCTTTTGCAGTGGGAGATTTTTCCAATAGCTGCCATAATTTAAGGATGGCACAAAGTGCCCAACATAGCAGAGTCTTTTCAGGTGAAAGAGAGAATGAAAAGGGAAATTGCATGCAGACTCTGAAGAATTACTGCTTTCCCTCTGCATGCACTTACTGCTTTCTTCTCTGTCTGACTGTAGTGCAGCCTCTCATGGCCTTTCACTTCTTTTCCCACTTTCTCTTTTCATCATTTTTCATCTATTTTGTCTGTCTTGTTACTTTTCCATTAGTGCCTGTTCTTTCATTCTGTCTCCTCTCTCTATGTTCTCTCCCTCATTTGTTGTCTGTCATCTTTCATGCCATCACATTTCACATTTTCCTGTCTTTCCTCTCCTTCCTCCGGTGGCCCTGTCCCTGTTTCCTTCCCTTTCCTTTCCTCTCTTACATATTTTCCTCATCGCTCTATTGTTTCAAAATGCTTGTCCAATTTTCATCTAGGGCAGTGGTTGGGTTAAAGGCAGCCCAGTGGCACTGAGCTCCGGTTCTAGCACGCCAAGCCGCGGACGTCGGCAGCTCCCCCAGACCCCCCTCACCCCGAGGCCCGGGGTGGCCTTCAAGACTGCCAATTCATCCCCTGTGCACTTTGTGTCCAGCCAGGCTTCTCTGAGTCCCGGCCGGCTGAGCCGTGGCCTGTCGGAGCACAACGCCCTCCGGCACAGCGGCTCCCGCCACTTCCCCTGCCCCGTCACTCGTATCAGCTCCGAGCCCTTCTTGGGCCAGGGCCACGACGAGGCCCTGGGCAGCCTCTACGGCAGCCTCCGGGACCAGCTGGACGTCTTCCAGGATGCGGCGTCACTGACGCCCAGCCCCCGTGTCAGACGCTCATCTCGGACCGCACTGCCTCGCATGATGGGAGCCCTGCTTCCCGCTCCGCAGCAGAACCTTGGGGTGCCCAATGGGTACCACTTCAGCTTTGGGGGCAGCACCAGCCCAGGCTCTGCCGTCAGGGCACCCAGGTATTACCAGGAGGCAGAGGAGGACGAATGGTGCTAGCATGGCTTTAAACCAACCTTTTTAATGCATTTGTGAGGAATTGTGATGAGTTTTATCATCTTCTTTGAAGGCTTTAGTTTACATTGTCACTGTATGTGTTTAATGCTGTATTTAAATCTTAACTCTGAGAGCTACAGTTAGGAAGTCCATCTTTACAGGGAGTGGATAAGGAAGTGAGGAAATATTTGAATGTGAACACACTAAAGTCTCATTTTATTCAAAGGGCACGTAGCATTATGAAACAGAAGAGCAGACTCTGCCGATGTCAGGTGTCTTAAATTAGCTTGATATGCTTTGACTTCAGTGCTTTATTGAGACCACCATATTGATCCTCAAACAAAATTACATTTTAAACACAGACTATGAAGTATGTTAAGATTATAATTTACTGTGTGACTGTAAGGAGAGAGTAGATCCAAAGAAATATTTGTTTACTGTAGATAAACAGCCAGACCTACTGTGTGTCATCATAACTTCAGTCTCTATTCCAGGGAAACCATTCAGGTTAACAGTGGTCCTGATGTATTTTGCTTTACTTTTTCATTTGTTGGTCATTTGTTTCTAAGTACTCATCTGTAAAGCTTAATTTACATTTATGTGGGAAAAAAACAGCATGTTGCTGTTCTCAAGCAGGATCATTTGTTGAAGTGGGGGTCGTTGCTGAGATAACAATATGTCAAAACTTCAAGCAAATTCCAAGCTTGAAATATCATCTTATAGAGTGGAAAGTGCTAACACATTAGCACAAGGTTGAAATACACAGGAGAAACAAAGAAGTGGTCCTGACCACTTGAGAATATGAGTCCAGTAGAGAAGCTTAGCTCTGGTTTGGTCTCCACCTACGCCATTCAAAAATATCTGACTCTCTTTATTATGTCCACTAGCTAAATGCTAACTGTCTGTCTGCTGTTTACTGCTGAGCAGGTGAATTAAAGTGGTTTTAGGGTTAGAACTTTTTCACTGAAAACAGCTGCCCACTGCTTATTTTTAACCCGATGGTTAAGACAACATCAAACTCAAGATGAATTGTGCCCTCTTCATTAGCTGGTTAAGAGACATTTCACCATCTTCTTTATTATTGCAGCTAACAATGAAACATAGTGAATAAAAGAGCACATCATTTCTATGCTGTAAAAAAATCTTATTGATTGTAGTTGAAAGTTTGGAGTGTCTTTGAGGGCCAATATGGCAGTTTCAGGTGATGACACTGCAAGTCATGCAAACAGGACAAAGAGCGTTCAGTAAAACAATAGTTGAAACTCTTGAAAATCTCAAAGATATTGTGACACTGTACAGACAGCTGTGTTGTTCTTTAGTTGAGGACTCTACCATTCCATGATGATGCCTAATCCTTTGTGACATTCCCTTTGTGTCAGTCGAACAGGTGAAGTGCTGTCACACACACAGCGATGATTGTTCTGTCTGTTTATCGTTTCTTGCAAACTTAACGAAAGAAGCAGTGCATGGTGGTGAGAAGTCCCTGACTGACAAAATTTGTTTTCTATAAAACTGTCCTTGTAGATGCTCTCTTTTCATCGTGTGCATTTTTTTGTATGACATGAGAAAAAAAAAAAACAAAGTTGTGTTTTGTGTGAACTGCTTACGGTTTGCCATCGTTTCAGGTCTAATGTTTCTTACAGACTTCTTTGCGATGTTTTAAGACAAAGTGCCTATCCTTTTAGATACACTGTAGAAAAAGATGCAACGTCAACTGTTTTCTAATGCATCCACACTTGAGTAGATGTTTGGTTGATTCTGTATGTAGCTCTGCAAGAAAACATGTTGTACAGAAAGCCTTATCTGCAAGCAGAGAAACAAACTGCATAAATATATCAGTCCAGTTACATTAATGCCAGTAACACAGTGTGCATGTTTAGATGGTTGGCTACCTGCTACATATGACCACCTTGTAGATTTTCCTTTTTTTGTATTTTTGGTATGGATATCACAGTGTGAGTCTTTAAGCTCCTGTGCTGTTTGGACTGCAGAGTGTGTTGTTCAGCTGGAGTCTGAGGCGCTGGGAGTTAAAGAATGTCTCCCTTCAGATTTAGGACCCAATGTAGCAACGGGCATCCAGTCTGACTCTTAACGGGTATTTGAGTCAAGCCAGGCCCCGTGCCTGTGTGTGTTTGTGTGTGTGTGTGTGCGTGCATGTGGTAACTGGTAAACATCAGCTGTTGCAGATGTATTTTGCATTTCTCTGTGTTGTTTCTTTGTCATACTCATGGATAACTGGCAAAAAATTGATGTCGTAATGTCACGCCAGGATATTTCTAGCAGCTACCATACCATCTAGTTTCACAGCAGGAAATGTAACAGTGATCTTCAGGCTTTGGTGCCAGAATGGAATTTATTGATTTATGTATTTATTTTACTGGTTTTGTTTTGCTTTTTTGTAAGAGTTGCCAGTTTGTGGCTATGCTCAATATTCACAAAGGAAGAAGCTGATTGTAAAAAAGACACAGTGACTAATTAGCATAAGCAGCAGTAGCAGGCAGGCTGTGTCCCAATTCTGTACAACATACTAACTCAGACTGGTTCACACACATATGATGTGTTTACACTGGAAAATTTTAGGAACCTCAGAGTTTAGTTTTTGTTCCAGGACTCTGCATTATATTGGTAATTATTATGAACTTTGCTAATTACTTGTAAAAGTTCTGCCCAACAGGACAATGGAGAAGCTCTTTAGAGCCCAGTTTAAGAAATTAGGTTTGTGGTCTCTTGAAGAAGATTGTGGCAGCCAAAAACAAGTATCAAATTATTGCTCTAGCACTCTCCTCTTTCTTTTTGACGTTTATTTGTAGTGTCATTCCATATTTGTAGTTTAAGATCAATTCCTTTATGTACAAAATGATAAAGTACATTCCATTACTTTACATTAAGTGTATTTTATCTTGAAATAAGTTCACTGCTGGATTCTTGATTTTAGCCAGGTACCAATACTGATGTTTTTGGTATGGACTAGTTAAATGTAATGAATTATGGCTGACTAAGAAATAACCTAATCATACCAGTTTATTGGTTCAAAACTCAACTCGTCAGTGCTCTCTAATTGACAAACCATGCAATGGTGACACTGTCTCTAAACTAGGTAAAACTTTTCTCTGCATTTCTATACAGACATATATTGTTCACTATTGACCAACATCGATCTTGCTGATCAATATATCTGGGATAAGCTAATATCATATCCTGAGTACAGGATAGTGTAGTAAACTGTTAGTATGTTGTAAGGACCTGGGACACATCTAATGTCCACATACACATTTTTAATTAAAAGCAAAAAGTGGATGTCTTTTTTGAGGCTTGTTAGATGCAAAATGCTGGCAAATTCTTTCAGAACTGAAGGAGGAAGCAGATTAGAAAGATAGAGGGAATCTTGTCTTGCGAGCTCAGCAACATTAAATAATGAGACAGTAGACAAAGTGTGAAAAGTTTGTGTCAAAACAAGCAAATCTAATCTCACTGTGTGAAGTTTGTGAGACTGGAAAAAAAGATGAATTACAGTACAAATCATGAAACAACTATTGGAATGTACATAACACTCAGACTGATATCTAACAATGGTCAGAGGTGATTGCTCGGTAGTGAAGGTCCTGCTGGCAAACAGCTGCCATGCTGCCTCACTGATCTCTGCTTCTGACTTGAAGGAGGAAATTCTCCGGCTGTTGGATTTCTAGGAAAACCTCTTCACACCATCCATCATTCACAGAGCTCTGCAGGACTGTCTGTTAATGCCTGAAAACTGTACTCTGCTCTGAACTGGATATGTAGGCTGATTTAACAAAAAAAAAAAACAAAACATGTTTGTTATAGGCTATGCAACTTGCTTGATATACATAACAGGCATCACATCAACATTAGATCGTCTTTTGTGAGATTTTGCTCTGTTGCAGGGCTTTTACATCATGGCAATCTGTAAAATGAAGGAAAGGTTTCAACCTTTGCAGCAGCTGATTGGCTAGAAAGTATTTGTGGAGGATTCCTTAAGAGACTCAGTAGGTAGTTGGTGAAAAACAGGGGCCTTGTTTTAATCACAGAGACACACATTACAGGGGCCAGAAACAAGCTGAAAACACGAGAGTAGGGCTATGCAACAAGACAAACCCATTTCTCCATCCATTCTGTAGCTTTACATGCTGGTCTCTTCAGATTCAGGCTTCAGCATGATTGTGACCAAATGTTTTATAGGAAAAAAAAAACATGCATACAAAAAAGACTTAAAATGCATAAAGGCACAAAGTGTAAACAAGAAACAGATTATTTAGAATATTTAGGATTACAGCAACTTTATACGTATATTTGCATGCATAACATTTACCCACTCTGACAATGTCAATGACAATCCCATGGCTCAAAATGGGAGATGTGCCCTGTCAGGTCACAATTACATGTTTTCATGAAACTGCCTTGAATACTGTCCAAGTGTTTCCTCCTGTCAAAGACAGAAACACATTCTTCTGCAGACACGTTCATTATTTGAGGAGTTTTCTCACACTATGGCAAAAAACAATCATGACAATACCTGTACCTTCTTTAACTATGCGGCCTCTGTATTGCGTCAAAGGATATCTACCATACCTGTGGACCAACTGGCCACAAAACAATACAAGCGATCCGATCTCTATTTCTGCATATCATTGGCAGTGTAGACGTGGCTTTTTCTGGAGAAAACACAAATGTTTGCATGTTTTAACAATGTATGTGCATGTAGAAAACTTAGTACTTTTAGATACCATGTGTTATTTTGTTGTTGATTTTTAATATTTGATATAAATTGTGGGGTTTGTTGAAAAGACAAATTTATATTAATAACAGTATTGAACATTCTTGACAGTTCCACCCCATGCAGCAGAGCTGGAACATTCCTTTATTTAGGTCTTGGGATTCAGTGAAATGTTTGTTTGCCTGATTTTATGTTTCTTGGCCAGACTTTGAATTCTGCAGTTGTTTCTACATTAAACATTTTGTATGAAGCAAAGCTCCTTGAAATAAAAAACAATTAAATGAAACCGCCTCTTCTAAGTTCAATGTTTAAAGTGTTGGGATGCAGCTGCAGTGCACTGAACTGTATGAGAAGGACTCACACTCTGCTGTTCTTAGTCTTCCTAATCGAGACTTGTTGGAAAGCTCCAGAAAAAGCTAAGGTAAGTTTAGTTTGGGTGAATGTTTTTTGTTGAACTTGTTTAATGACTCTTGTTCAGGTTGGATTATCAAAGCAGTAAATTTTATTTTTACTGCTTGTGTAAAAAAAAAGCTAAAGGCTGACTAATAAAAATGTATGATGTGACTAAGTTTATGAGGTGTATTTGTTTTCAAATGGAGTTGTTTGCCATGTTTTTTTAATGTTTCTACCCAATGCAAGCTCTTATCCTTATTTTGTAAAATTAGATATTTTTGGCTTATACTAACAGTGTATTCTTCACATCAGCCAATTGTCATGGCAGAAAATCAATAATAATTTACTTAATGCTTAGAATTAAAAGACAAAATGGAAAAATACAGACAAATTAAATAGGAAATGATTCAAATTTGAATTGTATATTTAAAAATTACAGATTGATATTGATTAGCCTTTTGTAAATGAAAAGTGAAATTTAAATTTTGAAATAAAAGCTGTGCATCCAGTACATAAAAATGTTTAAAGGTTTAAATTCCAGAGCAAAAAATTGCAGTATGTAATTTAAATTGAAAATACAAACAACTGGGAACCTGAAACAAAATAGCAACAGTTTATCAATGCGATGTTTTATTTGGAAAAATTTAAAGAAAGGTCATAATAGGAGAAAGGGGGGGAGAGAGTCACGGAAAATGTTAATAGTATCTGTAAAAAAAATAAACCATTGTAGCCGTCAGTGGCCGGGGCAAAGTGCAGCAAGTGAGAATCATTAAAAACATTGGCCAGGTGAAAAGTGAGAGGAAACTTGCCCCGAAGTACAAACAAATAAAAGCATGCGCATTATGCTGGCATGGTCTTAGTTTGTTTAAATTAAAATAGGCTGTGACAGTCTATGTTGGCCATACCAGTGTTTAACTTGTTCGGTTCCTTTGCATTTGTCGATTTCTCTTTTGATGTTCGATTTTTTTATGTTTCTTTTGAAACTTTTGACCGGAAGTCTAACTGTGAAATCTTGCCAGTATGACGATGGATAAAAAGTCTGGGTCGGTCCATCATCTTGCGATGCTGATAAAGCTCACAGCGCGGGTTTAATGGTCTATCAACAATGAAACGTTTAATAGAAAAAAGTGGTGTAACAGAGTGACGTTAATATCAGTCAGAGTTTCTGCTGTTCTGTGTAACGAGACCATGTTGTCAATACGCAAAGTCCAGTTTTTCTTGGTTTATGTTGACATGACGTTACTTGCTGTGGATGCGAGTACTCTGCACGAGGACACGTGGAATTTACAGCTAACAGGTAAGATACACCCTAATTAAAATAATGAGCCATAGTTGCTCAAGATTTAAAGACGTTATTCAGTTGCCAAAGAGATAATTTAATGACAACAAAGGAAAGCAAAATCCAGGCTGTGATGGTGAGTTATACCCAGTAGCTAGCAATTAGCACAGTCTTATGTTTAACGGAATTGCCATAATATATAAAAAGCAGCAGTGCTTGTTCGTTGAAAGATGTCATGTCAAGATAAGCTTACGGGTCGTTTTATTAATCGATTTCTGATATAATCCAAATTATATCTATTTGTTTCTGAGCGATTTTAATTCACTGATCCTCAAAAATCACCTGAAACCTTTTCAATAACTAAGTTAATTTGCAGCAGCTCCTCCAACTGGTTATAATGACTTGCAGTACCATGTTCTGCCGCTGAGAGTAGCTGTTGCTACATTTTTAGTTTCACGAACATTCATTTGATTTGTCTAACAGAGGCACAAGATAGAATGGCAAGTGAAAAAGTTTCCTCTAAAACATCTTTTGATAATACAACATTTCAGTAAGTTGACTTTTTGCTTCTTCTTGTCCCTGTATGTGTTGCACATGGTGACTTTAAACCTTTGCTATCCTCTCACTTTAGTCTAAAATAGTTTCCCATCATGCCTCCTGTCGCCACCTGTGGTGGTAAAATGACATTCAAAGCAATTCTTGGAAAAGTAGTCCCATAATGCATGACCACCAGTGTGTGTCTACCTGAGCCCAAAGCAGTTCTTAGACAGGGTTTCCCTGCAGGATCGAACCCAGACTCAGTCTGAGTGTTGAAATGTACAAGGTTCTACAAGCTGCATCCTGCCTATCTGTTCCAATCTTTATTTTAAATTGGAATACATTATGAGTGCTCTAATTGAGTTACTACTGTTAGCTGAGTAACTAGTTTGACAGATTTTTTCCCCCTCAGGTATAGGACTGGGCAATAAATTGATATTTTTACATGAGACTAAATATTGTCTTAGACTGTGGATATCATTATAATATGACACAAGTTTAGTCTTTTCTGGTTGTAAAGGCTTCATTACAGTAAAGAGATTTAATTTTCTTAACTAATCAGACTGTTCTAGCTGTTTTACTAGTTACTGTTTCTCACTAGCTCCTTGCACCCAAATTACTTATGGTTATTTATCACTGTGGTAATATTTACTAAAAACACCAATAATCATCTTTATGATATTGTCAAAAAAGTAAGGTGTTTGGTCAAAAATATAAGGACATTTGGTTCTGTCCACATGTCCCAGCCTCAGTCAGGCCCCCCTGAAGGTTGGAAGTGTACTGCAGCAAACAGATTTATTCTCCAAGCTTAATCAAAGGGAACTTTTAGGGACCAACATTTTAATGCTTCTTCTTCTTATAACTTTTACTTCTGACCCCAAAAGTAGCCCCAAGCAGTATATTAGTGCATTTAATAATTGTGTTTGATATTGGTAGCTAATATTTTCATTAGCCTCCTGATAAAGAATAAGTTTGGTTTGAGAAACATCTACAAAGAGTGAATCAGCTGCAGGTCAGTCATCACTATCTGCTTACATTAATACAGAGGATGTCAGACAAGCTGAGCTCATGAAGGAGCTCCTGAAAGTCCTCACAAGCAGTCACTGGAATTCAGTTTATACTAAAGGAGATTTGCAACATTTATACTTCAGTCAGGTAGTCTGTCATAGTAGGTGTGTTATTGGATGTCTTAAAGACCACAATGCTGACATGACTGACAGCATAGCTCTGCCCTCTATTAGTCTGAACAGTGGTCCAAATTTAGTTTAAGATTAAATGAGTGCTTTGGATGAGGATGATGGAACTTTTTTAATCAGCCAAAAGCAGGCCACAGTGCAGCTGCTACATAGAGGAAGAAACACAACGCTGCAGAACGGAAAAGTATTGAGAGACTCAGCTTTCTGCTTCATCTCTCTCTGGTGATGGCCAACTTTCTGGAAGCAAAACAAAATTTTCAATTTCCAAACTGAATTTGATACTGACCCCAGGTCAGCCTTCAAATTTCCAAAGTTTTCATCTTTGAGGGTAGAAAAAAGACATGGTAACGCATACTTATCAATGCTACTGCTTTCAGCAGGCTGCATCCAGATCCATTGTGCTGTCTGCTTGGATGTGTTTTACTGTGCCTTTAAATGTTATAACTGTACAACTAATCAAGTGTGTTATTTCAGAGGTTGATTTACTAGTCAGACTCCTTCCAGGTCATACTTCTTTAATTTGACTTCTACCCTTTGTTCTACCTGCATGTCTCTTCAAATGAAAGACGTATCTCTCCTGAGGGAGCTCCTTCTTTGGATGTGTGCCATGCAGACAGTGTTGTGTTATCAACTCTGTTGTATCTGAGCATGTTTGAAGCCCATTGGGCAGAAAGCTGATCTGTGGGCTCTGTGTTCTCCTCTCATGTCACATCAAAGTGCCTGCCATGAAGCTCTAAGAGCAGGTCAGGGCATCCGTCCAAGTCTGCACAGAGTGTTGATGAGCAGACGACCAGTGATTGATTTCACTCACCTTTACAGCTGAGTCACAAGCAGAGAGAGCAGCACTGTAACATCTGCCAGCTGATGGTGTGTTTGAACAAATTAGCATCACAAATAAAAAGAATGGATAAAGCCAAATGGACGATAGGAAAACTGAAACATATTTAACAAGGGTTAGTGAGAATTTATAGATTGAAGTGATTACTCATTTCCTTAAGTCCTTAGCTCCTCTAGAGAGCAACAGCTATTGACAAATGTCCTCCACCTTACTTGGTTGTTGGTGGTTCTTTCGAGATCCTCTGATTTGAGCCCTTCTCCCAGACATTTCCGCCTGGTCACCTGTTCTTCAGCTCTTTCCTTTTTCCTCTGGGTTCCACTTCCTGGCTTGTTGGATGATGTTTGTGGCAGGTTTTTAACTTTCCTCTGGAACAGCACATTGAAGCATTTTTCAACTGACACCTTTATAGATATTACATTGTAATTTGTCTGTGCCTATGAAACCATCACAGATCAAGTACCTAACAGTCACGAGAATTACCTTGGTTTGGGTACTTGGTTAAGGTAAAAAGCCTTGTTGTCATGATTACATTCATGAACACATAGTTAACATCAGAGAATAATGGCGGTCAAGCTCTGAAAATAGTTTTGAGTGTTGCTGAGAAACAGGAAATGGTAAACAGACTGCATTTATACAGGCTTTTCTAACCTTTCAACTTTGTAGAGAAGGTTTTGTCTTGACACCTGAGAGCTGTTTCACTGCAGGGAGGTTGTGTCCATCAATTTATGTCTCTGTTTTTGGTGATATGATGGAATAAAATGTTCACTGTATTTTCTTCATATTGATCAATACATGAAGCAAATCAGTATTAATCAAAAATATAAAGTTTGACAATGAGTGGAGAAACCAGAGTTGTCATTACTTGAGAATACTGTTTAGAAACATCCAAAAACAGAGTAACACCTTTTAAAAAAATGGTTTGTTGTGTGTGACCCGTCTTGGTCGACACTGACTGACAGCCCTTTTTGCAGGCTTTTGAGCTATCCCACCCACTTCCATATTATTGGCATTGAGTTACCTTTTTGCCAACAAATTTGTCAGCTTTGGAGGATAATGTGAGTTCTTGAGGACTGTACTAGCATCACTAGTTTTGTGTGGCTGCTTAAAACAAACGGTGTGGGTTAAGATACGCAGCGAGCCTCTGCAGGCAGAAGCAGCAAAAGAAGTTTGTGTTTTGCTTGTTCAACAGGTGTCAGATAAATTAATTATACTTCCTCTCTTTTGTTGCAGTCAGAGAGGCAAAAGTTGAGCTGAGCTAAAAACTTTCAGATTGTTGTAGCCCAGCCGTCCTGTCAGCTTTCCTGAGTCTGACCCCTGTAACCAGCTCCTGTGTAAGAAGTTCTTTGTTCAAAGCCATTCCAAATGTAAACCGTCCAGACTTGAACTTTTGTCACTGTCACTTTGTATTTTGGTCTCCATCCTTCTCGTCAGTAACCTGCTCCCCAAACACAAGAGGGGAAAGCCCTGACTGGAAGCTCTTGTATCTTTTCAATGAGGCCCACAAGCTGAGGTTTTGGGACAGCCAAGAACAACAGGAGGCTGAACCAAGGTGCTGAGTGGGACTTAAAGGCGATCTCTTGTGCTTGATAATAAATACCTGGGCTTTGGCACTAACTGCCCTTCAGGAAACACCAACATCCTCACAACCTCAGCTTGAGCAATTTAAAACACTCACCTAAAGTTGACAGAAGCGACAACTGTCCCAACCTGTTGTTGCATTGTTTAAAAAAAGCAAAATAATCACTTCGTGGAGGTGAGCTCAGACCACTTCTGACTGCCAATACCATGAGCTACAGCACCTGGTGGAAAAGAACCTGTCACCATTTAGAAGAAAAGCTCTCATAGCTTTAGATTTCTTTAAGGCAATCTTTTTTTGAAGGCAAAAGGGATATCGCTTTACTTTGCAAACACAGCAGGCTGATGACAGTGTGACAGTTTGGGCACAGTGAGGAAAAAAAGCCCTTCTCGCCCTTATGTTGAGAACAAGGCTGTGCTTGTAGTGCATACAGTGCTCACAGACTGGAGCACATGAAGAAACCAGTGGCCAATCAGACAGCTCTTTGAGGCTGTTTGGTGGAGTAGGACTGGGAAACATGGACCAAAAACCATATCTCGTTATCTTTAGGCTAAATGCTGATACACAATAAGCAGTACATATCTCTTTTCTTCAAAGTGTATTTTCTACAATGTACAACGATCAAGGAATCAATCACCTAAGTCATCTCTTCACTTTCAACCTTTAATGTCTGAGTGAAATTGTACCCCACCATTGAATGGATGTTGAGTTATTCCTCTCAGGACTAAAGTGGTTTACCTACAGACCAAAGCTGCCAATCATAGAGTAATGCTGCTTGCATGGCTAAATGTAATATTTTGCAGTCCTACATTAGATTCAAATTGACATTCATCTATCATTTAACACTTATCTCTACACAATCTAAGAGATCTGAGCCTCCTAGAGTCCTTTAATCACGAGAGATTTACTTTATCTGCACGTTTCCTCTGATCTAAATATAGAAACAGCATTTCAGTGCACAATAAGTCTGTAATCAAGTTTAGTAGCTCTGAAAATCAGAGGATTTCCTGTCTTTGCTGCGGGCACACCTTGTGTATGTTTAACATGAATGATCTGTATTTAGTATTGTGCTTGGTTACAATCTTTGAAACCAGAGCTGATGGCGGCAGGAGGGCTTCATGTCGCCTGCACGTCATCATGTCACTGTAGCCTTGATCTTTATGATTGATGGCTCTCTTGATACTTGGCGATATTGGCAGTGCCATATCCTGACATACACATCATGACATACTGATCTACAAGGGTCAGCAGTGATTGTTCCAGTTATTAGTCAAACCATCATCTCCTGATGGGGTACAATGGTTTTACTCCATTGAAAACTTCTGAGTTTTTTAATGTAAAATGCATAAAAATTAAAGAAATAGTCTCAATCATTTTTTCTTTGGCGAGTAACTATATGTAAGCAGGATAACCTGTGTGCAAGAGCAGTGATGTAGCGATCCCAGGGACTTTAAGTTCTGATTACACGTAGTTCTATTCCTTTCGTCATCCATTAGTTTCAGATATCGGTCACCTTTGTTGGGCGTTTACAACTTACTTGTTTCTCATATTAAAAGCTGCCGGAGTTCATTTATATGTGGAGCTCTTTGTAGTCTAAGCAGACAGGAATGTGACTCTTCCTTCTTTCAGTGACCTGTGATCCCATCAGTCTGCAGGAAGCCTGACTAGACAGACCCTGTCACTCACACTGACGCCAGGCACCAAACACTTATGATAGCTCGGAAATATGGATAACCTGTTGTACAATTTTAAGTCATGACAAACATTAACCATTTTGAACAGGATTTTGTCCTGCCGATCATTCCCAACTCCTACAATAACCTGTAAACTGACATTGAATGAGACATTGATTAACTCTCTCTCGCTGTAGCAGTATAACTACAGAGGTTTGACTGCTAGAGTTGCATTGTGTAACAGAGCTTTATTTCCAATTTAACATCTACAGATGAAAAATGCAGGTGATTTCGAAAGTTAAACAGGTTCTTGAGACTATTCTTGTTTTACTGTAGCATGCAACATAGCTTTTGTCTCTTTTATCTGCTCTTTTGTTTTGTTGTATTATGTTTCTGCTTTGCTTTGCTTTTTATTAGAAGTCACTCTGCCTTGTTTGTTCTTAAAAGTTGCTTCATAAAAAAATGAACTTATTTATTACAACAAAATTGCATAGCATCATATCTGCTAGTTTAAGGCTTATTATGTAGAAGTGTTAGGTTACTGTTTCATTGGGTTTGGCCCTACATGTCTCAATATTATTCTTCTGGGAGGGGAAATGAGGAAATATTTGAGAGCCAATATCACTGAAAGCAGAGAATGCGGAGAATTTGGAAGTGAATGCTGCTTTACCTTCTTTACCTTATCTGAGCATTTAGGTTAAAGACTATTAATGTGAGTAAGTGCAGTGATGATAGTTAGATCATGCAAACAGTGTGCTAGCTAAGTGTTGCTGGTCAGGAGTGGGTGCTTAGAGGGGTTCCTTTTCATGAAATCTTTCAGTGTTTCTGAATTATAAATATTCTAATCAGCCAAAAAACAAAAACAAAAAACAAAA
>JAPZDY010000022.1:1786054-1807978 GCA_029783645.1 Ctenochaetus hawaiiensis
CATGGTGTCAATCCGTTCCTCAGCGTTAACATCCAAACTCACACTAATTCCAGTGAAAACTTTCTATTCTCAATTCTGACTTAACAGAGAGCTGTAACTGTCTTGAAAGTTCTTCTCTAAATTGCAATGTAAAATGAAGTTTTAAGTGCATTTGACACAACATAAATGTAGACAAGCATGATTCCAGTGAATAATTTTCATTAAGACACATACAGCCAGCAAAGCAATATGGCACAATAAATGATACACATCTGTAAACAGAACCCTGTCCACCCTCTCAATTGTCCATACCTCCCCCCAGAATACAAAATAAGGTTTTAAACACTTTTTATAAATTCAAAAACATTTAAAGAATGAAAAAAGATGTTGCCACAATTGATACTTTAGTCCACAACACTCTGTAGGAAGACACTCTTGACATGTAAATAAGGTGTTCCAAATCTTTAAAAACATCTTAAAAGAACACACTAAGGACAATTCAATTACAGTCTGATTAAAAAATAGAGCTAATTTTTTATCTAATGTGATTAAATAAGGGGAATTAGGGATTTCCATTCTGGTAATATCAAACTGCTGTTCAACAGAGAATGTCATCATTTCTTTTTCCAGAGCAAGACAGATTAAACAAGGAGGGAGACATCTCAAACAAGATTAGAAATTGGAAATTTCAGCTGATACCTCAGACGAAGTGTTAAAGATTTCAGTTCAGTATTTAGTTAAAGAAGGGCAAAGCCAGAACATGTGCATATAATTTGCTTGTGTTCACTGACACCATCATAAGGTGGAAACACACTCTCAAATGTTTTTGCAGGCCTAGCTTTAATGTAGTAAGTGTGGCACAGGATTTTGCATTGAGTAAAACCACGTTTTCCCACAGATGGAGGATCTGTGCACATTTTGCAAAATCACATCCCACACATCCCCTGGAATTACCTCTCCCAGATTTTGGAGATAGCTCCAATGGAAAATAGCTGAGATAGCCCCTTTTTACAAAGTGAGGGGTTCTAGGAGGATATCAAGACCAAGATCCTCAGGAAGGGTGGGAAATCTGGCAAACTTGGAGATGTCTAAAGAAGTTCTTTTTCGCAAGTGAAAACGTATTAACTAATTGATTAAAAGATGCAACAATGACATCCAATTTGTAGTTTCAGTAGTTTGATCTAAGAGATATATTTACTCCAAAAGCTATATTTTGATCAATCAAATGCTTTTTGGAGTCTGAAGAGATCTCAAGGAATATAGATGGTGAAGGATTGTCAACAATGTCAAATAGCTGTCATAAATTTCTACTTTGAATAGATTTGATCCAAAGATATGATGTGAGGGCTTTCTATAGGCTTAGTGAATAGTTTTGTCAATAACTTGCCAACATTACACAGGTTTACAGGGTGATATGAACCACGCAGCAAAGGGTCTTTGCCAGATTTCAAAGGTTCATCAGATGATTTGACTGTTTTCAAAAATGTTTCAAAAAAATTGGTCAATTCCAAAAAAGTTTTTCCACTGCATACAAGGTAAGAAACATCTCCAGCAGGGTGATGGGTCAAAGTTGGATCACCCTCATGACTTCCTTCAGTTCAGGGCAAGGCATGCAGTGGACCTATGCAAGATGGGTTTAGCACCAGTTCAAGCAAGTCCTGTTAAAGTTGGACCATAAAATCTGTAGGGTGCAGAGCCTCGCATCCCTAGAGCAGACCCTCAAGCTAACTGTTTGTCCTTCTTGAATGCGCTTCCAACATTTTCAGAGCTACTGTTACCTTTTTACCTGCCTCTGGTGTTATGGATTCAAACTTTGTCATGATTTCAGCCCATATATCATCCATTATATACTTAAACATGTAATATGATCAAATGTGGTTAAAGGTTAACCAGTCTTCTTTGTCTTTGTTGCTGGTAAGTTCCTAAATTTCTTGAAACATTACACTAACTGACAGTTGGATGGAGGTAACAGCATGGTAAGCATGCACTTAACTTTGTAATACTGGACTCTTTGGATGGAAGTGAGCTGTATTGAGTCACCTGTGTGCTTGTACATGTTTCTTTTTGTCCTCGTGTATGTGCTTGTAAAACCAGAGATAAAAAGCAAATGTTGCTCATGATAACATTGCTGCAAAACGTCACCACCAGCATTCAAAATGGGTCTATTACCACAGGTCAGAGAAAAGACATAAATACTTGTATGTATTGGGATCATTTTTGAATACTTGGAGGAAAATCCTTTGCAGTCAATGACTGCCTGAAGTCTAGCACCCAAGGACATTATCGAACATTGAGTTTACTCCCAAGAGATGCTTTGCTAAGACTTTGCATGCCCATGCGATAACACAGCCTTCACAATGTTTGATAAATGATGTGTTTTGCTTCAGATCATGAGTCGTTCCTTTCCTTCTCCACACTTTTTCTCATCTTTCTTCAGCTTTACCATTGGTTTCAACTTGTCTTAAACCCTCTGAATTCAGATTCATTAGGGTGTCTCTTTATTGTAGACTTCAACAGTTACAAGCTTTCCTCCTCCAAAGTACTTTTGACTATGGAAGACGTTATGAAGGGTTTTTTCCCCACCAAGGAAAGAATTCTTCATACATTCACTTTAGATGCCTTTTGGAGTTGGTGGGACTTCAGGATATCCTTTTATTACTTTGAAAAAAATCAAAATTGTTGATTTGGCCACTCTTGAAGTTTCCACTATGTGTCTGACACAGTAATTTTGCATTTTGTTTACCCTAATAATGGCTGCCTTCATTTGCATTGACACCAGGTACCACTGGCTTAAGCTCTCAACGTGCTCCATGCAGAGACTCATGCACCACTTCCTCATAGATGTGTTCTGTCTGGCGCTGTCTGTGACAATTATTGTTTACAAAGTTGCTTGATGCTTGTTCTCCAACACTATAGTTTGTGATGTGAACACATCTACATCAGGGCTGCTGTAGAAAAAAAAATCACTAAACATCATGGTTCTTTGTTCAAACATTTACAGTGGGTTTATATATCCTTTGTGCAGCACATCAGTTGTTTTTCTTTTGTGTGTTTTTCAGTCTTTCATCAGTTAATGGTCTGCCATTACAGTATAGAAGATATAGAAGAGATGTGAAAACATCAAACAGGGTCAGAGGTTTTCATGTTTTCATGGTTGGGTTCATAGCTTCACTGGAAAATAAGTCCACCTGGACGCACTTAGCTCATCTTTTGAGACTGTCCTGTAAATTTTTATGACACAAATTCATTCCATGCTGTGGTTATAGTTTAGGGTTATTTGAAGGCAGAGCTGAAATCTTAAAGTTTGAACATATATGGAGGCCAAAAAAAAGGAAATAAACATTTTGTTTTTTTTAATTTAATATCATTCCTGACAGGATAAACAAAGTTTAAACTCAGTATTAAGAGCATGAGGAAAGTGAGAGAAATCTGGTCCATGGGTGCAATGTAAAACATGATCAATTGTAATAGCTTTTCATTAAGCACCAATGTCACTTTGCCTGAAGCTTGCAAAGACATTCTCATGAGCCTCAGCTGTACTTTATGTATTACAAATGTTAGCATGCTAACTGGTTAAACTAGGATGATGAACATGCTTCACTGAAGCAGCATTCGGCTCAAAGCTGTGCTGTGCCTGAGTGCAAGGCATGGCCTTAACAATTATACTGTAACAGTTCACTGTTTTAGATGTCAGTATGTGAATGTAATGCCATTCAGCCATCAGAACAAGGGTAAGGCAAATTAAACTTGGAGTTGGCTACACTATCGCCAACTGCTAAAGTTTAAAAAAGCCTTGTGTGTCTGTGTGCATGCCTTTTTGAAATTGCTGCCAGTTTCTCCAGTAGTAATCAGATAAGGGTCTCATTTTATGCTAAACAGAAACAGTAATTATTCTGTGACTGTAGCCAAAGAGATGCAGATTAGAAAGATAAAAACCTCACAACAAATGCAGTCCAAATCTGTTATCATATATACAATAAAAAATCCAACATAAATACTGTTCACTTTGAATCAAGGCTCTTAGCCTGGCTGCTTGGCATGTCCATTGCTTGTCCATTGCTTGGCAGTGGACATCTGCAAGTGTAAGTTTAAAGTGAGGCCTGTGTGCTGTACTTGTACCATATCCCAGATGTCTGTGCTCTTTTAATTTGGCAGCGCTTATCAATCATCCCAGACCTCAGCACAGTTAGACCTCGGATCATGACTCTGTGGTCTGTAATTTGGTGAAACCAACTACAGCTGAATAAAGAGAAGACAAGAAAAATTACTACAGTGTTACCCGTATACATATAATCTGATGTAAGCTGCCACTGAGTCTGTCCTTTTCACACCTCATGTGAGTCTTGCCTGAGTAAACCAGTCACCACTGATCCCTGTGTTGTAATAGAAACCACATGTCATGCATATTGGACCCACAATGGCTTGTGCTTACAGAGTTATTCTGTAGAGCGAGTGGCTCTGTCATGATTAGACTGTTTATATTTGTTAAACGACTAAAAGTATTTTATTTGCAAAGGATTTTTGCACTTTAAACAATATATTGCTAAGTCTCATTGAAGAAAAACATTCTTAATGTTCTATATAAATCAAATCCCATTTATGAGATCATTAGCAGACTGTCACTGTGTTTTTCTGCTAGGAAGCCTCTAAATCATGAAAGTCTATTGAAGACTTTGACCCTATATTATTAATTAAAATTTCCTATTTAGTTGTGACACCAGCTAATATAGATAAACTTGCTAAAAAATGATAGAAGTTTAGTGTCACTTATCTGGAAACAGCAGGCTCCAATATCGTCAGTGCATCCTTGGTTAAACTCTATTGAAAAAACTAAAGTCTAAGAAATATTTTCTTTTTTAAATGAAAAGTGAATATAGTGACTGCCTCTTAGTTTAATATTTTGTGTAAAAAACATGCGAACAGTGACAATTAATAGACAATAGATAATGGAGTCTTTGAGTCAGTTTATACAGAAGATAAAAGACCCCTGCAAGCTAAAAGTGAGTGTAATAGTAGGTTTGATTGTACAATTGACAATAACTTCTACTTTGTAACTTGTTTGTATCACAGTAAACTTAGGTATTAAGTTGCTGTCAATATTGCAAACAGCTCCAAGAACAATTTTCAGGAGGATTTAATTAGACATTTTAAAACAAAGACTTTAAAGCTTTACAGCGTAATAAACAAACAAAAAAAGAAAACAAAAAAAAGCATAAAAACTATTATATGCACACCACAAAGTGTATATATGAGTGAACAAAAACATGCAATGTCTTTGTAGGTAAAAGATATGGCCACAGTGCAGACATTTGTGTCTTCATTCAGTTTTCATGCTAGGGCTGTCACATTATCAGATTTTCACTCCACAATTGTCACGACCTGAAGAATTTACAATAACAATATTACCACCTTAAATAAAAAATGAGAGAAAAATAATGCAACCAGTCAATCTTTTGTTTAAATTATCTATTATGTGTTTTGTACCTCTTTTTGGCATATAAAATTGAAGTCAGAATACCACTATATGGAAGTGGAGAGTCTTAAAGTTTATAAATATGTACAAAAAAGAATTTGTGAAATTGCGATTTGTGAAATTTTATGTGTCATGGCGAGTTGGTGCATTACCATCAAGCTTTAAGGTTAATTACTGCCACCTAATGTGACATAGAGAGAACAGAAATAAGAAAGAATTGGAAATTATTTAAAACACACTGTATTATTACACTGTATTATCATATGTGAATAAATAACACAGAATCAATACTTAATTTTTAAAACATCACAGTTATTGTCAGTACATTTCTCAGCAACACACCAACTCATGTTTCAGACGTTTTTGAGTTTTGAAAATGACAATGTCACAGTTTTTCATTCTTCAGTAGTTAGTACATTTGTGTTTTAATACAAAAAATTAAACCTGTTTTATTTTAGTGACACCCTTTGCTTTATATTCTAGTTATCTTCAGTTACACCCTCTGATCCTGCAGTGAGTGATGGATGATTTGATTTTAACAAAGATGAAAAGATGCCAGTGGGGAAGAGGCTTTAAAATGTCTCATTCTGCAGATAACAGTCCGTCATGAGGCTTTGATGTGACAGCAGCAGTATCTTTCCTGTGTACACGAGATAAGCATCCATCCTCCTGAGGGCTGGGTGAATAGTTTGGGGTGTGGCAGCCTGTAGTGTCGTGTGTTCGGTGGCAGAGTCCTGGGTGTGTCTCTGTTGGCTCTGTGAGGGACAGCAGGAGGAGGGGAAAGCCTGCAGCCCCTGCTCTGACAGCACCAGTGGACTGCATATGGGTTATGGACTCTGCTTGACTCGAGCACAGCTGCAGCGAGTGAGGACATGCTGTAGACATGTGGATTACTTTAACCTGCGTGCTGTGCTGCCTTTGGCTGCTGGACCCTCTCCACGTGGGACTGACTGTGGATGGGCAGCAGACAGACGTGGTATGTACAGGAAGGGATGGGTCAGAGTGTCACTGATAACAGATCAGAAAGTGTCTGGATGCAGGATGAGGTAATATGGATGAGTCAGAAAGAGAATTTCGATGAAGACACAGCATTGTTCCTTTGAGATATATTTCCTCTGTTATGTTCTGGTTGCACTGGATCAAGTTTCAAGTGTCTAAATTGACACTCTTGTTCTTGCAATGTTGGATTTAATATAGCTTTATTGTATGGTTCTTTGATACTCCAGCCAGCAGTAAACGCCCTGTATTTCTAGAGGCCTGTTTAAGTCGGTCCATATGAAGCATGTTGCTCTCTGCCAGCACATATGGGCAGTTGTAGGCCTTTTCTTGTCTCTGATTAGATGTTGTCTGATGATTTGAACAGCATGTACAGAACAAAAGCATGTGAGCTGATCTGAAAACTTAATGCCAGAAATTTACCCTCCGAGGTATACAACAATGTGAGGGCAACTTGTAGACCATAGATGCTGCTAATGCCTTTTGACTCCCCATAACACTGACCTCCCTCTGCACTGTGAGCACACATCTCCTTACACGACCCTCCCCCTGCGAAATCCTTCACATGGGTTTTCTGCAAACCCCCTTTGCTGGTTATGTATGGCTCCAGATGATGGAATATGTTTGCCCAGCTGCACGGTTCAGTAGAGATCATTTCCTCATCTAGAGTTATAGATGACTTGGCTTATTGTTGCTCGTACCTCACATTAGTTGTCTTTATTAGACTTGCTGTATTCACTTATTGTACTTCACTTTGCCTTCTCTGTAAATGAGACAGACACTGCATTCACTTCTCATCACCATCAGTCGACATATGACTGTCTGTTTCTGATCCTTGCAAAAAGAAAAAAAAAACATTCATATATTACTTTACTGTTCTGTTATCACAGTATCCAGAGGTTAAAAAAGTTCCCCCTCATTATTCATAGTTCAAACTACTCCAAACCTCTCTAGATGTGTAGTTCTTCCTGAACCCCTCCCTTATGTTGATGTTGGACCAGAAACAATGAACACAGCAGTTGTATGAGCGGCTTAAGAGCATGTGCATTCTGCATCCTCTGTGAGCCTTGTACAGATCTCTGATTTACAATTCGAGCACTTGGAAGTTCACACACAAGTAAAACAGAATAGTCCAATCCGCACATGACAAACATACCTCAGTGGGTTAGTGCTGCTGTAAGCGCAATTTTAATACTTTGTGTTGACATTCAACTCTCTCTCTACATCATAACTCAGTTGAAGAAACATAATACAATATTTTTTGGAAACAGTGTGACTGAACCCTGAAACTTCTGACACACCGAACTGTGTTTTATCACGATGCTTTGTCTATTGCACACAATTGATCAGAATCACCAATTTTATGAAAATGAATATAAGCCGGAGGCAAGTAAGATTCCATGTCACTCTATCGAGCCTCTATAGAAACCCTGTGTATGTAGTTCTGGATATTTCATACCTCCTCATATTCAGTGTGTGAGGCCATGGACTGTATGCTGAGGTTGTTTTAGGATTTGCTTTGTTTTTGATTCTCAGTTATTTCATACAGCGGTCCCAGCCTGTCAGAGCACTGCTGATGAACACTGTGGGCAAGATTAGCTGGACAAATAGGCTCAGGTGCAGAGCAATCAAGTGTCTGCTGGCTGGAGAGCTGCACCAACAATGGCAGCTTCTCCAGGATAAAGGAGCATTGTATGCTGCTGAATAAGGGGAATTTGTGCCTGAACTACCTCTGTATTCTGCCGCTCTTCATACCACTCAGCTGAGCACACTGTCCTCTCATTTTCATATCAGGTGGTCTTTGAAGTCTACCAGCTCCAGACTTAAAATAATGACCTGTTTCAAAATTAGTGTTGCTGTGAGATTGTTGAATTCTATCAGCATGTGTTCAGGGCCCATCATTTTCTTACACTTAAATTGGAGCATTTACTTTTAAACTACAGTGATTTCAGCATCACTCTTATGTGCTTTTTAAAACTTTATTACACTCTGCCTGTTATGTGTAAATATTTCCTATGTACAGGGTTTTATTTTTGATCATAGATGAAAAATAAATAGAAAGGTCCGTGGATCAACTAAAACATCATCATTATCGGGATATATACCTTTCAGGCATTTATGATCATGATCTAGTCATGGAAAAACTTGTTTTTCAAAGAAAAATTTTGGTCTAACAGTGATGCTATATAACCAGAATCATTTAGAACAGACCTCTGTGAATTTCCATCACAGGTTTCATGCCTGTCTGACCTGCAGAAATTGAGTGGCCTGGCAGAAGGTTCAGACTTTGGATTTTGTTGAAAAGTTTGGGCAGAGAGAGTTTGTGGAGTGTGTCCCAACATTACCTCTATTTATACCCTCCCCTTTAATATGGGGATCCTGTTTGCTGTACAGCGATTCATTATTCTCTGAACAAGGCAGCAGACATTCGGGATCCTTTTACTTGACTGTCTTGGCAGCACTGATCCTGAGGTAATAACTCAGAGAAATGTCTTTAATTACAGTGAATGCAAGGGATGTTGTAAAATCTTCCTACTGCATTTGTTCCTCAGTCCCCAGATCCTTTGCTTTCTATTTTTTTTTTGAGTAACACATGTAAATCTGTGTAAGAGGTAACTTTGTAATTCCAATTTCTGCTCCTCTTTAAGGATGACTTGTTCAAGAGGAACCATCTAGACTACAACCGTCGAGATACTGATGACAAGAGTCCTAGTTTCATACTTGTTGATGAACCTCACCTTATGTTGCCCACCAACATTGAGGACAGAAGTGTTCATGACACTGAATCCTCCCCAGACATTCGAATGCCAGAGGAAAATAACATCCAAAGAAGTGCAGCAGAGAAAAATGTTGTCAACTTAACTTTGCCTGATTCACTGGCACAAACGTCTGAGGTAAAAACTCACAATGGCACTTCACTGATGGACGAGAACAAGATACATTTAATGGCATCCAAGGGACATCTTGAGACCAACAGTTTTTTAAGAGACAATGAGAAAAGGTGGCCTTCCAGTCGACATCAGAAGGAGTCATTATCATCTGCTCCTGCTACTGGAACAGGGAACATTATCTACGGATCTGACCAGAGAATCTACAGGATCCATGAAGGCCCTGCTGGTGCAGTCGGACCACAGGGGAGAAGAGTAAGCATTTCTGAAATCAGTTTAACAAACATTAACCAAGGGGTCATCTTTTGTTACAATTTACTTCATAAACATTTATTTTTAACAGTGCTCTTATATGGAAATACTGGAAATACAAGATACTGTCTTAAAGGAGGCTGGTGTTATTCTGTTTTACTCACTTTCAGCAAACCTGATAAAAAAAAAAATGGAACCAACAAGTCTGACTCTTTAGAACTAAATCTTTAGAAACCAGTCACAAATATAGTTTTATTTCTCAAAAAAGGTTCAGTGATTTTCCGAAACAGCACAATACTACAGATAAGATAAAAAACTATCAGCATTTTGATTGTCGTTGCACTGATGTTTCATGTTTTTTAATTTGTCCTAGTGTCCTCCAAACATTTATAGGTGATGATTCTCCAATCAGTTCTCTGACTGTGATTATTTAAAGACATGCTATACAATAATTGTAGGTTGCCTTTTTTCAGGCCCCTTCTTGCAGCTTTGCAGAATTTTCGTACAGACTATCCATCCTCTTCTTTAGTGCTTGCCAGTGGTTAAACACTAATCCCAAAACAAATCCCAAACACTCTCATTTCAGAATGACTGTTGTCTACTCGGTGTTTTGCCTCCATGTATTTGTGTTTTTTTCGCCCCAACCTCACCAGCACAGTGTTATTGACTTGGGGCTACACACCCAGTGTCAAAAGGCTGACGCCAAGAAATGTCCCAAAAACAGAAAAATAAGGAGAAAAATACAGGCAGAGGGCAGGGTCTCTGCAGATGCGCACACACACCCTCCAGTGGGTCCTACTGAAAGATTTGGAGGAAAGCTTTTGTTAGTTTCCATACATTGTTTTCTAGAAAAAAACCTGCATTGTTTACCTTTAATTCAGCTTAGTTATATTCAGTTGGTTTTTGTTGAGGTAAAAAAAAGACCTTTTTTGGGAAATGTGCTTATTGTATCTTATTTTTGCGAATTTTGTGAAAGGATTATGTCAATCTTATGTCTATGACATGACAAGAGGAGAGGGAGCTGGAGGAAACAGCTCGCCTTTGTCTTAAGTTCAAGAGTAAACTTACCAACACCTGGGTTAGGCTTAAGCTCACCAGTTAGTATGTTGTATCTCATTTGTTTAATCACAGTCGTTTGAAAAAGTAAGAACAACTCTTGGTGTTTTTGTCAGAGTTAGTGGATTCAGGTCTTGGTGCAGGTCTCTGTACAGGCATGATGGTACCAAACCTGGAAACCTCTCTATGATGATAAGACTTTAGGAAGCTGTGCACTGTCACAGTGTCAGAAAAATGGTTGCAGCATATAACTCCTGATCCATAAGTTGCTTTTTAAAGCATTACTGTTCTTAGAATCAAATAAATGAGATACAAGGTGTTAATCATTGGGCTTTGGTAGCAGAGATGTTCATAGACATAACTTTAAAGTAGCTGTTTCATCCGCTTTGGGGTTTTTACCAAGCTATGCTAACCACACTCCAACTCCTGCTTCACACCACACAGTCATAAGACTGACGTCAATTTTCTCATCCCACACTTGAGAGTATATTTTCTTGAATGTTGAACTGTTTCTTAAAACATCACAACCTCTATGAGATCTCTTGGTGGGCTGCAAACCTCACTTTGGGTGGTACCAAAGTGCAGCAGTGGCACAAGCGGTTTCTTTTTTCAATACAGCAAGTTTCCCTAGAGTGGCTTATGTAACTTCCCAAATTACATCTCTTCAGTGGGCCTGTATTTTGGTTGTAAGTGGAGGTTATGGTTATTCTGTGCAAACAGTGTGGTTGCATCAACCCACGTAAAATTGACTCATACTGGTTTTTATTCAACTTGTAAAATTGCAGGGTGGACAGATTGCTTTTAAACACATTGCATTAATAATGTATTGGAGAGACCACAGTGACCTTTGTAAGACCATCACACTGTAGATGATGGCAGAGAGCAGGACTGCTGGTTGTTGCCAATAAGCATATATATGCATGTGTTAAAAACAGCTCAATGCCTTATTGTTCTTACAGGGATGTGCTGGGAGAGAAGGCTTTATGGGATTTAAAGGTGACAAGGTAAGATGTGCATGCATGTGTTTGTATGCCAAGTATACCAAGTATGCTGTTTTGTGTGTTTTTAAAAAAAAAAAAATAAATAAAGTAGGGCTGTCAGTCAATTAAAATTTTTAATCGCGATTAATCGCATTAGATCCTGAGTTAACGCGTTATTAACGTGTTATTGACGCGAATTTTTACCCTGCCCTTTTACATTTACAATAAATACAAATTACTTTTGTTTTGTCCTGAGAACCATCAGGCAAAACTTTAAAGCTAAACTTTCCGTTTAAAAGTCCCTTTTCTGTGTCCATTTCTGTTTTGTAACCGTTTGCAATGTTATTTTAGCGCCACTTCCTGAAACTACGGGAGCTGGCAAGGCACAGACCATGCGTGCGTTAATCATGCATTAAAAAAATTAGTGCTGTTAAAAGGAGTTTATTAACGCGTTAACTTCGACAGCCCTAATATAAAGACAATATGGTAAGATGAGAGGACATGCAATGTGTTCTAAGTTACAGGATTATAGAATGAAACAGGATAACAAATAAAAAGCAGATCTTTGAATGTGCTCCTGATGTTATTCATTAAAGTTAGTCTGTTCACCCCTTTTAACCCTCCTCAGGGCAAAGAGCTCCATCTGACTCCAGTGTTTACATGTAAACATTACAATAGGCCCTCATATATCATAGACAATAATGGATAAAACATGCAGGACAAAAGAAATAATGTTCTGTAACAACCAGTAAGCATCTGATATTGAAATAGTTATGGTGTTAAGTTTTAGATCATATTTCCAGGAGGACAGAAACTCAGCATGTCTCTGCTTTGACTCATTCCCACTTTCTAGTGTAATATGTCGAGGATAAGCCCTGTCCTCATGCTGACATGCATACCACCTACATTGGTCCCACAGAGGGTTTGGGAGATCTCTTTGCTGTCATTTCCTGCTGAATCACCTGTCTTTTATCAAAAAGTCTTGTGTTAGTGTTTAGTTGGTAACAAACCCTCCTTTTAAAGCCGTCTCAGTCCATTTGTTTGGCTGGTGCCAGTTTGAATGACAGATTTCGCCCAAGCTGAGGCAAACTAAACCAAACAAGCAAAAGCACAAGAGTAACTTTGAATCATAGCAAACAGATAATGAATGAGAGTTTGATGTTTGGTTTTCATTTGGTTTAACCGAGGAATTTTGTTTATTAGGAAATTTTCATTTGGCACTACTGATTGATGTTTTTACCTTTTTAGATTTTACATCCTTGAAATATGTGTTTTATTTATTGACAGTCATTTTTTGTTTTCTACTCAAGGGCTCTCGGGGTATTCCAGGCCTGGATGGAAGGAGAGGGGATCCAGGACCTCCAGGACCGCCTGGACTTCCCACTCTTTACTTATGGAGAAACTCTGAGGAGGACTGGACTGTTTTTAGGGTGAATCTAAATGCAAACACTCACGCTACAGTCTGTCTTGAACTGCACTGAAGTCTTGTTGATTTAGATCACGCTGTAACACCAGTACAGAGTGTTCGTCACCGTTCTTTTTAGTCTCATACCAGTGTCCTCACCACACTTTGTCTATTCCTGGCTGCTAATGTCAGCCTGTCTTAATACCACAATATTCCCAGCCAGCTTTTTATGATTCAAATCATGTGTAAAGTTAATGTAGTAGCTATAAGAAATTCTAAGTTGGTCCAGTTTGGTGAACACATATAAACCAGCCTTTTGATGCAAATGCCACGGTGGCAGCACCCTATAGACGGGTGACAGCTTTGATGCTCCCACTCACAGCAGCTAACCTCCAGACAGCTTCATGTCCTGGAGTCAGCCGCAGTAAGACGATGATAGTGCCCAAAAAAATGCAGCGACCTTAAAAAGTTAACGGAGTATCCAGTTGTTTTTGTGCGTACTGTTTTTCACCACCTCTACAGTATTCGTATAAACCTAGTATATCAAGTCAATTACAAAGAAAAAAAAGCTAGACTTTTTTATATTTATGAGGAAAAGTGTGATGATGCAAAAACATGATCAGACTCACCAACAGCTCATTCACATTATCGAAACCAGAGCTTTTCAAACTTTCGAGGCATGAAGGCTCCAAAAAAATTTAAAAAAACAAAACAAAACCCATCCCCTTTAAATTCATTATGGATATATAGATGCTATACATAATCATATATGAATTCATTAGAAGCAAAGTTTTGACACTATGATAAATATTAGCAAAGGATTATTTTAATTAATTAAGAGGAAGGAGTGTGGCTGAAATTAGAGACTTACAGATATAGCGGATATATATACCATATGTATATTTTTTTTTTTCAAAACAAAAAGTATGGTGAACTTAATCAGCTACATTGAATAACTATTTTATAGCCCAGGCTGCAACCCAACCACAAAGCCTCTACAGCCCACAAGGGGGCCTGGCACTCACTTTAGGAACTGATCCTAACCATTTTATTTGAAGGTAACATAAGAGAGCCCACATGAAATACCAGTAGAAATCTGTCACTGCACAGCAAGTAAGTGTGTATGCACAACTATGAATAAATAGGTAATGACATTAAGTGCAGGCAGACGAAGTTGAACTACTAATTTGTATTTTGTGGCAATAAGCTGATGGCCAAAGGTAGAGAAACAAGACTCATGATATGATGACTTGGATGTGTCCTTAAATCTATGTTAAAACATGAAAATGTGAGAATGATTTAGAGTCATAAAGTTTTCTTATGAGATCAGCGATCACATGAGGAGAACTGGTCTTCTATTTCAGGCAGGGCTGAGTAATCCTCTCTTAGTGTGTCGACAGTGCATTTAGATGGCCACAGCTCTCTGTGCTCTCCGAGACTGTAATGAAGGCTGAAGGATCTGCCAAGCATTGTAACTGGAGCTCATCCAGCCCTCATGCCTGGGTCAGGCCCTGCTCTCTGCTTTTTGACCAGCTATACAAGCTGGGTCGAGCTGGCTGTGAAAGGCCTCAGTGTGTCCGTCCTCCCAGAGCACACTGAGGGCTCTGACTGCTTCGTCCACAGAGACACAATAAGACTCAAGGGAGGTCCAGGACTCTGCCAGGCTGAGTTTCACCTTGACAGGGGTTGGCCAGCCTCCACCCATAGCCCCGCTGCAGCAACATCGCCAAGACAAATATGACCTGGAGCAGCAGAGCTGGGTGGTGGAATAAACCAGAAGGACTCCTGTGTACTGGAATTAACCAGCACTTCTCTTGATTATCAGGGTGCAGTGACAGCAAGCTCTGTGCTACAGTATCGCTTAAAAACCATCAGAGCACCACAAGATGCTTTGAATCAAGCTCTCAACACTTTGTCACACACTCACGTCTTTTGGCTCCATCTGGAATCTCAAGTGTTACGAGTTAAGAAATGTGAGAGGCCAACAACTGTGTGAAGTAGCAGTGTGCTCTCACTCGGCGCCCCTACTTGAATGGCTGTCTTTTGAGTGCATTTGTACCATACAACTCACTGTGAGGAAATGCTGCAACAGGCAACAGTTTTATTCATCTTTTCCTATTAGAGGTGCTAAATGTAACATTTTAGCACCAAATTACTGTGCAATTCTTCACTTTGACTCTCTTAAAAATGTGGTGAATTTCACCATTTGTGTAATGTACAGGCCCCTTATGGTCTCGTGGTTAGGCTCCTGGTTTACACCCAGATGGCCTTCAGTTCCTGCTGTGAGAACAGTTTCATGTCTTTCACTGAGCTTCCATACACTGTATTTTACATAACACAGTTTAAAATAGATATCCACCCTTCACATATAGGACACAGTTGTAATTTGACCACTGTAAAGGAACTGGACTGAAATTGGCCAAAACATGTTAGGTATGACACCTTTTAAACAAATAAACCTAATGAGAAATAATCCAGTATAAGTCATTCAGCCCAACTCTGGTCCAGACTGATTATCTTTCAAGGCAAATCACAAAATCATAAAATCATGTGATGGTAGACTCCTTCTTGCCAGGCTTCAAGTTATAGATTTTGTGGCTGAACCACATTAGCTCAGAGCCAGCAATTTTTGAGAAAATAATGCTGGTGGATGAAATTTGCTATGTAATTGTCATTGTAAAATGACAATGCAACTGTTTGTTCTTAGAAAACAATAGTGGCTCCAGTAGAGGTTAGCATAGATGTTGCTATAGAATCAGTTATATTAGAACCAGAGACTACGTCTTCATTAAAGTACAGGATCAAAGAAAGAGCAAACAATGTTTTTGCACATCTCACGACTGGCTTTAGCTAGTTTCTCTTTCCTGCTTGTTCATGTGGTTGGTTGATCAGATTACTTGGTTGAAGTTAGCCTGTGATAGACAGTGATGGACCTGTGGTTCATCAAGAAACCCTCCACAATTTTAACTTGTCTAATTGTAAGCATTTTTCTTGCACACGTCAGTATTTATCTTCAAGCATAACTGTGTAGCCTCACAGAGCTGCTGGCACAGCCCTAGACCCTTGTAAGAATTTGTTTTATTTAATAAAGAAATCAGTTTCTATATTTTATTTATCAGCAGACTGTCACAAAGACTGAATTTTTAGTACCTCTGTTACCTTTATTATTATCTCTACTCTGTTTTGTGTATCATTTTAATGTATCATTTCAGTGGTTCAGTGCCTATAAAATAAATAAATTGCATTTTTGTGATTGTTTATCTTTTCCAGAGATCTGCCTTCTATCAAATGCTGGCAGCTGGCTGGCCGGTGAGTTGTTGAGGTTTTGGATTAGATCTGGGTAATCAATCTGAGTAAGTCATTGACTTATATTTTATCTTCCCTGTAAGGTGATGCCCGGCCCACCGGGACCCATGGGTGAAATGGGCAAACCCGGCCTTCCAGTGAGTTTAGCATCCATTATGCTCACCTAAAAAAATTTGCGTTATGATGATGTTGTTATTTAGCTTATTTTTGTCAAAGCAATTTTTTTTGTACTCTTTTATTTGTTCCTATAATTTCGTTCCTACTTTATCTTGTTAATTATTTTAAGGTTTTTATTCAAATGTTTTATCATTAAGGGTATCCCTGGAGATTCAGGGAACAGAGGGATACCAGGACAGAGGGGAGACACGGTAAATGTTGAGATTAAAAGTTCTGTCTATAACATCAGTATCCCAATGTACACGGTGATCCCATGTTTTGTCATTTTGTGTGTGTGTGTAAGGGTAAACCAGGGCCTAAGGGTGTCCCCGGCAAACCTGGGAGGTGGGGCAGGAATGGTGGTCATGGATTAGATGGGCGAATTGGGCCACCAGGACCACCTGGACCACAGGTGAGAACTACCAGTACTAGTACTACTACTACACCAGTTCTACATTTAGTGCAATTGTCTTTCAGTGCCTTGCCAGTAGTTAGCCTATGTTATTTGGTAGCGCTTACAGTTGTTTTTTCCATCAGGGTCCAAGAGGTTTTAAAGGAGACGAAGCCTCACCAGGGGAGAAAGGTGATGAGGTGAGTGTTTAGTTTAATGAAGTCATCATTGAACTGTTAAAATGGTTGAATTCTCTCTGTGTCTGTGACTCTGTGATTGCTTATTGTGTCTGTGTAAGTGTGTATGGAGACTAAATTCCTGACCATATAGTAAAAACTGGCTAAGAAAGGATCTATACAAACACCAGTGTACACATTCACAGCAGATCACGAGCTGTTTGTAATGTATTGCTTGAGTGGGAAAAATTGCTGCTTCCTTTTACATTTTTATTGCTGTAAAAATAAGAAAGGGAAAAAAAAAAATAAAACTTAGTACATAGGTCCAGTGGGTCATGCAAATGTTTTGTTTTCACCAGAATGTTGAGCAGAAACTTCTGTGTGCTTTTGCCTTACAGGAATAAGGAGTCCATCATTGTTTTATGTCAAAAACTTTAAAACTTATTATAGTTCTTCTAATTTTTTTTTTACGTGTTCAATTGACAACAAATTTACTGCACTGCATCTTTTGAATGGCCTCCATAAACTATTTAGCCAGATTATAATATCAAAAAATGAGGCTACTATGTATCAAAATGTTTTCCTGCAAACTACTGATTCTGCAAAGTCTTCCTAAATAAACCTTCAATGACAATGAAAAAGAAGACAAAATGTTGATTATAAATTGAAATTTTTTTTCTAAAAAACTGAATTTATAACAGCTTATCAAATTTCATCATGTAAACAAGCATTCAGTGTGAAATAAAGTTTATTTACACATCGGTTTCACACACATGATCGATTATTCTTAAAACAAATAACAGACTCATCTATGTTGTCTAAATATAACTCCATAGATTCTCAGAGTTTAATCTTAACACTTTATTTTTCATAACCTTGGTGATGCCTCATTCATAGTGTGAAGTCATCCATGGCTCATTTATAGGAGGCTCATTTTTTAATCAGAAGCATTTATAAAGCCATCCAATATTTTCCCATTTCTGTAGGGCTCAGCATGATCAAAGGTTGGCTTGGTAGCATAATGATTGAATAAAATGATTATGACTACAAGGTATCAGACACACTATATGAAGATTAATAGTGCAGATTATAGTGACCAATACAGTAAATAATTAATCATGGCAAACACAGCCTGGTTTACCACTGTCACTGCTCTAATATTAGGTCAAAAGTTTTAGGTCTGCAACTTAAGTTGCCACTGGGGCTCATTACATTTCTAAAGATATTTGCTTAATATTTTCTCTGTGGATCATTACAAAGCTAACAATAGCTGTAGGCTTAAACAAGTTAGTATATCCCATTTTAAATCAAGCCACTTAAATTCCAGCCACTGCTGAGAGGCCAACAGACTTCACTGAACAACACTATGTGCAAAGAAGGATGTTGCTATAGAAGAAATAAATTCAGTTTTCTGTGTCCTGGATTTCAGGGTTTCCCTGGTGAGCCTGGACCAAGTGGAGACAGAGGAAGAGCTGGAGAAAAGGTGAATATTGGCCTCCTCTGCTGTGATCCTCTGCTCCTTTATGTCAGCTGCATTTAGCTAACCGTAAAGGTTTGACTGCATCACCCTCTAGTGGCTGGAGGTAGTCTCTGAACCTTAACTAAAGTGGCAGTATTTTAATAAAAAATAAATAAATTCTCCTGCTAATTGCAGAACTTCTTTAGCTACTGTTAGGGTTAGCTCTGTGTGAATATTGTGTTGTTGTAATATATTTTTTATGCTTAATAATAATGTTTTTTTTACCCAGCATGGATTCAGTGTAATGAGATAACAAGTGAATACTCCTGAGTAATACCTCCTGCAACGAAATAGCAGGCATATGTTTTACTTTGACTTGATTGAAAATCAGATATTTCATACAACAAAGACACACATTTATACAAAATATCATGTATTGAATGCAGAATAGAAAAATCATGGACCATTTGATTTTATTTGAGTGCTATTTCTGTACCATCCAGGGATCTAAAGGAGAACCAGGAGAAGATGGACCTGTTGGCCCTCCTGTAAGAGTAACAGTGTTTTACCTTTCGTCTAGCTGACTATCAAAACTGCACAACACTGTGCATTGTTATAGAATATTTGTTCATTTCCGATTTCAATACAGTGCAGTAGTAAGGCTGTGGCAATGCTTTAACGGGAAATATAGAGGTCTGGGTAACTGTTGTTAAATAGTTGAAATTGTCATGTGTGACTTGCAGTAAGAGGCAGAAAGAACCTTGGCTGCAGTTTTAAAATAATTAATCAGAGGGGACATACAGTAGATTTGGTTAAACAATCGTTTTCTTCATTAAACAAAGTTAAATTAACTGCTTAAAGAAGGATACTCCAGCTTTCTCTGTACAAAAAAAAAACAAAAACAAAAAACATGTTGTTACTTCAGCGTAACAGTAACTCTAGCTCTGACAAAACTTTTGAGGTTTTAGTCCAAACAGGGAAGCAGGTTTAACCAACTTTGAGCCTAATAGGTCAATGAACTATTTAGTGACTAACCATAAAATGCAAAATCTTGAGTATTCAGTAACAAGTGCAGTCAAAAAGCAAGTGAAGCTCTAATATCAAGACTCGCTAAGACATCAGGTAAATGAAAGGTAGAACATTTACTTTAATCCAGTGGCAGAACATGCATGCATCACTTCCATGTTGGTACCGTCCACACAACCCTTTACTGGTTGTTTTTAAGAACTTTTAAAAGGAGTCAGTTGAGTGGTTGATGAGAACTAAAATGCTCCGGTCGTAAATGCCCTTAAAATAGTGGATTCTATATAAAGGGGCACTCCGCTGCCTTACACATGGGGTGTAGTTGTTATGAGAAGTTATATTCAGCATAAAACAATGTCTCGTGTGGCTTGAGGGGAGCCTTTTTTAAGTCTCCAAAAAATAAGACTGATGATGTCATGTTGGTCTGGAGACAGATTTGTGAGAGGAAGTGTGTGTGTTACAAACAAGGGACACAGAGCTAGAAATACATGGATGTTTACAGTTATGGTTGAACCTCAGTCATGAATTATGGCACCAGCCTGCATTATAGAAGGTGAAGGATCTGGGCTATTTGGAGCACTACCAACCTCATTCTGCCTCTCTGCATTTTGCTTTTTAATTTGTCTCTCATGTTCACAAATGTTCTGAATGTGTAGCACTTAAAGTTGGAGTCCCCTTTAACCCTGAAATAGTACTGTCAATGTCATAATGATCAGCAGTATAGTGACCCATTCCATATCTTACTGTATAACTTGTTGCCTCATTTTTAAAAGTAATAATAATAATGAGTATTGAATTACAGTAAAGACATCTTTATATTTGCCCCATCCGTAGTAAAACAGTTAGTCTTAACCCAACAAAGTCCAAGTTTCCCAGTATTCAGTATTAGATATACATTCTTTATCAATTCTTTTCTGATGTTTATGCCAAGTGCAATATTTAAAACACTGTCCTGCACCTTTCTATAAAGTAAAAATATTCTAGAGGTTTTGTGCATCAAATTAAATAATTTTTCCAAAATTGAGTCTGCTATAATTAGCTTTTTTTTTTTAAGTTTTTAGACCCCTGATTGAATTGAAATTGTAATTATCTTCAAAAAATATTTTGTGCAATGATGCAAAACAATTTTGCCTTAAAGACCAACCTTGTTTCAGGGTTTACTTTTATTTTGGACTAAAATCATCTGTTTTCTTCATAATAACGTATCTGTTTTTAAAAGATTACTAATACTGAATTAGTAAATGCATAGAAACAGTTAGACTTTCACTATCATCTCTCTACCAGACTATCGGATTTTAAAGCTTCTTAAGGGGAGCTTATTGAATAAAAGAATGATGTAAGTCATCTTGACTAACTTTGAAATTTATGTCTTGTGTGTAACAGGGTCCTTTAGGTAAAAGAGGCATTCAGGGGCTTCCTGGACCTTTAGGGCCACAGGTAGGACATCCATTACACTGTATTGTTCTGCTCGTGTCTTTATTCTCCTCACTGAAATGCCTCACTGTTGTCATTTGTCCTTTTTTAATCAGGGAGACTCTGGACATGATGGAATGAAGGGCCCTCCAGGACCAGTGGTGAGCATTAGCCTCTCTACTTTTTTCATGATGCTTCAGACGTGTGTTACATGCTCCTGATGAGCTGCTTTTGCAGAAGAGATGACAAGAAATATTGATCATCAATCAATTTTCTAGGGTGCACCAGGGGCCACAGGTGGTATAGGACCCCCTGGACTAAATGGATCTGAGGTGAATTCATTTGGGCTTCACCATATTCCTTTAAATCATTTTAATTTAAGCCAGCAGAGTAAAAAACAAGTATGATTGCTCACTGTTTTCTTTGTTCTGTATAGGGGGATCAAGGTCCAGCTGGTCCACGAGGTCGTAGAGGCCCTCTGGTATGTCTTTCAGCTCACCTAATGGACATTACATACTGTACTGATGGAGAGTTTACTGACACAGAGATGAAGAGTATAGTTATTTTGGTATTGTTGCATCTCCAACAGGGACCATCAGGATTAGCAGGAGTGACAGGCCCACCTGGACCTCAAGGGGCTCAGGTAAATTTAATAAAAGAATGTCTTTCTTTTTATATAAACACCATTTAAATCAATTGAGGAAATGACATGTTTTGTTGAAAGCTGATATTGGTTGTTAGTTATATTGGTTACATGATAATACTAATGTAAATAAAAATATTGATTTTTTTTTTTTTTAAGTTGGAAAACATATTTGCCGTTGTGTTGTCCAGCTTTGACAGGCAACATGATTGCTGTTTGGCCTTATGGTTGAAAAAAGTACTTTCCTTTTGTGTAGACACAAACCAGTCCCTCCAGGATTTCGCGGGCGTTTTTTATGATTGTTGCGGCCTAAAATGCCTGAATTCGC
>JAPZDY010000022.1:1817110-1867305 GCA_029783645.1 Ctenochaetus hawaiiensis
AATAGTTATTGAGGGGTGGATTGATTTAGACAGAGATCAACTGAAGGCCTAGGTGTAAAATGCACGGCCCGCCACTGAGTTTTGGTATTAAATACTGGGATTTTTTAAATTTTAAAATGTGATCAGGAACTCTGTTAGTAATTGGTCAGACATTTCACATGACTGTAAACATAAAGCTTATTTGTTCACAGGGTTACCCCGGAGCTGTGGGTTTGACTGGGAGACCAGGCCACATGGGGCAAAGGGTAAGGAGTGAACTCTGCCACAGTGTTACAGCACACAATCTGTATCAGAGTCAGGACATTTATCTGGTGTGTGTCTAGGCTTTGGGTTTATCATTTCGCACACATCAAAGCAGCAATGTGCGTAAGCCTATGCACTTACAGCATGACATGTGGTCTCGAAACTGTGAAATGATCAAAATAATGTATGCAGTATGGACAACTTTGCAGATCAGGCTGGGACCAGTAGAATTTTTGTCCCAACAGCTGTAAAATGTTTTCTGTTATCAGAATTGTAATTTGGTCAAGCTGTCAGCCACGCGGTGGTTCAATTAAGCTAATTAACTTATGGTTTTTTGTCATTTTGAAATGTAATTGCAGTGTTTTCTGTTGACTGTTTTTCAGGGAGATGCTGGTGTCAGAGGTCCTCCTGGTGTCAAAGGACAGGCTGGAGCTCCTGTGAGTGGATTTATAGAATTTTATTGCATTTGAATTAAAATCTAGTTGATATTTAAACTATGCATACCAGTATTTTCTTTCACTTTCCACTGAATTCTATGTTATTATTGGCAGAAATGTCTCCATATTAGTTAATCTTGGTTGTCTTATTATTTTTGACACATTTTTAACTTTGTTTTCTCAGGGTCTGCTGGGCCCCCCTGGTGAGCAAGGGCCTATGGGACCAAAGGTGAGAACATGACTGTTCTGTTTCCAAAAAAGTTCATATCATTAGCCAGGAAAGCGCAAAAGAATAACTACACTTTTTGTTGTGTGTTTCTTATCTTTTCCCAGGGTCTTCAAGGAAAGATGGGACGTAAAGGCATTCGGGGTGCGCCGGTAAGAGGGCCTTGAACATAGGGTTGTTTCAGGTTTAGTATATGTATCATAATATTCAGGCAGACAGTCGGATCATCTCTTTTTTTCTGCTGCAAATCAGCTTGATCCAACATTAAGTGAAATTGTTTCTTCAGGTGTATTTGCATGCCCTCAGATGTTGTCATTAGTCTCAAATATACAGTTGAAAAGAATTCATTTCAACAATTTACATTTACCCATGCATTATAATTTTTTTAAGTACATTTCACTTCTTTTTATCAAGTTGAGTTGAGTTCTTTAATTTTCATTTTTCATGGTTTCAGGGCCCTTCAGGTCAAGCAGGACCAGTGGGTGGCATGGGGAGCCCTGGTCCCCCAGGGAGCCAGGGGCCTCCGGGGCCACCAGGATCTGTTGGACCTAGAGGGTTTCCAGTGAGTGGGTACTTTTCACCTTCCTCTCCATATTATGCTGATATCTTTGTTTTATTACTCAATTAAGTGTGTGTACTGATTATATTTTCAAATTTTGGTGCAAGATCACTGTTGTATTTATTTATTTATTTGTTAATTAATCATCAGGGAACACCAGGAATGATTGGAAGAATGGGTGAGGCTGGAGAGAAAGGAGAACAGGTATCTGATTTAAGCATCATTTTCAAGCTTAAAATCCTTCAGCATTGGCATGAAACAGTGTTAACAGGAACTTGAGTTGCAGAAATACTGTTCACTCTTCAAAAACTGAAGTGAGTCCATATGTAGACAGAACTTAAGTAATATTAAAGTGTGTGTTTGTTTGTTTGTTTGTTTGTTTTTAGGGAGCACTGGGTCCTGCTGGTGATACTGGTGCTGCAGGTCTAGATGGACAGAAGGTCAGTTATCTCACTGACCTCACTGTAAATATCAGAGTACCGTACAATGCATTTAGACAGATAAAACAAGTGTGGTATGAATACCAAAGTATTACAAAATGTTATTCACTTCCTTTTCATCAATATATCAAAATTGCAATTTACAATATGTAAATTTTAAGAGCTTTGCTATAAATTCCATTATGTCATTGATAAGTGTGATTGTGCTTGGATCAGGGTCCTCCAGGGCCAGCTGGGGAAGAGGGGGTTCCTGGAACAAAAGGTGACCAGGTCTGTGACATCATTATTGATATTTTCTTTAATGCATGCCTCCTCTATTGTAATGTGTTGACATCTTATTTAAGAGTAACTTCATAAAAGGTCTCAAAGAAGGGTTTTACATTTTTTGCATTAAAGTTTTCACATGTTCCACCTGTAATCACGTCAGGGAGACAATGAACTGTATTTTCAGATCTATTGTTCTACAGATATTGTGTTTTGGGGGACTCACCTGTGCTCTCAAGCACATCCAGTCACAACTGTCACTATAACCCTAACAACTGATTAAACCCCTGTTTAATCTATAGGCCTGTTCATATCAAGAGTGTTGTTTCAGTATTTGCGTTAGGATGCATTCAGAGAATCTAGTCCAGGTTAGTCTTCTTCTTCCAACATGAGACATCATCAGATTAAAAACTTCCCCTCATGACTACTCTTATAAGTTATTAATTCTTGTCTGAGACTGTTATAAACTGTGTTTACACTGATTTCATCTAGTAAGTCTTTAAACACATTTTATAGAATAGATATCTTCAGTAACAGATTAAATAACTCAGACAATCACAGAGGACATATCTAGTAACTGTCAAACTCTGTATTATCCTGATACAGGGAGCTCGGGGTCCCCAGGGACAACCAGGGCGCCAGGGACCGAAAGGAGATTCAGGACCTCAGGGCTCCCATGGGCTGCAGGGTGAGCCTGGGCAGAGGGGCAAAGAGGTTAGATGTATTGTCATTCTATACAAAGCAATTTTTTAGAGCCGCAACTAATGATAATTATAGTTATCAGTTGGTTATAAATGATCATACAGTTATTTCAACAAATTGTTTGGTCCATAATAAAAAGGAAAACAATCAAAAAGACTGTCATAATGTTTACTTCATCAGATGTTGTGTTTCGTCCAACAAACTCCCCAGAGCCAAAAAATATTCAATCTAAAGCTGAACTTTTATTTAGAAATAGGCCAGAAATCCTGGAATTGTCACATTTTTTGAGTTTTGGATTTTTTTGAGTTGATGAGTTAAAACCTTATCCATCATTGAATTAGCTGATGATGAATTTTCTGAATGAATCCTCTAATTGGTTAATCACTATAGCTCTTCTCTTATTGAACCTCTTTTTGTTTTGCTTCAGATTCTACTTTTTCATTTTTTCTCTCTTGTAGGGGAATGTTGGGGAGCCTGGTGTTCCTGGAGATCCTGGTGCTAAAGGAACAAAGGTGATTTTCATCTCAACACTGTTAACTAATGTAGCAATTAGGACATGGACCTGCTATCAGGGATATTTACAGTTTCACTGGTGAAAGTGACAGTCAGTGCCAGCTAAAGTAATAAAGTAGTGTTTCTTTCACAGGGAGTTTTGGGAAAACCTGGACGACTTGGATTAGAGGGGCCTCCAGGAGTCCCAGGCATGCAAGGGCCAAGAGGGTTGAAAGGAGAAAAGGGTTATGCAGGCTTAATGGTAAATAAGACAGAATTAATTTCATCCCTTTAGCCACTGTACAGAACCAGTCCTCTTTAACATGTAATTACATTTTCAAGGGTCAAGGGGGCCTGATTGGTAAAGTTGGACCATCTGGCTTATTAGGACTAAAGGTAAGTTACCTCCTACCCTTAATAAAGTAACTTTATTGTTGTTTTTTAATTTGAGTAGCTGGTTTCATTTTCTAAAGTGGTATTTATCTCATTTTCAGTTGAAGTCCAACTGAAATGATTTTTTTGTCATACATATATGTTTGGAAATCACATATTCATGTTTTCCTTTGAGAATAAAGTCAGAAACCAAGTAGGAGAAACTTCTGTTAGTTTTGGTTCCTTGATTGTGCCCTCTAATTTTACAATTGTTTGACGGTATACTATTATTTACTGTTTTCCATGAAAACAGCTGATCAAATCTTGATCATAAAGCTGTAATATCAACATTCAGCATTCACAACACATCTTACCTAACTTATTGATATGTCACATATCAACACACTGTCTCCTCATATATGATATGCATCTTTTTTCAGGGTCTCCCAGGTACTTTTGGGACTCCAGGATCTGACGGGCCGCCAGGACAGAAGGTTGACAATATCATATGCATTTCATAAAACACAAAAAAGACATGCTCAAGACCAATGTGTTGTTTTTCAAGTGTGTCTTTTTAAGGGTACAAAGAGTTCACGCAGAAACACTATCATCTCATGAGTACCATCATGTGAGAGAGACATATGAATAGCAGTATTTACCTGAGGCAAACTCACCAACTTCAGATCAGATTCTACATGTTTGTTTGTTTTCATGGTGAAATTCATGCTGGTAGTTCATCTGAACCTGCTTACAGTGATTTTTTGGCTGCAAAGACTCCATAGCAGCAGATGCAGAGATCAGAAGACCAAGGCTGTCTGTGTTTTCAGTTTTTGGACGTACCTTTGCAGACCTGTGGCAGCTGACCAATCAAAGTAGATGGAGCCTTAAAGAAACAGGAATTTAAAAAAATATTGAAAAAAAAGGATTAACCTGAAATTTAGCATAATGTACACCGTTGAACCCAAGAGTGATGTGCACTCTTACTGTGTGACGAATAAAGTTCTCCTTTTTGTAGAAAGCAAACATCTCTCAATAAATAGAACAATGTGTGTGAAGTATATTTGATGATATACACTTGCATATTGACAAACTTGGCTCGTGCTCTTTACAGGGAGATGAAGGTCCTACAGGTTTAACTGGGGAGCCAGGGACTCCAGGGCTTAAGGTACAGAGCAGAACTTTGTAATTGTCATCGCTGTATTTATTATTAGTGCTGAATTCCTCCACATTGTGACCCGTCTAACTGCAGGGTGTAGCAGGAAGCAGAGGTGTGAAAGGTGACGTAGGAAAGCCTGGACCAGTGGTAAGTGAACTGCATGACAGTTGTGGTGTTAATTAGGGATGACCCAAAAAGATTTCTTCTATAAGTTTTTCAACTGCCAGTATCGATATGCTCCTGTGTGTGGATGTTTTGATGTAGGCAGGTCTGAATTGAAACTGGAGAAAAGAATTGCTGTACATAAATTGTTTTATGGTTTTACCTAAATTCCACTAGCATGTCCACACCAGCACCAGAGGAAGCATTACCATTGATCATGTTTACACAAATAGGGCTTTTCCATCGGCACTTTTAGTTGTGCCAAGTGAGACCATGCCGCACTTCTTATTGTTTGCTTAGTCTTATAAAGTTACTGTTAAGAAAAACTCAACATTTCTTGATTTGATGCTTTGCTAAATGCTTCATAATCATGCTTTTGAACAACATTATAATGAAAAACTCTCATAGAAAAGAGCTTAGAGAAGTTTAAATGTCTTTCTGCAAGTTATACAATCAAAACGAAAAAAGTGGGTGGGAGTTGGAGCCAGTCTATCTATGTGGGATTTCTTTTCAAATAGAATTTCAGTTTTGAATTTGTTGTTAAGTATTTGTAAGTAGCACTGATTTGCCCTATAACACTTCATTGTGAGAACAGGTAGGAAGCCTGCACTTGGTAGATTTTCACTGTGTTTGTATTTCAAATAATTAATAACTTGATGAAGGTCTATGGATGAATTATTTTGAACACTCATGTAAAGTTAAAGTTTTTTTATATACTATTAGGACTCAGTGAGCTTTTGTTCTCTGAATGCATCAAAAAACCTTAGTTTTTGGTCATCACGATGTGGATTCTGAAAGACCAAAAGACCAACTGAGTTGACTTCTTCATTTTTCACTGATGTCACAGAATTTTGATGCAAGACAATAGCTGATATTTTTGTGCTTCAGGGGTCTGCAGGAATCAGGGGACGACCAGGTAATCCTGGTCCAAAGGGCTTTTCTGGACCTGAGGGGCTGAGAGGAGAGCCTGGAAAGAAAGGGGAACCAGGAGAGGCGGTGAGAACCCCAGCTGTTCTGACTGCTGCATCTGAAGAGACTGTCAGAAGTACCTGAGATTGTAGCTCTGTGCACACAAGCAATTTTCTTAGTATTGGTTAGAAAAACAACTAAACACACACTGATGTCTTAGATTTATGCTTGACTGATGGTGATGCTCCATGTGTCTGTTTGCAGGGTCCTGATGGGCTGCCAGGAAATAAAGGACCTCCAGGATTACAGGGATCAGAGGTAAGAATATAGATCTTACCTCTAACAGCTTCATTGAATCACCAACAAATCAGAAAATCATGTTGAATATCATAACTACTAAGATACCTTTTATCAAAGTTTATAAGAATTAATGTGAATTCCCTGTAAACGTGAAATAGAGGTCATGAGCCTTGGCAACTCCAACTGTCATCCACTAAGTGGGATCTTTTCATTGTATATGCCAGTAAGAGAGAGAAGGGACTGACAGCAACACGGTTTAGGAGAAGTGTAGTCATTTCAAAGACAAACAAAGACTTCAAAGATTTGATACTTGTGTTGTGAAGCCTTAACTAACAACCTGCTGTGTTTCCAATCTCCAGGGTATCATTGCCAAGATGGGACTTCAGGGTCCTGTTGGCCCTCCAGGACCAACGGTCAGTACTGTCTCCCAATCCTCATAAAAACGCATATTAACATGATATGTTAATCATCCGTGGCAATTATTCTAAACACTCTTTAAAAATTCCCCACATTCATTTGTTGCCTTCAGGGACCAAAAGGCAGACCTGGGCTGGAGGGAAGAAAAGGACAAAAAGGACAAAAGGTTACCCTATGCATACAATAAACACATATTGTTCTGATAATATAGTGCTAGTAGTAATGGTAGTTGTAGTAGATGTAGTCTTAATGTGACATATTGCCAATCCTACCGAGATATATTTTCAATAAGTCTGGAATCTGACATGCAGTGAATCTGTATTTCTTTACAGGGAGATGATGGCAAAAAGGGACATCCAGGGAAGCAAGGACGCACTGGGAAAAGGGTAGGATGACACAGCTACATCTGACATTTAAAAAAAAGATCTGGAATTCACATTCTGAATTCCTTAATAGGGGAAAAAAGGAAAAGCTGGAAACAGAGGTGTTACAGGGAAACGAGGAGACAAGGTCAGTTGTGGTTTTTAATCCCAAAATAATCTAAACTCAGACTCAGATGTTTTTGTTTTCATCTTAAAAAATGGCATTAGTCTCAGTATTGCATTAAACAAAGCTGTAATCTTTCTCTTCCCTACAGGGGAAGATGGGAGCTTTAGGTTCATTTGGACCTCCAGGGAGACATGGGACATATGTAAGCTTTTAGCATCATATGATTATTTTAAGGCTTTTTTAATTGTGCATCATTATTTTTGTTAAGAGGGATCATCAGTCTCAGTCTTCTCGTCTTGTATTATGATTGGAGAGCTTAAGTGTTACAGATTTTTTACCCTACTCTTTTATTCTAATCTCAATAAACACTTTTGTAAAAAAAAAAAAAAATTTGCCTTGTTTCTTTTCTCTTGCAATCCTTTCCAAAAGGGTAAAGCTGGGTCACGTGGAGAAAAAGGTGAAACTGGAAGAGCAGGCTTTAAGGTTGGTATTTAGACTATTTATTTAAATAGTTTATCCTGGACAATTGATTAACACTAAACAAAAGTGCTGAAGCCCAAACCAGAAAGAATTACAGAGAATTTAAATGTAAAAAGGCAAAAACAAAAAAATACAGAATACAGTAACACCAAAAATCTCAACTCTCATCCTGATGCCATCTTAATGCTGGAGTTCACATACTCATTTACACCCTTTTAAACAGTTCTGGCAAAAAAATGGTATGTTTCAGACTAAGAAAAAGGAATACCATGGACACATGTCTTTTCTTTTTATTGAAGCCATAAATTCAACAAGGCTTGCCTCTATTAGTACAAGTGCCTACATGTACCAGCGTGCATTGTGTGGGACATTCTGACACAAACCAAGCAAAGCAAAAGTGGAGAGAAGTAGTTTTGCTTTGATCTGAACTCTTTGGCTTGTTAACGAGATCTAAACAACAGATCAGAATTGATCCAGACATCCAGATGCTTGAACCTACACACAACACAGCTTTTCCCAGATTCTATAATTATTGTTATTATTATTATTATTATTATTATAATTTTTATTAATGTTACTAGTAGTAGTAGTAGTAGTAGTATCATCCCTTCAGGGACCAGGGATCTAAAGTGTACTGATTTAAGCCTTTCACCCTCTTATGATTTTATTCAGGGAGAACCTGGGATTATAGGACTACCTGGCCCTCCTGGTGGAGAAGGGTTGAAGGTGAGCTACTACACCTATCTATAAACTTTTAAGTCAAATGTCAGAGACCATTCTGTTCACAAAGTATAATTACATTAAATAAAAAAATGTTTTTAAGGGAATTCAAGGCTATATTGGAAAGCCAGGAAGAGCTGGCCCAAAGGGAGAGCAGGTGAAATAACGCTCTGTTTACATTATATACATTAAACACAAGCCTGTTAGACTCACATAAGAATACATTTCTATGGTCATAAATTATATATCAAGTGAATCATAAGATCACAGTCAAATATTACTGCTGCATGCTAAACACGTGACAAGCACATGCTATATGTAAACACCCACTGTACCCATTCAATATTTATTTCTTTGCACCAGTATCCCCACAATCTCCTCATTTCTCCCAACCACTTCCCTCTGCCATCTACAAAACACACAAAAGAACAATATCCAGAGCCAAATAATTCTGCTAATTTCAATACAAGAAAATTCACAGGGCATTTGGATGTTAGAGCTTCCTACCAGCACAGGAGCACATCACAGTGGCAGACAGGCAGCTGGAGGAGCAGAGTCTTTTTATGCCGTGGTACACAGATACATGACAGACGTAACATTCTCTCTCATGGTTTATTCATACATATGTATACATATACATATACATTAAAATAAACATTCATGAAGTTCTTTGATACATTTATGAGACATGGACTAAATAATGACCAATCCAGCATTCAAATCCACATTTTCTATTTCTGTATATTATCATAAACTCTTTCCTTAAATCATCAGTCCATCCATTGACCAAACAATTGTGCACGAATATTAAATGTTTTTAGGGAGATATTGGTCCAACAGGAAGAAGAGGTGATGCTGGCCTGCCTGGACTGCCCGTAAGTCGTTTCCAGTATCTGACATGTTTGCACACAATAAAAACCTCTTTGATGTAAAAAGGATCATTTTCATCTTTCATCTTTTCGTCATCACCTTTTTCTCTGCTTATAGGGTTTATTTGGACAAAAGGTGAGTAAAACCAGACGTCTTTAGCTTATTTCCTGAGAAATCTGATGGAAAATATTGATCTCTAATTAGATTTTATGTGTGATCACCAGGGCTTGAAAGGATTTACTGGACTGCCGGGCCGTGCTGGACTGAAAGGCTTACCTGTGAGTAAATAATCAGTGAAATGGACAAGCAAATAATGCCATTTAACTGTATAATGTCATTTGCCTCTATTACTATATCACATAAGTTTCATTACAGTTCATTACTTGACAGAAATGTATGACACTACATTTTATGGGAATCTGCATTCATGGGTCACATTTTCCTTGTCAGGGTCCACCTGGTCCACCTGGACCCCCAGGGACCTCCCTGAACCTCACGCTGAGTCATCTGAAGGTGTGTGTGACTGGTACACTGCTTTGATGGCTTCCACACCTGTCCTGCTTTTCTTTTGAGTGCCTACCTTTGCAAGGCCTTCGACATTTACACATGTCCACAAGATGCCATTAAGTCCATGAACAGTAGGGGGCAGTACTATCAGGACATGTTGCAAAGTCAGCAGCAGACACTGCAAGAACCTCAACCACAATGGCACAAAAATTCAATGAAATATTTTCCAGCTTTTTCACAATCAGCTGCTTTATATTATGTAACTTCCTTAAGTTTCACCACGTTTAGTCGATATTTATATTGTGCAAAATGTTTGACTCAAATGAAAAATGTCCCTGTTTGTCCACCACTCTGATTTGATTTAATGTAGATTTCCCTGTGCACACAAAGTGGACAGGCATCACAACAGGCAGGCATTAACAGTGTTACCTCTATAGCAACCACTTGTTCGGGTTGTGCTGCATATGGACAACAAAACTTTGGGACTACCCAGTAACTGGCTTAATTATTGCACAGTTAAACAATTTACAATGAAACACAAACTGCTCCTTGCTGCTGCTCCTGTTGCTGTATTTTCAAAAAAACAAATCTTAACAAGTCTTAAATCCTGATAAGTCTAAAGAGAGAAGTATCAGCCATATCTTTTAATATGGGATTGCAGACAGCATCCAGGTAGTTTTTTCAATTTTTGATTTGATGACCCTCATTCTACTCATCCACCTTAAATAGCTCAGAGGCTGAATTATTTGATATGTTAATATCGGTTGTACTTTAGCCTCCTATAGCTACTCACACCCCAAAACATTCATGTATATTTCACAAACCATGGATTTCTGTTTTGTACATAACCCTGAGATGCACTAGTAGATTATTTCTTTCACACAACTATTTTTACAATCTGTTTCTGAAGTATTGTAATGTTTACAGCTTTTTGATGTCATCTTTTTTTCTTGTCTTCTTTACTTAATCAAATAGTCACCTGTTCTTTTTTGTTGTTGTAGCCTGTTTATTGGGCTGATGCAACATTAGTCCCCTCCCATCATTGAACTTAATCTTTACTTGTGGTTTTTCAAAGTATTATGTAATTTTTTTTACATTTTTTTTATATCCCTCTTTATTTTTTCCATTAATATTTCAGGAGCACATGTACATGTCAGAGAAGCCCAACTACGTCCTGGTTCAGACTCTGTTGGACTCACTTCAGAGAGATCTTCAGTGGTTTATAAACCCACCAGACGGCACCAAAGAACATCCAGCCACTACGTGTCTGGAGCTGTGGCTCGCTCACCCCAACTCCACCAATGGTGAGACTGACATTCACTGGTGCTTTGAATAATTTCAAGAAGAGTTAAAGGGGAAAAAATCATGCTGTTGCTTCTCTTGAAATAACCATACGTGTTTTACCATTCGTATCTTATATGATTATAAGATGATCCAACAGTCAAAAAGACCTTCATGTGTTTTACCAGCAGGTCATGCGTGTGTATTCTGCGTCACAACATCTGAAAATGAAATGCATCTTCTTACAGGGATGTTTTACATTGATCCTAACCAGGGCAGCCCAGCTGATGCTTTTCAAGTGTACTGTGATTTCACAGCAGAGCCAAAGACCTGCCTGTCTCCACTCAGGCCTCAGGTAGCTGCAACACACACTACATTTGATTAAAAGTCATTTTGGTTCAATTATATTTGCCTATTTTAATAAGTACACCCTCATTAATTGGTAAAATGCATCATATTGAATAAAAACATTGATAATTGACAACAGGTCCCAGTAAAAGCTTGGCTGAAGGACTCTGGCACTAATATGTCATTTCACTGGCTGAGCACACTTAAAGATGGCTTCCAGGTGAGTGTCTGATCCAGGTATTGCTTTATTTGTCTGAGACAGATCTCATGTATTTCTTTCTTTCTCTTTAAATCACATCTCATGTGCAACCATCTTTCCTCCAGTTTGAGTATTCAGGAGGAGCAGATGTGGTGCAGATGAGGTTTTTGCGACTGAACAGCAGATTCTCCACCCAGACCATCACTTATGCCTGTCAGCCAGGAAGTAGACAGAGCCTCAAAGAGAGGGAAATCAAGTTCCTGGCTGACACTAGGAGGCAGAGTTACCTGGGAGAACTGCAAGACTGTGTGGTAAGTGATGTGGATGATGAAGGTTCAGGAAACACGAAAACCAAGATATCTGAGCCATTTACACCTTCACTAAGCTTTTTAAACATTTACACATTTACTCCACTGTTATTTCATTGTATTGTGTTATGCTGTGTAGATTTTGTAGCAGTACTTTGAGATAGATACTAGCAATAGCATTCTAACATAATCACAATGGCAGTGCTAACATGATGATTAGGTATAAATGATGCATTGATCATTGCAGTATATAAAAAATTTACGGATCAGCAAACGGATCATTGGATCATGTTCTTCATAGTTTTTCTGGTTTTTTGGCCACACTCTGGTGGTCATTCGGACTACCAGGGGCACAAGGCCTGTGTTGAAGCTGAAATTTTTCTTGACAACAGGAAACAAAAAAAAAAACAGGGAACAGGAAAGAGATCCACTGGTTCTCTGGTCACTTTCACAGTCAATTTCCTTTCCCTCAGCTGGAGTCAGGAGCCAAGAAATCAGTTTTTCAGTTTGAAAGTGAAGATCTCCAGCTGTTGCCTCTCAGGGACCTGGCAGTATTCGGGAACAAAGAACTAACTCAGGAGTTTGGCTTCACCATAGGACCGGCATGCTTCAACTAGGGATGCCCTCTGACTTTTGATTGCATCTGTGTGGTGGTCTGCAGTTACAAAGACCTGAGCAGGCAAACCGTGTATTTCTGGCACTTTCGGACTGTCTTTTATAGCAGGACATCGTTTTTTAAGTTGGCACTGCTTTCTAGTTCAGAGTTTTTCCACGTGTGCTGACCAGACGATTTATTTTAGATCTCATGTGCAATTTTGTTGCTCACAGTGGAAAAACTGGATCGAAAATGATCAGGCACCTGTTTCAAAACAGCAAAACAGTGAGGACAAAGGACATGAAGTGAACTGCAGATCCTCCTGGGGAACGACTTCTCTTCTTTTTCCTCTGCATACACTGACTGCTGGCTTTGCCCACTTTTTAGACCAGGGATTTTTTTAAACTCGAGATTCTTGACAGTTTCCATATTTTGGATGAATTTATTCTGTGTGTTTTTAAACCTGCTTATTTATGCAAATGCTTGGTATTCATGTAGTCAGTTTAATTTTATTTTAAGTACATTTTGACTTGATCATTGTGTTCAAGTGACACATAGGTGGTGCTGGAAACTCAGTGACATAATGACAACTCATGGGTCATTTAGCAAAGCTTAAATAATCGTTTGCTCTATTTTACACTTTTCAGTCTCGCTGTTGCTTTTAAGATCAGCACTGTCGACAAAATTCACCACTGGTCAAACAGCCAAATTTTAAAGCACAGGCATCACAGAGATTGATTTTGCTATAATTTACAATCTAATTGTTGCATTTTCATTTAAAAAATATAATCAGTCTTCTAAAAACATTTACAATAGTGCCCATCAAATAAACCAGCTTTGTGCAGATGTATCAGGCCCATCAATCTGCTAGCTCCTAAGTATCTGTATGGCAAAAGTCATTCGGAAACAGTGACTCCATTACATGGAATGTCCACCAGAGGGCACTCACAAGTTTGTTTTTCAGCTGTAAAATGTCCCACTCAATACCTTCTGTGGTCACACTTCTTTAAAAAACAAAACTAAAAGTATCTAAATCAAAATTATGCTAAATGCCAGAAATCAGCCAACATCGGTGCATTGTTAATGGACTTTTCAAGTTCTCAAATATTTTAATCACAAAACTCAGTATTGCCCATGTTACAAGTAAGCTAGATGAAACTGAACGGAAATAATTTAGCTGGATCACTTTAGGCAAGACAGGGCCTCTAAATGTCAGTTCATAGGCCACATTCAGTCCCTTTTCAGAGTGTTTATAAATCCTTTCATGATGTCGTGTTTTCAAAAGAGTACTTCAGTGTTCACCTCATATTACTGAAACAGCTGGACACTGCAGTGTTTTTCAATTTTTTTAGCATCTCTATTCTATTTTCAGTATTTAACAGTGAAGAGAGACAGGCAGGGGAGAGATAGGGACTAACGTGCAGCTCAGAGTCTACAGTGCTGAGGTCTCAGCTGCTCTACGGCCGCTTGTAACAAAACTCCTGAAAAATTTAAGAGGAGCTTATTTTAATTATTCCAGGCTTTGATGTACTATTATAACTTTACAGTGCTCTCCCACTCTGAAAGCTCACGGCAGAAGTAGCAACTGCTGCAAAACTCCAGCATTGTATTTGAGAAAAGAGCTATTGGTGGTGTGCCTTGTATTTCTGGGACTATTGTGATGTTCAGTGAGGAAATTTTGGTCAGTCCTGAAGTTAAATGTCCAAATATACACCACATTACCTCATATCAAGATATTTTTACAGTCTACAGTGAAGATTAACAGAAATAGTTTATGATTTATATTTCCTGTCTCCTGCACTGTTTTTATTTAATAAAGAGATTACAGGGGACTGACATTGTTCACAACTCATCAATGACATTTTTGTCATTAGACTATCATTTTAATTGTATTTTATTCAAACTGCAGCATAAACATTTATCCCTCCAGGAAGAGCCCACCAGTCAGATGGTAGCGACAGCGTGCAGGAAACTTTGGTTTCTATTCAGTCAAGAGATTTTGGATCAAACACACCTGTCAGTGAAACTTCATGGTGTGCAAGAACTTGAACCTACATGTTAAATGTAACTGTTGTAAATACATCATATAGCTGTTGTTGATATTTTTTATCCTAGTTAACTTGTTATTGCTTGTATAAGTACTTCACCATTTCCATCTTTTGTCATGAGCTGTTTTCTGTTGACTTTTTCAATTATTTAAGGTTCTTAATTCATGTTGTGTTGATTTCAAGTTTTATAATTTTATTGTCAGTGTTTCTCAACATTTGCTGATACTGCACAGTAACTATGGATGTTTTTTGGCCACTCGGGGCTCCAAAACAGGCTGGAAACACAACAAAAACATTTAGGCCTATAATGATATTATGGAGAGGCAAACAGTTGCCTGCTGCAACAGTAGGGTTTATTTAGTTTGGTATTTTGTCCACCTGCTGAATCAAAGTTAATTATTCACAATTTTATCTCTGTTTTGGTCTTCACCAACTCTTAGAAAAAAATGTAGCTCCTTAGCTGCTAAAAAGTGGGTTTTAATGACAGCAGAGTTAATGAGAGCCAAAAAAACATACCAAAGTCATTAATTGTTCATAAATGCGGTCAGTTAGTGCAGCTTTAACCATTAAATGAAGAGATTTTGCTGTTTTAGTTGTATATATTCCTGCATGACTCAGTACTTACCCTGCAGGGTCAGAGGGCATATCCCCCTGAGTTATTCATGCTAAACTGTATGATGCTGTAAAGTATATGTGATACTGTATGGTGCTTAATCTTAAATTAAATTGATTAAAATGGATTTTGTTGCATATGACCTCACTTCATACTAAAACCAGCATCGCCGCTGTGCAGGAGCTGACTTAGTTGCTAATGGGCTTCTGTCAGACCTGGTATCCAGATGATCTGATCAAAGATCTACAACAGATTGTACAACTGCCTTCCCACCCACTGACATTGACAAAAATGTCTCTTCAAAGTGGTGAACAGATGCAGTCTTTCTTACATTTTCTGATTGCCTCAGATAGCCTGCTAATTTAACTAAAGTAACAGTACCTGTGGGCCCGGACCAAACAGGTACAAATTCCTTGCTTTCTGTCTTTTATTTTCTTTCATTCTTTCTTTATTAGGATCCCCATTAGCACAACCAAAGCACTTACTATTCTTCCTAGGGTCTCCTGCATACATGCATATATACTACACACACAACAGTCACATAAACACAACAAACAAAACAGCCCCATCTCATCTGTTGACATCAGAGTTCATAATGAAGAGAAAGACATTCCTTTAAGCAAACAACAAAAATCAATCAATCCCAATTCATTAAGGAATCATAAACTTTAAAAACAAGATAATATTTAAATCATATATTACAGTCCTCGATAGATGTGATTCTTTCCTTGATTGATCTTCTTAAATTATGGTTATCCATCCTACCCTTTTACATATTTGATTTCAAGGAAACTGGGTAATGACAAATACATTTTACCAACAAAGCAATTATGAATGACCTTTGGTTAAATCTACTTACACTTTGTATGTTTACAAAACTTGATTTAATTAAGGTTGACCAATCATTTTGGAGATGCCTTTTTGACAAGCTTTTGAACTGATCTTTCCGATTCTTTTCAATTATATTACTTAGTGGCAGTAAATTCAAACTGACCATGGCTCTGTACTGAACGTTTTTCTTAACCATACTCGTATTTGCTTTAGGTTGCAGGAAATTTTAATGCCAAACCATCAACATTTATCAAATAATAAATCAAACAGTGGCTATTTGGTGTCATGAAGGTCTGTTGTGTTTCTGTTATTGAATATACTATAAAAATGCTTTTTAACTTGTGTTGTCACTATGAGAAACTACATCTACACATTCCTCAGAAGCCGATATACAGATATTTCTAACTAATCACTGCTAGTATTAATTGTAATGGTAGCACTGTAATATGGACATTATCTGACAATATCGAATTCATAACAATATAAATGTTTAGACAGAGTATTTACAGAGTAAAAATAATGTTTTCCAAACAAAATGTTCTGCAAAATACTGTTGACAATAGAGCCATCACTATTATTCACATCAGCCAACTGTTTTACAAAAATCCTTCAAAAATCGTGAGTGTTAAGCCCCTCTAGTGGTTACAACAACAACAGGACATTAAACTGACGCGCGATTTTTAATAATTGCGTCGTTGTTTATGTTAATTTGAATAAATCACTAGAACTATGTTTTTATAATTAACTCACTTTGGTTTACCATTAATGGTAGTTTTATGTTTTAAAGACCGGTCTACATAGCAATTTCAAGGCCTGGAAAATTTGTTTGACGGCAATACCTTAAAAAACTTGATCATAAAAAAACAAAACAAAGTTATTGTTTTTTTTTTTAACTTATTCTTTTTGAAATATATCTGTTACGAGATGAAAGTAGGGTATACGGGTCTGTAACCAGATATTAATGTATCCATAAGCTTCATTTACAATAATTTGGGGAGGACAGTGAAGGCAGCATATGTGCATCTGAACCACATTTGTCGTTGACACTAACGGTAGGCTGCAAGATGTTCAAAGCTACAAGTGGATGATATTTTATATATTTTCTAAACGTCTTTGTAATACCTATAAATTAAAAACTGCCAGTCGCTCGACTGTCGGTATCGTTTAAGTGTTTCCGACATGAAGACCCCCGAGGCTGTTCCAGTTAGGCTGAGCTAACCGCTGTTGTGTCACTGGCTGCTGTGAACGCTGCTTTCCTGGTGGTGGATTAGACTGGTTGAACATCTGACGCCAACGCTGGATACTTTACAAGGTAATGTCAGTCTATGCTACATATTTTAAACCTTCTGGGCGCCAAAGAAACTCACAGCAAGGCAGTTTTTTAACTCTTATTTTAAAAGGCGGGTTTCCCCTTACTTAGTAAAGGCTCAATTATTTCCCCGTGGTAAGTTATCGGTTATGTTGACGTTAGGCCTCAAGCCATGCCTCGGTCCACAGTGGGGCTGCGAACCGAAAGCGTGAGCGATAGTTCGGTTAGTTATCTCGACTTCGCACAAGTGACGCGCAGACGAAGTAGCCGTTATCGTAGGATTTGATAACATCTTTCAAAATAGTGCATTATTTGGTATTCAGTACCTTTATTTTAAGTCATATCGCCCGGGTAAACTATGTTTTATCGATTTTCACTGTGTATTCAGCGTCAGGTGAACACTTTTAGCCTGTTGATTGACACTTCGCGTTGTAACGTAAAGTATGGTGGCGTTTGCAGATGTGATGCAAGCTTAGATCAATTTGTTAGACCCACTTTGCCGACCAGCAACATTCTTGTGTGCATTTCCCCTTAGATGAGACAGCATAAGTAGTAACATTAGTTATGATTTTGGAATGTTACTTAGCATTGCGTGTGCTGTGAATTTAGGTTACAAAAAGATGTATCAGATGTAAGATGTAATTTCTGTGTGTTAAGTGAGTTCGAGTGGAGAGAAACTTGTGTATGTATCCTTGGCACTATGCTGGTAATTTGTAATCATATCACAACCACACCTACAATTATCAGCCAGGATCACATGGTAGCTGCGTCTTGCCCCCTTGATGCTCACACACACACACACACTGCTTGGAGGGTTTTCACCACACCTGCCACCTTCATCAAGCTCTCTCTTTCAACTCACAGTCCACTTCTATGCCTCTCTTCCTTCAGACCTGGGATACAGACATGCACCCGCCGTCTCGACAGGACTATGTGTCCATTAGCTTTGCTGCACCGGGAGGTGGAGGTTACAATAACAGTAAGCAGTGGAGGAGGCAGTCCTGCTGGAGGGTAAGTTAGTTGCATCTCTCTTTCTCTGTGCGCAACCTTGAAAGTTGATTGTTTTCATTATGGTTTAATTATTCTATTCACACATTGGTAATACAGTGACTAATATGTGTAAATTGCTTTACATTTTTACCTATTGCTCCTTTAACTGTTGAGAGGTGGAATGCTGGTTCTACATAACAGAGTGTGAATATTCAAGGCCAGTGCTCAAAGCCTTGTGCCCGCTACAATGTCAGTAAAGCAATTTGATTCTTTAGAGTCATTATATGATCAAGAGTGTTATGTCATCAGTATGAGAATGCACACTGCCAAGAGGCTTAGCAGGTCGTGAACAATGGTGATGTGTAATTTATACCATTTATGTTACTGGTTATATTTATCAGGCAGAAAGGTTGCTTGAGTAACAATGTGTTATATAATTATTCAGTCCTATTATAAAATGTAGCATCAATACAACATGATACTAGATGTCTCTGGTTTCAAGAGGGGAAATTTGTTTATTAGATTGTATCTTGCTTGATCCACAGCAGCACTAAATTTATTGGTTTCCTGTTGTTCCCCTGCTTTGTAAAAGCACCAGACTTGAATAATGAGGCTTGTCAGTTACTTGGAATGGAAACAATGATTCTAGATAGAAGTTGGCTTAATTCTCCATCTTGTACTCCTCTGTGTGCCTGTAGAAATGGAAGCAGCTGTCCAGGCTGCAGCGGAGCCTCATCCTCTTCATCCTCATTCTCCTGTTTATTTGTGGAATCGCTTCCTATCCAACTGTTACTGAACACCTGAGTGGTGAGGCTCTTATGTGCTGAGAATCTCTTTTGAACCATATCAGAACCTTCCAGGAGCTGGACTTGTTAATTTCCAACAAAAGAATGAGTGTTTTATCTTTGTTAAAGGTACAGTTAAGTAAGCATAATAATCAGTCATCAGTTTGACAGTGGTTACTTTAGGCTTATAGCCTGTGAACTTTAATAACCCATAGTCCAGCCTGTCACCCTTGGACCTTGATGCTACATTGCTGTACTCCAGTTGTCAAACTAAATCTCTTTGTGTGTTGAGGCCTTACAGAAGGAGAGCAAAATGCAGACAGTAACAACGACCTGAGGCCTGTTGTCCCTCCTGAACCTGTGAAACAGGGCCAGCCATCACTGCCAGAGCAAAGCGCACAGGTTTCTATATCTCCTCCTCTGTTTCAAGAGTAGCACAGACTTTCACAAGAGATTGAAGAATTTTTTGGGATGTGCACATTTTTTTTAGAAGAGTGTCTTAAACATCCAGTGTCAGTGTTAATTTGGATAAACAAATTGGAATATTCCACATTATGTCAGGTGACTGCATGTGTCAAAAAAAGCGCAAAATTTAACATAAGTTAGTAATTTGTAATGAGAAAACAATTTTGTAGATGGTTGGCAGTTGATGTTTAAATGTTTGTTGAGTTGGAGTTAGACCACAGGATGGAAAAGGAAAATTGCTGACTGTTTCCCTTTTGGTATCAAACACTTGGGTACAAACATTTGACTCCGGAAACAGAGTGTTTATCTTTCAGAGCTTAGTATCCATATGCTGATGAATACACACTTTCCTGGTAGCAAATTCCTTGGTTTGTGACAATGAAACAAGCTCGATAAAACATACTGGTAAAATGATATGGAGAATTTGTAGGGCATGTTTTTTTCTTTTTAATTAGAAGACAACTTAGCAATTCTAGCAATTCAGTCATCATGAAATCCAAGTGTAATCATTTTACATAAAACATTTTGAAAACTTTAATTAACCTGAGCTAAAATTACAGCCAACGACTGTAGATAATTTTAGTCAGAGTGAGAGTTGAGGTTCATGATCTGAATGGCACCTGTTTGTTGTTTTAAACCCAGTTGCCACTATAAATAGAGGGCTATCAATAGCAATATGCAGTCTAGACTGAAGATGCAAGATTTGTGATCTAAATTTGTGCTTGTTCCACTTTTGATAATCTACAGTGTGCTGAAAAGCTCAGTAAAGTCTGTGATGGAAGATATACTGTGGTTAATGAAATATGGTCGTATACGAAGGCAGTACATCCACTTTTTAAAATGCACATTATCTTACTCACTTTAAGTGGCATTTAACCATGAAGATAGTTTAGATTTTATGCATCCAGGTTTTGTGTGTCTCTTAAGTTTCTGCCCTGATCCAATACAATGAAAGTGATTGGAATTATGTTTGTTAATTTAGTTTACAAAACTCAATTAGTTTATTATGTTTTTCTTAAAAAGAAAGATCTGTGCAAAATTCTACAGGATTGTTTTACATTGAGAAACAATATTCCTGTTACTCTGCATAAGTTACAGAACCTGCTGTCAAGAGCTTTTATTAGCACTTTCTTTTCATTATTTTAAAGGTCCCCTTTGCTCAAAATGTTTTGTCCTTATTACCTCACTTGGGTGGGCAGTGGTTTCTATTATTAGATTAAAAAATAACAGTATATTTATAAATACTGGATTTTAAATTAGATAAATAGAAAGTATAGCGCTGTGACAGGAACTGTCTTTATTTTTCCTAATGTACAATAGAAACCATTTCAAGACCATTTCACCATTTCAAGGAATTTGTGTTTAATATCCAAACAGCTGATCATTTACCTCAAGTGAAGCTTTAAAAGTTTCTTGTTCATGTCATTGTTTATGTCATTGCCACAGAGGAAATTATCCAATAAGAGAGGACCACCTGTCCTTCAGAATCGTCTTCAGAAGAAAGGAAACATCTCAGATACAGTTGGTGAGAACAAGGTAGCTGACAACCAAAAAGAAGGAGAGGAGCAGGGAGTCATCAGGTGAGACTTGGAGTGTGATCACAACTTAGATCATTTTGTCTTTTGTGTGATATGTTTTTTAATCCTGTGGGGACTTTCAGCTGGCGTGGGGCTGTGATTGACACAGACCAGGCCACAGAGGGCAGCAAGGATGGGGAAAATGAGGATTCACATGCCAACCAAAAACAAAAAACATCAAAAGAGTCAGGTATCCGTTTTATTTACTTCTTTCTGTGGTGCCTGTGATTTAGTATTTTTCTTTGAACACTTAGAGCAAAATGGGAACTATTCCATCACTGTTTTAAGAGGCTTGGCAGTACTCGAATGCAACCATAAAGTCTAATATCAGTTTTTTAGTTAAATTGACGCTTCAATTAATCAAACATGTCAATCACTTGTTTGTAAAATCACCCTGTAGACTTGGATGGAATAATAAATGGGCATCTGGTGTTTATTTTGTGTTCCAGAAGCTAGCTGGCTGGAGGCTGTGCGGGAAGCTTTCAGACATGCATGGAAGGGCTATAAAGACTTTGCTTGGGGCCACGATGAGCTCAGGCCCCTCTCCAAGTCTTACAGCGAGTGGTTTAGCCTGGGTTTGACGCTGATCGATGCTCTGGATACCATGTGGATCATGGGACTTAAAGAAGGTAGATTGGCCTTTGTGCTGTCCACCTTTGAGCATCTGCCATCCTGGCTCAGTCACTGCAGAAAAAAAGTATATACACAGATGAGATACAGAATATGTGTTAAAAGTATCAAAACATAACAATAAACTTCTTTTCAAACTACTTCTTGAGGAGGATTTTGATGTCAGTGAAAACAAGATGAGACAGCATTTCATTATAATGAGCTGACTTTGTACATGTAATCATATTTTAAACCAGATTTTATAATGTTTTGTAGAATTTGAAGAAGCAAAGGCTTGGGTGGCTACAGAGCTCTCGTTCAACAAGAATGTAGATGTCAACCTTTTTGAAAGCACCATCCGCATCCTGGGAGGCCTGCTGAGCACCTACTCTCTGACTGGAGACACCCTGTTTCTAGACAAAGCTGTGAGTCAACGTGCATGCATTCATTTGGAAACTGCCATATAATATGAAATGATGCAAGTGTGTGTAATGCCCGCTTAACTGTTCACTATGTAACTTTTTTTATTGTAATTTTTTTTAACAACAATTTTGGTTATATTGTCTCCATGACTTCTGTCATCTTTTTCTTCTTTTCTGCTCTAACAAACATTACAAATGTAAACACAGCCAGAGTTTTTCTAAAGGTCATGTTAGCTCTACAGACTGCTATTAACAAGACCTCTGTCTCATTGTTTGTTCGTAGGCCACTCAAAAAGATTTTATGTACCTTTTTGAGATTTATTTTTTCTTGTACAACACTGGGTTGAAAAAAAGATCATTGGAGGAGTGCTTATCAATATATAAATACACAAATAAATCCAGAAATTATTTCTGTAATAAACAGCAGCAAAAAGATAGTAATAAAAATATGGTCAGTTCCTGAATGCCAGATTTGCATCTAGGGAACACTGTTTATTGGCTTTAACTTGTTTATGCATCAAGTGTCACTGATGTAAAAAGCATGGAGGGCATCTCCCCTCTTCTTAGTCCTGTGTTCTGTTGGCTCGGAGCACAGCCTGCCCATCCAGTGCAGTAACTTAACCCAGAATGTCGTGATGGAGACAGGTCTTTGTGCCAGATGTTACCCAGACTACCAGAAACAAATAGTTCACAGAACAGAGCTGTGTGCCAGAAGGGCTGGCTCTTAAACTTTGCTAAGGAACAACTACTTTAGCATTGCGTGTGCCTCCATCAGTCTCTGATGCTTCTGGTTGTTCAATTAAAAAAAAAAAATTTGTATATGCTAATTTGAATTCAATTACTGCCCAGCTAGTTTTGTTTTAGCTTTTAAAAATTAAGAAGGAAGGACACACAACACTAATTGAATCAGATGATTTCTTTTTTTAAGATAGTGCTGCATTTAGAAAACAAATTGTTGTCACTGCTAAGCATCTGCAGTAGATAGACACACACACCCCTACGGTATTTATTCTATCAGACCAAGTTGCTGTTTGCTCCACCTTCCAGTAAGTGTTGCATCTGACTTTGCTGAAGTGGACTTAAGTGTTGGAAAGAGAGATTTTTCATTAGCTCTTCCCTTATTTTATTACCTAAAGTATCTAACTCTGCAAACAGCGTACTGTATCAAATCTCCTGCTGTGCTTTTACAGCATTACTGCATATTTGTCTCAAAATTGAACACAGGAATATATTTGTTGCAATACATATGCGCTGTAGAGGGGTCAACAGTCTAGGTAGTGGTCTTATTTTGTTGAGTCAAACTTTGATAATGTCTAAAACGTATTAGGGTATTTTATGCGTAAATACAAAGGGCTTCAACTTAACTCTATTAACTAAGCTGCTGGTGATCAATATTAGTTAAATCTGACAAACTGACTGAAAGAGGCTGTAAACCACAAATCAAAGCGCTCAGCTGTTAGCAGCAAGGTACAATTGAACGATATTGGCCCTGCTGCGAACAGCATCACAACTGAAAGTTGCTGAGTACAGAAAGTAAGGCTTAATGCCACCAATGGTCATTTAAAAAGTGCATTAACAACCATTATGGTGGACGCTTTCATTTGTGGTTTTCATGACCTTTCAGCTCTAAATGCCTACGTGTAATCTACAGTATTCCTCTGCAGAAAGACATCGGCTCTAGGCTGATGCCAGCCTTCAACACTCCATCCAAGATCCCCTACTCTGACGTGAACATCGGGAAAGGGACAGCCCACCCCCCTCGCTGGACCTCAGACAGCACTGTGGCAGAGGTTACAAGCATCCAGCTGGAGTTCAGAGAGCTTACCCGCCTCACCCAAGACACCCAGTACCAGGTAACTGACAGAGATACCACCTCACTGATACAGGGCCAGCCCAGAAGTTTTATGAATGGCACTTAAATTAAGCTGTCCTTTTGTAATAACACTAACAAAACTCTGTCGTGTTTTTTTGACACAGCAGCATGTAACTAATAAACTGCGTTGATAGGTGCCATTTCCCTTGTGAAGGGGGTGTTTTTAAACTGATATGCTGTATGGCACTGACAGAAGATTGTTGTAACTTAAATTACTGGAGTAATTATTTCATTGCTACACAAAGCTGAAAACACAGCTTAGGTTGATAAATTACAGCTGAACCTGACAAAGCACAGAGTGTGGCTGAGCCTTATTAGAGGAGAGTCTGAAATGGACAGTTTTTAGGTAATAATTGGTTTAATCTAAAAAACAGTATCCCTCACACTAAGGTGTTGCATTACTTGGCTTCCTTTTGTGGTGAATCTCCAGAAGCAGCTTACTTGCCTTGTATTTGTATTATTCATCTAGTAGTTTTTGTAACATTCTAGTGTGTAATTAGCATTACAGCTTCACAGCGCTGCTCATGTGGCTATAGAGTGTACAAAAGTCCAGAACATCTTTGTATAGTGGGTGTGTTTGCTTTTCCGGGTGTGATCTTGTATGCAGTGATACTTACTGGGTTTGTTATCAGTTGCGGAACTGAAGCTGGCGGGCAACTTTATGCTAATAATCTTCTGTGTCACCAGGCAAACCACATTTGATTCCAAGAATACTTGTTTACAAAGTGTGTGCCTAAGTCCACAGAGCTGAGGAAGGAAAAAAACAATCTTATTCTATCTGCATGAGAGTTTGTTTAAAATCCTGATCGCTCAGCTCTATTCATGGAAACAGGAACAATTAAAACCCGGATGGATTATGTCTTTATTTTGCAGAAGCACCTTAAACCCAGTCATGTTTAGTCATACGTTTGTTTACAGGAGCAAAACAGATGAACTTAGTGGTTTGGTTTTGGTGTGGTTACGGCAGCTCGGAATCACTTGACTTGCTGCAACTTTTTTCTAGGGGTTCAGGGGCGTAAATTATAGTGATAATTAAAGATTTCAAGCAGTGCTCAACATTAAGTTTATAAGTCCAACCTATAGTGTTTGATGCACCTCCTAAAGCCACAGCTTGAGAACCAGTGGTTCAGCCCTCTCGGATTATTTTGTCTGAGAGTATTATCAACAAAAACAACATGGCAGATGAGTTGCCTAGGTAATATGAAAATTAGCTAGCAGGCTTGGTCTCCTCTCTCCAGTCTAGCTCCGTGTGTACTGAATTTCAAAGCTGCCAATGCTCTCTCTAATGTCACTTTCTTTTCATGCAGTTGTAGTTCTTCTTGATAATCCTTGATTCTGAATAAGTAAGGAGCCTCTCAACTCTAACCCCCCCCCCCAGAAATTGTAGTGTGATGTACATATTTTATGTAGTCTTATTTTTCTTGTTCCTTTTTTTTATATTTCTCTAAGAATTTCTTGCATTAAAATTTTCCCTTAGATGGATGAGCTCAGCTGGTTTTCCATTCACACACTAATCTTCTAATCTTTTTAATTTTGGATTATACAGCCTACCTGTGGGTGTTTGTACCAGGAATTGTTTTTGCCTGCTGCCAGCTGTTCCTCTTCCTCTGTCTTAGCCTGTCGCTTGTCCCTGCGAGGGCTGGAGGATTTGACAAAATTGCAAGTTAATATAAAAATGCTGGTATTGGTTAACTTAGTGTTCATTTTTGCAACTATAAGAGATTTTCAGGATGGAGGGTCTGTCAAATACTACATGCTTTATTGTAGAAAGTACTGTATATTAAATGTAAGAGAAGAGTATAATATGGAGAGAGAGAGAACAGAGAATCTGGTAATGAATTGTTATCTCTTCGGACATTTTGTATAGAGTAAGCAGCAGTGTCAAATTCAATTAGTTTCATCAATTGCTCCTCTCTCAAGAAGAGAGTCCAGACTGGCTATTGTTGCCACTAGTTCTATTGTTGATAAGCTTAGTATTTAAACTTAGTTTTCTTCCTAGATTTTTTTTTCACAGAAATTACCTTGTGTCAGCAAGAGTAGCACAAATATCTCCACAGCTTAACTCATCTGACCTCTGACCTTGGTGTTCCAGTCTGCAGTGGCTGAGGTCATGAAACAGGTCCACAAGCTGGACGGCAAGCTGGATGGTCTCGTACCCATGTTCATCAACACAAACAATGGACAGTTCACCCATCAAGGCGTCTACACGCTAGGAGCCAGAGCAGACAGCTACTATGAATACCTGCTGAAGCAGTGGATACAGGGAGGCAAAAAGGAGGACCAGTAAGTTCCATTTAAGACATACAGTATTTAATTACTGGTGGATGAACATGAAATTTATAAATATTAAAATAAAAATGAAATTTTATACCTTTTTAAAGGCCATACCAATGCAGGGACCTAGGGACCCATTGGTTTTAGCTCATTTTGTAAAGTAATAGTAACTAATAATTTTTTCCCAGAGTTCCAAACTAACGAGTATTGATCAGAGATGCACTGGTATAAAATTTCCATGTCTGGTAATCAAATCCAATGATTATCTGTTTTCTGAGGGTGGTACCCTATAATAACCATAATCTCCTTCTTGTAGATGCAGAAAAGAGTATATTCTGATTGAACATCAGTGTTTAATGCCTTTACAACCCACAGGAATAGAGAATGACACACAATTTTTTTTAAAATCCTATTTATTTTTTTGATGTATTGATAGATTAATTAATATCAGAGCATTTTGGCATTTTATGCTATAAAAAACATTAGAATAACTAAAGTTAAGAGTCATTAATGGTTACCTCAAGCCCTTAAACTCCACTCTTTGGGAATAGGGAAAGATTGTAGACATTTAACAATACATAGCTACTTTGTCTTAACTGTTATACCATGAAATGAGCACTGTATGGCTGTGGATTAAGGCATTGAGTTGAGTGGGTAGAGCACATTTCTGCAAGTTTATATGCTGCTTGTTTGGTTAAATGCTCTTATTGTCTCTCTGTTTAAGTGAGAGTAATGCAAGGCTTCCAAACTGAGGTGGTTTATAATTCCACATAAAAGTGCAGTTAAATGTTAAATATATAACAATATATTTTCAGACAGAATATATTTTCAATTGTGGGCCATTGGTTTTAGCGTAATTTAGCTGGATTCAAAGGGGAACTTATTTGATGTCCATTTTGTCTGTATGCGTGTGTGTGCTTGCTTGCATGCGCGTGTGTTTGTGTTGTGTGTTTGTGGACACACAGATCCTGACTACAGGAATTAGCATTTATTTGTAATGGCTTAGGTTAAGGTAAGGGCTTAGGAATGCATTGCGTCAACTGAGAGAGTAATGATGCAAATGTGTGTGTGTCTGTGTATTTTTAGGCTCTTGGAGGACTATCTGCAGGCAATAGAGGGTGTAAAAAAGAACCTTTTGCAGAAATCTTCACCAAACGGCCTCACATTTGTTGGAGAGGTCTCACATGGACAGTTCAGCCCCAAAATGGTCAGTAATATTAAAAACCACCCTCAAGGTGTTTTTCCTGGTCAGTACTTATTTAGTCTTTGTTATACCTTGTCAAATGCACATTAAGTTAAAATTCCCCCCTGTTAGAGAGCTTTGCAGTTTTAGTTAGTTGGTGTTGGCAGTCAACTACTGAATCAGTGTGTGTGATTTTGAAAGATTTTAATTAATGTCTCAATACAACTGTCCAAAAATGGATCTGTCAGTACTGTCTGTTATTGTGGTTTGTTTTTTAGGACCATCTAGTGTGTTTCCTGCCAGGCACTCTGGCCCTCGGTGCTCACAACAGCCCGCTTGCTGATCACATGGATCTGGCCAAACAGCTGATGGAGACCTGCTACCAGATGTACGCCCAGATGGAGACTGGTCTCAGTCCAGAGATCGTCCACTTCAACATGCATCAGGGCAGCACCAGAGATATCGATGTAAAGGTAGGTAGAGACAGTGCTGTAAGTGTAGGAGCAAGGAGTGTCCACACTTGGTTATGTTGTGTTGTCCTAAAAATGTCAACTCTTGTTCTTACAAACTACATTTGTGTCATTTATAATAACAGCATTACTTAAATGTCTCAGAAAAATCTAAAAATGAGCCAGCTTCTACTGATCACATTATCTGAGGACACAAGGGAAACAGTTATACAAGAGAAATGCAGAAAATCTGCAAATATCACAGTGAAAAATGCATTTTTTTGGAATAGAATCTAAATCAAGTAGATGTTCACACTTAGACGTGGCTCATAATGTTCTGTTCCTTTGTTTTTTCTGTGATAGCTTGCAGACAGACACAACCTCCTGCGACCAGAGACAGTGGAGAGTCTCTTTTACCTGTACAGATTCACCAAGGATTCCAAGTACAGGGAGTGGGGCTATGAGATTCTCCAAAACTTTAACAAGTACACCAAGGTTAGTGAAATAAGACTGTCTGTACTGATCTGTCTGTAAAGAATTGTATTTTTTTTGTTTTTGTTTTTGATTTCAATTGGGAAAATTAATTAATGTATCAGAATTCGTTTTTTTCACTCAATTCTAAAAATTGTCAACCAATCAAAACACTAGGACTCCCAGCACTTTAACTTTAACTGACCTCTTTTACATCTTTACTGCTAGTAAATACAAGATTTTTGAAACTCTTATGGTACATGAGGTTGGTTTTAGAAAATATAACATCTTTTCGTGTCTTGATTTATAGTGAATGGGTTGTGTGAATGTGGACAAATCCCTGTGTTTTCCCGCAGGTTTCCTCTGGTGGCTACACCTCCATCAATAACGTACGTGACCCGGACTACCCAAGTCCACGAGACAAGATGGAGAGCTTCTTCCTGGGAGAGACCCTGAAATATCTGTACCTGCTCTTCTCAGATGACCCCAACCTCATCAGCCTAGACCAGTATGTCTTTAACACTGAGGCTCATCCCCTGCCTATATGGCCTTCCACTGTGTGACACACATGCACACACACACACGCACACATACAGGAATTCAAATGCACGTGTAAACACAACAAACATCTCAGGGTTGGTCTAATACCAAGATAATTTTTTGATCTTCTGTCTCAGTGACTGACAGAAGACGGATGGAAAAAGCCTCCTTTTTACTATTTGAATCAATATTTTGCTATGTGCTATTAGCCATGGAAAAACGACATGCTTTTTAGCTTGTTTTTACGCCTGGTTTATTTATTTGATTGGTTGTTATATTGCATGGATGTCCTGTAGTGACAAGGTTTATGCTGGAGAAGCAGAAGAGGGCTTCTGTCCTTGTGACCACCCAGCAATGAACAAAAACAACCTGATTGTGACTTGAATCAAAGATGTCTTAATCACATGCAAAGGGGATGAAGAGGAGTGTCGGGTTGGACTGACTGAAAACTGTTGCTTACATTTTCGGTTAGAAGCTGCTCATAGCTTATGGTATGTTTTGGTTAAGTTGTACACATTTTTCTAGCAAAAAGATCATTTTTAGGTCTGAACAAAATTTCCACAAATACTCTCAAATCTTGTTTTTTTTTTTCACCCCTTCATTTTATTCTTATTACTATGGAAAAGTTACAATGGAAATGTTCCAATAACAGCATTTAACATATTCTGAAACAAAGCCTGTATCTGCCCAGGTGATCTGGCCTCACTGCTGTCACTGACAGCAGGCTGGATACCTTTGTAGCAAAACTTTCCCTGACAGCTGCCACCAGCTGTCAGAACTGAAACCAACTCCTGCCTACTGCACCTACAACCTCAACACTCAGCCGACATGTTTGTACATGGGTGTGACTCTTGCAGGGATACGAGAAAAAGCTAATTCCTCGTCACAATGTGTAATGTAGTTTAGGACTGTTCACAGATGCCCTCCGTCTTGCAGACAGGTATTACTGTAAAGCTGAGGCTATACAGCGTATAGCCATACCAGTCCATGTTATATGCTGTGTTCATGTCATACAGGAAATGTGATGACATGAAAATGCCATTTTTGATCAAGTAAAATACAGTGCTTGGAAAGTGTTCACACTGCAACATGATGAATAAAAGACAAAGACTTGTGCAGTTAAAAATTGACAGACAAATATATTTATAATGTGACTGGGTGATTTGGGTGTCGGTATTATTATTATAAGAGTCTTTAAGGCTCCATTTAAGGAAGGATACGTCAACTGGAAAAATGTTTCAGTTGGCCAAATTATTTTGGTAAATGACTGAATGAAATTAATTACAACCCATAAATTTTTAAACCCTACATACAGTTGTATCAAGTTTCATCTGCTTTTGCAATAGACAGAAGTCAAAACACTATAAATGTCATTCTTCAAGCCTGAAATTTGATGACTTATCTTAAAGTGACCCATAAGACCTCTGCTGAAAACATTTACATTTTTGTACTTTTTAATGTAATTTCTTAACCCAAAATTTGATGATTTTTTTCAATAATTACACAACATCAGGAAGGAAGAAATTATTTAAAATTATATAATTCTGATCAGGTGCCACAAATTTTTGCCCAAGCATGTGAGATATGTAAGTGAAAATGCTGACTAGGAATTAGTTTGATTAGTTTGGAAATACCTAGTTGTGTACTGTAATTTTCTACACAGCCATTTTATTGAACTATCATTTATATCTGGTCTTATTAGACCATTGTGAGTGATACTGATTGCACATTCATGAATATATAAGATTTTTACCTTTTAAATAAAGTATCCTGACTTGTCTGACTTGTCAGGTATGTAATTTTCTGATGAAAAGGTAAACACAGAAAAGGTAGTCTGGTTATTTTAAAAATTTGGAGTTTTTCCAAAATATTTACTCTCTCACATTTAATGTTAATTTTTCAAATAAAATCTCAAAGTGCATTTATCACACCGTGATAAAGGGTTTGGTTCCTGACACCCTCTACTCCTCCTATTTTATCTGTGCTTCACTTCTGCCCTTCTTGTTTCATTGCTTTAACTTGAAAAAGCTTAAATCAGTCTTAATCTAATCAGTCTGTAAGATGGTACTTTCTGCAGGCTCCTTAATAAAAGTGAGCCTCGACCAGCTAGAATCCATCTTCCCATTTTACACGCAAACAGCACTGCAGTACAGCAGCATTACGCACAAAAGCAGAGCTATTGTTCATGAACACAACATGGTGGCATCCAGCAAAGAGCTTTAAAAGAAATCACAATCATGTTGCCCACAGTGTGAACATGTGGTCATGGATCAACACTGATCTGTGATTGTTATGTGTGGGGAATGAACTGTTACAGATGAACACATACAAGCCCACACAACACTGATCTTGCATGTTTGACTGGCTTAAGATGAATTTATAAAAAGCATTTTTCCTGTCTATTCCCACATGACATGAATGCAGCACTAGTTTGTACTCGGGACTCAGATGACCTTGGTCTGATTCCAGTTGTTGCTAAGCAGCAGATTTACTTATGAACTGTGAAGCTTTTGATCTGTTGTTTCATGAGAACAGCAACGGGTTCTTTACAGCATCGTTTTATTGTCTCCTTTTTTTGTGCTGAGCAGCTGCTCATTTCACAGAATGTCCCGTTTCTTTCTTGTGTTTTGTCGTTTTCCTTTCTATGGTGTAGATTATGGGTACATTCGTTTTCTTTTTGTGTTTTTTTGAATTGTAAGATTATATATATATTGATTGGTAGTGAATCTTTAAAGGTATAATTGCAGCTATCTGAATACAGTGAGCTCTCCCTCTGCATTTGGTTTAGTTTTCTGCAGCCATAGCAGCGGCTCCACAGCAGCTTACAGTCATTCCTGTAAATATTACCAGTTCACATCATAGCCCTACTTGTAGTTGTTGATTTTATGAACTTCATGAATTTGTCCTGAGACCAAACTCTTGTATATGTGTTTTGTGCATTATATTTTTCCCTTGGTGTCGTCTCACATGTGCCTTCAATGTTCCTTCAGACAGCATTCATAAGACAACTGTAAATGTCTTGTTTCTATCCATTTAAGCTATTTTTACATGTGTGTATGTTGCCGATTTGCTACAGCATTTAGTCATTGTGATCTCTGCAGATAAGAATATTTTTACAGTAGGTCAACAAAATAAGGATTGATATATTTCCAGTGGTTGCTCAAAGCAGTCATTTATCTTCAGAAATCTTCTACATAATGCTAATCTCAACCAGTGTGTTTTTGAATCCTGCCTACAAGGGCTCTGTGTGATCCCTCCTATGAAGTATTTCAGCATAATTCCTTAGCCAAAGACACACTGAAAACCTAATCAGACCCTGATGTTTGATTTTGTTTTTTGGGGGTTTAACAATGACAAGCCATTTCTCCAAAACCACATCTTTCAGGAAAAAAAATAAACAAAGGAAATATTCAGCGCCTCAGTGCTTTTAATAACATTTCTGTCAGTGTGAGTTCTAAAGACTGATTCTTACATTTTAAAATGAGAGTCTTTGATGACTGATTTGCCTCTATTGTAGTTGCAGTCAACAAGAGGACTGTTTTTAACAAGAGGCTGCACACAGACACACACAGCTGTCACAGAAACAGAAACAGATTTCATTCTGCTGCCATCTTTAGTTGCAGTGTTACCATCAGAATGCACATTTAAGTGTTGCCTGTGTGGACAGACTCAAACTTCTTCTTGACCACTATAGATGTGAAAGTTAATGTAGCCGTTCTTTAGGTTTTACATCCTGTCACATATTTGAAGTCTTGGAAATTAATTGGAGGTCTGAGGCCCTAGTGGTCATCCATTTACAGGGCTCTTAAGGAATAATGGGAAACTGAACTAGATTTTTTTTTTTTTTCTAGGGCTTTAGAAGTTTTTTACTGTGTGAATTCACACTGCCATTTTCTAGTTTAATAGTTTGGGTACAGTGATCTTTGGTAAGAGTGGTGCAGCTTGTTTGATTGTCAGACACAGTCATGGACAAACATTTAAAACGGTCTTGCCTTTAAACTCTTTGGAATTGCAAATATAATTGCAGATACTGTTGTGATTACACATGAACTATGGTTGTTGACCCATGTGTTCACAGTATGTTGGATTTATATGTAATATAATTTAAATTTTTATGTTTCTGTCAGAGAAACAAATGAACTGATACAAACTTTGATTTTTTTTTTTGGCTTCTCACTTAAATACTCTGTTATGTTGGTAGGTGGTGAGGCATCGGTTTGGTGTTTTTTTTTTTCTAAATTTATTTCAAGTTTCTCGAACATACAGTGTGTATTGTTGATGTCACCTGGTGTATAATAAAATGCTGGATCAGCTGTAATTTTGTAAAGAAAAAATGTAGAAATTAAAGAGATTTTATTGAACAGAGACAGAACATTTGTGTCAATCATTGACTCGTAAAACATGTAGTCATGGTGCCGTCATGTTTTTCTTCATGTCCTGAGACAGAAACACACAGAGCATGGTGAGGTTGGTGAAGGAGCATGATGGGATAGCTTTTTCTGGCAGGGTGAAGACAGCCAGGCAGAGTTCAAATATGAATGAAGTGGTCTGTAGGATGTGGACAGTGTTGCAGTAACTAATCACACCTGAAATCTTTCAAAATATACATAAATCAATTTTTTAAGCTTCCTTTTTACTTCTGAAATAGCATTTCAGTCAAATGTAGCTCCTTTAGCACATTAGCAAATGATTAGAAAACAGGATGCAATCAATCTATATCTGTCCAACCAACGGCCAAGTGTAGAAGGTGTTAGCTTCAGGGGCCCTCATGATGTTCTGTGTGTTTCTTAACAGTGGTTATTTTAGCATTGTGTTGTGTTCACTTTTGCTCATGCCATGTCCACATGTATGCAGGTATTTATGAAAAGAGGCTTTTACTGTTCACTTTTGCCTTTCATTTACAAATAAATTAAGTATAAAAATGTTTTGCCTGTTGGTTTGGCATTCTCTTAACAGTGCATCATTGGTGTTTGTGCATCTTCATTTGGAGATTTAAATGTACCCAAGTGGACACAATTCTTTGAGTAGGAGAGGCGAGAAAAAAACTTGTTTCAAAAAATACCTGTGTACCTGTAGACTAGGCCTTCAACATGCTTTGACATGAATCCACAGTAGACTTAATACTAAAAAATTTATTCAGAAGAGCCGAAATGAGTAAATCAATCAAAAAAAGCAATTGGTAACAATTGTGACAATCAAAAATAGTTTGAATCAACATTCATTTATTCATTCACCCTGTGAACAACTCTAACTGAACAGCTCACGTAAAATAAAAAATTAGGCAAATCCACACAATGTTCATTTTACAGAACACCAACTTGATACCATTAGTGGATAGAATGGAATTGTGGCTCATAAGAGGACTTTCTGTGCAATTTGAAGTAAACCTGAATTCTGCTACGATGATCTCAGAAACAACCTGCCATTTGACAGGAAATAAACTCAAAACATGCCTTAAAGTGACTGTCCTAATTTGGTCCTCTCCATCTTAACCCACTGTGCAATGAGGTCTGCTTCTGTCTTCCTGGCGCTGATTACTGACACTGGATCAGCATCATTAGATCCTCTATGAAAAAACAGAAACGTCAGATTAGATTTTGCTTTGTGAATTGATAAAAAAGGGCATGGATATCCTTCAGTGGGCATAAACAGCTTGCTGTACCTCAGATCTAGATGATGGGCTCCGCCAGAGATGTTGACAGCGATTAGCGATGAGCTCAAGGACTTGCGCACCTTAACAGCAGAGACATGAATGACTCAGACTGAAAACAGTGGCGATATTGTTGACTGAAGTAGTTCAGTCTCTTACCCCTCCGTTTGCCCATGGGTCCAGATCTCCATTAGAGAAAATGATGTTGCTGGCTGTGGAGAGTGCTGAGCACAAGGACAGAGCTCATTAGAGACAAAAGCATTGATGGAGAAACATGGAACACTCGGGAACTTTCATTCATTCACTCTTTTTTTCAAAAAGGAAATTCCAATAACATTTTTACGGATCAGTCTATTTTATATTTGCCTGAGTTGCCCTTCATGGTCCAACATCGTTCCTTATTGCTTAATGTTTTCTGAAGGGGTTTAATGGTCCAGTTTCAAGTTTGAACTTAAGATCCAATCCAGACATCCAGGCAAGACTTATAAAATACTTTGAATAATAATTTCAGTTTGAAAAAAAGCTTTGTAACCTCGTTTAATGTTTTTAAATTACATCTATTCCTCTCCCTCATTAAGAAATCTTGAATCAATAAATCTATAATATTCATATTGTGACTGAATGATTATAACTTTGGCGCTCACCATCACCCCAGAACTGGATTTTGAGCCAGTTTGGTCGTGGAATCACCGCCCAGCGTTTGGAGCAGTAAACCTCGCGGTCGGTCTCGGTGAACGGCATGGGAGGAAACATGTCTGTCACATTGTTGCTCTCATAACACAGATCGATCTCTGTGCATGCCTGCAACCAGCAGAGGCACAGCAAGTTTTATTATAATGAAGAGTCCATCAAAAAAGCACTCTGTATTTTAACATTTATTTTAAATACACTGACCATTCCTTTAAATCACATACATATTCCAACTACAGTTTGAATGCATTGTGTTGTCATTCTATTGGATAAGCCAAAACCTTCCATTTTCAGCAGTTATCTCAGTTATACTGTGGGTCTCAATTTGTAATAAATAATCTTTACACCATGAATAAGGTAATGTTAATACAATATAAAATATAAATATCTAGTAGAGGTCTATTTGTATAAATGCACATTGGTACCTTAAGTTTCTTATGATACAGATGGGAAAAAAATGTACATTATTTATCTTTTAGTGCATTGCTGTTATTGGTCCACTTTTTATTAAAGAACTGACTGATACCAGCCTGAAATTAACCTATACATCAGATTACAGACAAATACTACATGCTGGACTGTGTGCTGGTGTGTTGACGGAGTACCTGGTAGTCCCAGGCCAAGCTGTCGGAGCCCAGTCCACAGCCGGTGGGATCAGCACACTCCAAATAAAGACTGTAAAGGTCAAAACAGGTCAGCAGTCCAGTAGCATTGTACACGATCCCTGCAGGATAGAAGAACATCAGCAGAGGTTCAACAGATGTGTCTGATGTTCTTGAAATGGATATTTATTCTGTGTCTATCAGCTGTAATGGAGATTAGGTAGATACTGTACAGTTGACTGGATAATGAAAGAACAGGCATTTGCAAGTTAAGTATATAAGAAGCTGGCCACTGCCCTCTAGTGTCTGCTGACATGAACTACACAGGATCACCAACCAGGGAGCCAACATTTAAACTTTGTGTACTCTTCACTCACTACATTATTGGTGCTAAAGATGAGTAATGCAAACAAAATAATAAGCTAAACTAAATGTGTTCATCACAGTGCTCATTTCCTTTACCTGCAGTGTTCCTGAGGTTATTGAGCAGTTTGGGTCCACTCAGCATGGTTTCACAGGCCACCTGCAAAACACAGTGTAGGTATGTTTTGACAGTGTATGCTCTCTGAGCAAGTTTTGTAATTTTGACACTTTCTCCAAAAATGTCTCTCTGTATTAGCACTTCATGTTACTTATCAACCAGCGTACCTCACCTGAACTCTGATATAACTATCAATATCAACCAAGGTACATGATTCACAAAGCTCAAATTCAGTTTCAGAAGATGATGTTCATAGCAGAACACCAAAAACTGTCTTGATGAAGTATAAAAGACAGTGATATGCATCTGAGAGACTTATGAGCATGGCTGTAATATATACTTGGTTTTTGGGTGATGTAACTGTGACCATGCAGCGGAACCACAGCTGTTCCCACTTCTGCTTTTGTACAGACTCTACAGCCTGCATAAGATTTCTGATCTGCTCTCAGAGCAGTGTCAGCATGTGTCAAAATTCTCTCTTGCAACTGGCATTTTTGCCTACTGATTTGTAGTTTTAAAAATAGAGCACATCCTCACTCAGGCTGCTGTACCTTGACAGGGTTGGCAGGCATGTTGCCCATGAAGTGAGTGCTGTAGGGGTAATCCAGCATGGCCATCAGAGTGAAGGCGTTCCTCAGCAGGCCATTCAGCTGGTTGATGTCCTTAGCTGATGATACAGGCTTACACAGGGAGAACTCTGACTGGATGCGGCTATAATCTGATAGACAATGGTGTGTTTACATTTCTTATTTAGAGTTACTAAGTCTCCTTTATAACATTCTGTTGTTTCCCTTCAAGACTTGACCAGAGCAACACCTCCGTGGTCAGGAAGGGTTCTTCACATTAAACAAAACTAATTGAAACACTTTAGAGTTTTTTAAGGTCAACTGAAAATAAAATTAAGTGTCACTGCTGCCTTATCATTTTAAATCACTCCAATACTACATAACACTGAGGTCATCCTTCTTCAGAACGAGCTGTGGGACACAGATTTACCTTGGCGTTCAGCTAATTCTTTCAGCTGATGGAAAGCTCCTCTCACAGCATCTCTGCATTCAGGAGACACACTCTCAAAGTCCTTTAAAAGAAACATTGAGCATTATCCAACCAGCACAGGAATGTCTAATGTGGAAAATTATCTGCTCCAGTGAACTGATTAAAAGCACACACAAAAGGTTAAATTAAATCATCTTAAAAAAAAAAAAGAAAACTAGTTTTGGAGTGAAGCCATACTGAAAAATAACTGCTGACACATACTCAGGTTGGGGATTGTGTTGATTAATGCACATGTCTGTCTGAATCATAAGGCGGGTGACAACGAAAAGATGAGCATCCATGCACTTACAGCTGTAACATCTCTGAAAAACTGCCTGGGGTCTCCCAGCCCAGCAGTGGACAGTATGGGGGCGCTGGCAGCCAGAGCTCCAGCCACAACGTTTGGATACTTGAGTCTCATATAGACTGACAGCATTCCACCATAACTGCAAGAAGAGATGAGAAAGCTCAACAAGAAATACTACGAGATCAGCAAACAAGACCTTATTCTGAGAGTTTGTTTCACTTATTTTAAAAGAAGTCTTTTATTCTTTCTGTTTTCAGATGTACTGAGTGACTGAGATTCCAAAACTTTTATCTACTATTTGAAAGATGAAAACTGTTCATTGAGACATTTAATACTTCCTAAGAATGAAAGCTTAACAAAAAAAGGCTCAGATCACCTTCTGAAATCCGACCCTGCAGCTACTGTTGGATCTGATTTTAATTGTAAGATTAAAGTATATTCTAAATTTTAGAAAGCAGCAGTTATGGATATTTTTGCAGGATTGTGGGGATCATTTACTGCCTGCTACACTGTGATGTGTGGAAAATGTACAGGTGATAAAGTCAAGTTCGAAGAAACAAGAGCTGAATTGATCAGTTGAGTAAACAGTTAGTTGATTGACACATATTTCCTCATTATTCACTATTGAAATTAGATTTTTCCCTCAATTTTTTAAGTGTTTTCAATGCTTCTATGATAGATTCATTCTCCGGATTCGGACTGCTCGTCTTAAAAACAAGGCTTTAGACAAAAAACAACATGAGAACTTTGATGTAGCGTAGGATTTACTGCAGAATTGTTGGATTTATCTGCAGCAAAGTGAATATTAAATTGACAGTGGGTACTTTGTGTATAACAAGCATCAAGAGTTTGTCTCAACTCCTGCGGGAGCCAAATTCCTTAGTATAAATTATGTAGTAAATATTGTATTTCTGTTGCCCCATTTGGATATTCAGTTTAGCCTTTTAGGTGCTTTGTGTTTAATATGTGGGTTTTATTCTTGTATTTTATTATAAGAATCAACAATGGAGTCTGGCCTAGGTCTATGCCCTTTTTCCCAGGTTTCCTCCTTCTTTTACCCTCCATTTATGGGAGGAGCCATCAGGGCACAGGTGACCCAGGTGAGCGGTACCACACAGTTTTGGACTGCACTTAATTTTCAGTTTTTCAGCCTGTTTGGAAGGCTTATAGAACTTTTTTGGTTTTTACCAATTAAGCTATTAGGGCTAAGCATTGTAATACAAAGTGCTTAGTTTCAAAATAAATATTGTTTATTCTATCACATTATGTTTCTTTGGACTGCAGTTTGGAGCATAACTATCTGCAAACATCAAACAAAAAGCCTTGAGGAAAGTTTGGTGCGTGAAACTGTCTTTACACCTACTGTTTGTGCATCTGCTCTGTAAAATTTGTTCATGCATCATTGCCAAAAAGTGTGAAGAAACTGAGGAAAGGGGCAGGTTCAACTGTTTCTGCTTGAGTTAAAGAATAAAAGGGAAAGTGTAAAATTGTTTGCTACAGTGATTTCTTTTGGTTTATACGTAGAATCTGATACCAAATTAGTGAAGAATGTGGAACTTATACACTAAAATAAACTCTAGCTCTTTCATCGTGTATGAGGTTTTATTTTCAATGGCGCACAAAAACAAAGTCACATATTCAAGCTTCATGAAAACAAGCAGTGTCAGACAGGTTATTTATAAAAGAAATGAAAACTTCTGAGGAGGTCAAAAAAAAAAACAGTGTTGGTGAAGTGGAACCTACCTGCCACCAAACACGATGACAGGACAGAGTGTGGCTGCCAGCTGCTGTTTCAGCTCAGTGATCATGACGGCGTAGTCGGCGAGGGCCTGCTCCACTGTCAGCAGGCCGATCTGAGGGATGCTGAAGGACTCTTTGCCAAACGGCAGAGATTTGCCATAATACCTCTGAAAGAGCAAGAGGAGGACAAAGGTGTTTTAGCTTGATAACGTATCAAAACAAATGCAAGCAGTGTTGAGCTGCAGCATAGCTCAGCTCCAGTGAGGGGCATCATGCACCTGCACTGAGGAAGTGAACCAAATTCTTTCAGTGATAAATCAGCGCACTAAAACTACTTCCTGACTTCTGCATTCATGAGCTGATAAACGTAAAATCGTTTTAACAATTTAAAACCAAAATAACAACCATCATCAAAACCAGTACTGTATTTCAGATTGAACATGCCTAAGTCTTATCATCCTAAAGTATTGCAGGGCAGCTCAGGAGGTAAAGTGGGTCATCCACTTGTTGGTGGTTCAATCTGTTTCCTTCAGCCTACAAGTCAAAGTGTCCTTGGGCAAGATACTGAATCCAAAAAAAGCTCCTGACTGCAGCTTCATGCATGTTTGATTGTGTGTGACTAGTTCCTGATAAGTAGGTTTGCACCTTGCAGAGAAGCCGCCTGCCATTAATGTGCAAATGTGTATGTTAATGGCTGAATGGGTGATTTTCGACGTGTTGTAAAAAAAAAAAAGCTACAAAAATAAATTGGTAAAAAAACAAAAAAAATTAACAAGATTACAGATCTAAGCAAACTTTTGCCGACAGATTTCAGTTCTCTCAGTCTTGAGTGCTACACACACACGCTGAGTAAAAAATGAGATTGGACACCTAGCCATATATATAAGATATGTCTATATCAATGGGCTCCATTTTGCTGGAGATCCTCTTTTTTCTCTGTTATTCACATTGCACTGATTTACATATGAAACATATGAAACTGCTGACAGATTTCTGTTTTTCTTTTGTTTGATTCACTGTGCTGCATTTCACTCACGCCCAGCCTACAGTCAAACCCTTCCTCTTCTGGTTTCCTTTCCATGTATGTTTTTTTCCTTCTGATTTCTGCTTCTTTCTACTTTTCTCTTTATCATACATGTTTTAAAAATTCCTTACATATTAAAATGAAATCTGACACCACTATTTAAACTTTAAGAAAGTAACAGAGATTCACAAGGCCACAAAGCGTGCTCAGCTGAGTTGTGGGGAGGGAAAATCAGCTGATAATATGAGTCAAATGTTAACCGTCCATTTCCCATATTCCTCTGTCACATGTTCTACAAGCTGTCATAACTGTTTCATCAACCAATGCTGATCCATAAACACATGTGACTGCGCTGTTTTATGATGACACCAGTGTTTTCTTACATGTTCAGCAAATATGACCAAAGCTCCCTGCTGAGCAGCTAACTCTGTGATGAATCCAGAGTTCAGTGCAAACTCCCAGATGTCTCCCTCGTTGCCAGTGTAGAAGAAAATAGGACCGTGGCCTTTCTCCCAGTACTTATCTAAAGGGAGAGGAAACCAGAACACTTAAGATCATTTGTTCATTATTTGTCACATCGAAAACATAAGACCTGGATTTACCTGTGATCAGATAACGCTGACTGAAGGTCCCATTCCCCATGCTGTTGAAGTTGAAGTGGTCCAGAGTCTGAGTGAAATACTTCTCTGTGAACTTGGGCTCGCTCTGGGGTCCATGTTGTGGTGACTGCAAAATGAATGTACAGCACGTACACAAACACACATAACACACCAAAACAGGAACTGACATTTGACCTTTAGGAGACATTTACTAAGTATCAAACCAAACTGTTTTCAAGCAACTGTGAATGCGTTAACGCTTTCATAGAAGAAGATGCATAAAATGACAAGACTGTGGAATTTAAGATCCATGGTTCAAGTTAGACCCTTCCTCTTTGCTTGAGCATTTCATTTGACACACCATTTAACAATATTTAGCTTATTTAAAAAATGTAATACTTACACATAAACCGTCACACGTATTTCACCCTGTAACCCCTAAAATACTACAAACTGAAAAAAAATCGACAATCTTCCTCTAAAGTAGCGTTAAAACTCGAGACGTTTGAATGAAGTTTTCACTAAAGCGAAACTAAGGTCACAGAAAAACAATAACAAAGACAAATAAGACGTTACCTGATGATAACTGGATGGCAGGCCATGTAGCACCTCAACATGAAACAGGGTGAATGTTACGGTCACAAAGGTTATTATCTTCATCTTGCTCATGTTTCAGACACAACGTTTTAAAATCCACTAGAAAAGTTTGTCTCCACTGCGCCTGCGCGTTCTACACGTGTCACATGACTTGTGTTTTGATCTATGCTGCGTTTAAGTACGTCTCGTAAGATTTATCACTCTCTTTCAGTATGCTAAATGTTTGAAATAAAAACGATTGTTTGATTACAGATTATAAATATGATTCAATTATGAAAAAATCACAAACAACAAGAAAAATGTATCTACAGTAAATGAGCTTCATTGATAGATAAGATATAATAATGAAGTCAGCGTAGTAGTGTACTATATAGCCATACTACTACTAATACTACTACTATACTATACTACTACTAAAAAGTATTATACTAGCTGGCTAAATATAAGTGATATGATGACAGTGAGATGATGAGCCAGTTTTTCAATGTATACCATATTTGTGTGTGTGAGTGTGTGTGTGCGTGTGTGAGTGTGTGTGTTTGTACATACATGTACATTGAAATTGAAAAAGTTATTATCTCACATCATCTCTCTGGCATAAAGAACAAACAGCAATGTTGCGCAAGAGCAGTAGCAACAGTGCTGTTCTCACATGCATGAGTGCTTTATTTTGTTGCAGGTTTTTGCTGCTTTTACTTAGTTTTTGAAACTTTTTTTAACCCCTGTAGTCTCTCTGTCTGTCTCTTCATCAGGGGTAACTGTGGTGGAGTTACTGTACAGTACAGTGCTGCACAAAAACAGCAAACATAATCCAACCAGCCATATCACCTCATGTTTGACTTCTGGAAAGCAGAGTAATTTTCCTTTAGACTTCCTTCTGTGAAACATTCCTTGTGAGGGGAGCTCAAAGGTCACTGAAAGGATCATATTCACAGCAATTCTATTATTCAAACCCCAAACTAACTATAACTTCCTGCAGTGTGACAGAATAATGAATATATCATAATTTGGCCCTGTAAGATAACTCTAATCTCTATTGTTTCTCAACAGGTCATAAGGATTTCACAATTATGGAGTTCCTGGGTCAGATTTTTAGGATAAAAGTTGATCGTCTGATCTAAGTTATTCATGTTGAAAACGAGTTTGAACACACAACAAAGTATCCTTATGAGGTTTTCCAGTTAAACAGGTTTCATTAAATCCTGTCTGACTCATGCAGATTGTCATGAGTACGTGCCACACTAACAGGTGAATTCCGGAGGCTGTGTGTGTTCTGTCTTGGGAATGTGGATAGAGGACTTCCTTGTAACTGCAGGGTGGAGACTCCTGAGGAAAGTGTTATCACTCACTCTAACTTCCCTGTTGGGACAGTGTGGAAGGCAGCAGGCACTGAGGCAGAGCTGGACACTGACTGAACTCTCAGCAGCCTCTGATTCAGGAGCTAAAGGTAAGTCTGATACTTTACCAAATGTCTCAGATAAACTATTCAGCTTGAGATGAACTGAACAACAAGTGCAGATAAACACTGTGTAAGGTACAAGGAAGTACTCCAGTAACAGCTGTGCAAAATGTTACTCATTAACAACAGTGTTGTTGTTCTCTTTTTTCTTTTCATTTTCTTATTTATTATGTTCTTATTTTTTAAAATCATTTTAACTTGTCACCATCTTTAGATCAGGTAAGGTTTGGTGTAAGAACTTGTGTATGTACAGTACTTGTTGCTGATTTACCCAACACATCCTTCACTACCTCACCTTACCCTGTATCCCTTCATCTCTTCCTCTCATCTTCTCTTTTGAGTAATTTTTCCAACTTTGTCAAACTGTTTGAATTAGGCTAACGCCTACTTTATTTCAGATTGTCCTCACTCTCTTACTTCATTTTGTGTTAACCAACTACTCATATTGTCTACCACAGTAAAATATTGAGGAAAACCTTTTTTTAAATCCTTTTTTTTTCTGCAGTGCATGGAAGTTACTGAACACATTTAAATAAATTCTGCACTTAACTACACTTTCAAGGCACTTGTACTTCACTGGATTATTTTATATAGTATCATACAACTACTACTGCTATTACTTTTTACTCCACTAAATTTGATACATTACATTAGTTACTACTTACTCTGAAGATTACATTACTTTTGATGTTTAACTTTCTGAGTAATTTTATTTTGTTGAGCTTTTATAAACATGAAAAAACAGTAAACAGACATTATAAACCTCCTTTGTTGTGTAATTGTGCCTTTTTTTCTTTATTTTTGTGCTCCTCCAGTCTCTGCCATTCAGAATGCTTTACACAGAGTTACTGAAGTTGTGGGATGAGGCGGTGCAGGCAGTGGATATCAAGGACTGGCAGGGAGCTCTGGCCAAACTGGAGCAGATCACTGAACCCACGTCTCGCACTCTGTTCACCGCTGCCTCAGCTCACCTGGCTCTGGGTCAGCTGGAATTGGCCCTCAAGGTCTGAGAATTGGGAGGTGGTAGGGGGCTGTCAATACCTCGAACTGAGTCAAATTCTCAGAGATCAATACTGTGTTGTTTAATTTAACTTCCATGTTATTCAAAACCTATTCATAAGAGCAAGAAATCAGTGATAAAACACATGTGATAGCCTTTCATTTCAATTTGAAGCATCACCTTGATTATCTATTTGACCTCTTGCTAAAAACAAAAGAAGAGCATCTGACTGATATCTATGAAATCTATTTATATTAAACTTACTAAGAATTACAGTTGTAAACTCGAGGAATTGTTGTGAGAGCAACTGCATTTCAGAGGGTAAATTATTGAAAAAGCTTAATAGACAGATCAAGGATCAGCCAAAAGTAACTTTAAAAAACAACCCAAGCATCAGCAGCAGCAGCTGTCTAGTATCATAACTCAGTCTCCTATCTTCCACTGTCCATGTGTCAGGATATCACACCTCTGAATACTTTGACTAGAAAAGAAAGCAGGAAGTTTATTTATAACACTTTAATCTGTTTGTTTACATCCCAAACTTGCTTTTCCCCTCTGCGATATCCAGGTTTTAGACCACACCATTGCCAAGGATCAACGTCTTGCTGTTGGTTTCTTCCAGAGATCAGCAGTGATGATGCAGACTGGCAGGTAGGAGGCAGCAGCTTGTCTGAAATACTCACTTACAATCCCCACATCATTACAGTCAAAACTATGAAGCGTTTGAAACTGTAACAGACAATGAGACATAATAATGGTAAGATCAGTGGGCCATCAACCACTAAATGCAATATTCGCTCTAAGTCTCATATATATTGGTGTCGTTGCTGCCTTGTTGTGATTTTATTCCTGTTGAGACAGTTCAGTGATGAGTCGAACTTGTGTTTAAATCTACAGACTGGGTGGATTTGATCTTAAATTTTTAGGTTTGAGTTGATAGAATGGTGGAAAGGAGGGATTGCTAAAAAAATCGGTTACATTCATTGGTTTTGTTTATTTAGACCACAAATGTTTTGACATCTTAGTAAACACATTAGTTTGAATTCTTGGTGAGTGTTAAATAAGAAAACTGATACCACTCTCATAGCTGTACTGTTAATGTGTGTTGTGTCCAAACTCTTTCGGGTAAAGTTACTTCCTGGTGACATTTCATCACTGTGAGGTTGCCAGGCAACCAGCAAAGACAGGAAGTTAGTACCTGATGAGGAAAAAGTCAGACCCATTTCCCTGATTTAAACAGAGCTTTTAAAACTGCATTATAATTTTGAAAATTGTGACAGTTTGTCATTATGTCACATCTCTGAGTTTGTCTGTGTCTCCAGGCTGGAGGAGGCTCTGTCCGACTGTATCTGGGCACAGAAGCACATGAGAGGAAACATGGTCATTGACTACAAACAGCTGGGACTGCGGTTCAAACTCTACAGCTGGCAGGTCTGACATTCAGTCTCACACGTTAACACCACACCACAGACCTGCATTCTCACAGGGAATACCAGACTTCAGAGAGCTTCCTCTGATACATTACAGTGTATTAAAAAGCAGGGCCTATCCCATATGGCCTGTCAGTACTGAGGAGTGAGATCAGAGCACATTGTGCTGTGTCATCACCTCTATTGTGCAGTTCAGTTGTTACATACACCTGGGAGCCAACAAAGCCTCATTGACGGTGGCTGAAGAAGAGGTTACACAACACCACATATTTCTCACAGCACAGATAAGACATCCTGTAACTCCAAACAGATAATGCACCTGCGCTTACAGCCAGTGAGTGACAGCCAAGCTGCGGCTCGGTGATGCTATAATGCACACAGCCAGGCCATAGTGTGAGCCTTAGTATGAAAAATCAAATCATATTATAAGACACAGTCAAGGTCCTTCAGCTTTGAACAATAAATGTGATGTAGCTCTGTGATGTTGACTGCATGACAACCATGCTGGTCACCAAGGGAACCCAGCGACTTTATTTATAGCAGAGACACACTCTGACAGGACTTCACACAAGCTGGGTGATGATTATATTGATCATGGCTAAGGGGCTCCACTGTGAAATAATTGTTTCTAGGTTACAGAATTTATGCTCACTGGTGATTGGTGGTGAAAGGGATCATTGTTTTAGTTATTCCTCTGCACACATGCAACACAGTGTCAGCAAAAGATACTTAGCTGACTTCCTGGAAAACAGCGCATCATCAGTGGTGACCTCATCCTGGGTGTAAATCAGAGGGTGTAACTACAAGGTGTGTTTGAACTGATACACCTTCTTATTTATGTAATGATACTTGTGCGGGTGTTTTTTTCAACTTGAGTAGAAATAATCAATTTTGGTAAAATTAATGTTATCTGGCTCATGAACACAGAGTGAAAGAGACAGAGCAGAGCAGCGAGCTCAAAATGAGACACAGAGCCAAGTCCTTTAATGTAGATGCTTCTCTGCATCCTTCTCTTTAATAGAGGTGCCAGAGAAATACGGAGAAGGTCATAGGTGTGCATAAAGGAAAGACTAGAAATGCACAATGGGAGCTTTGTGCTAGTTGCCATTATTTTTCAATCACTGCAATGTGATCTAATTGTCACTGCTGTATTAGGGTTATATGTGGTCCAAAAAAAAACATACTTCTACATGGTGTTGCCAGGTAGTCAAAAACACTACATCAATCAAACAGGTGTAAATATTGCTATTTAATAAACAACATAGCTGACTGTGTTACTGTCAGTGTTTGTTCATATAGCCTGACATCCTATTTCAAAGAAAATATGTTTTACATTTTAACAAAGTGCTTATGCGGTTTTTTTTATTCGATCTTTAAATGATTAGAGTTCATCGTAATGTGCAAATTCCTCCAAAAAACACAATTTTAATGTATCTAGACATCAAATCTGGTATTACTGTGGACAATATTGGATACTCTGTCATCAAGACTTGTATGATGAGTGGATAATTAATAAAGAAAGCTGAGAAACATTTTTCTACAATGGAATGACAGACAAGCCCCCCCCCTCTTCAGCTCTTAGCTGTTGAAACGTCTCCTTCAGTCACAGAAGGAGCCATTGTTTTGCTGCCAACACAAGAAAGCAACGCCACAGAACAGTTTTCCAGCAATTATAGAACAAATGATCAATTAAACACACTGAACTGCAGCGCACAAAAGAGCCAAACATCACCAAGGTAGTTTGACAATTTCTATGACACAATGAAAAAGGGATAAATAACACATCCTGCTGCATTTCTCTGACAATTTTATTCTTCAAGGTAGAAAAAATTGGCACAGGTCCCTGGCTATTTAAATCCCTGCTCCAACAGAAGCATCCTTTGCACAGATGTATCGCCCTGATGAATACCCAAATAATAATGCTGCCTGTAAATCTTCACCGCAGAACAGTTTTTGCTGATTTTTGCTGATCCATCCTCCAGTGCCCTAAAACTTAGTTGCTGGGGAATTTGTTTTGCCAAAAACAGAAAGTAAGTTTTGGAAAGACCGACATTTCAGCTTAGTTATCACTGAATCATTAGTCCTTTCCCAAACAAACAGAGTTTACTGTGGTAGCCTAAGCATGATTATGTAAAATCTCTGTAAGCAGGTATTCCCACAGCAGTAAAAATAACATCAATATTAATAGGATGGTACTGAAATGTATAATTATGATGTGTCCCCAAGGTATTATATAATGCAGCAGCTGTGTACTGTCGTATGGGCCAGTGGGAGCAGGCCAGGGAGGTGCTGCTGTCAGCCTCCCAGGAGAAAGGAGGGGCTCGAGGGGGGAACACAGAGGTGGCTATGGACAGCATCATGGTGAGTGTCACAACTTTCAGAACAGACAGAGGACAACATGACATGGACTTTTGTGACAAATATCCAAGGTCAACCTTGCAATGTCTGTGTTGTATATGCATGTTGTGTCATTGCTGTAACACAATGAGATGGAAACTTTAGCCTCCTGGAAAAGAGTGAATCACTGGCTGCACTCCATGTGCATGTGCTGGTGTCCCACTTTTCAGGTAGCAGCAGCAGTGAGGGCACTTAACCTGTTTAAATTGAGAGCAGGTGATGTATGCAGCAAGATTCATGCTTGCTGCTGCATAAACCATCTGAAGTCTCAGCCCCAGCTGTCGGGGTATCTCATCAATCATGAGTGATGAACGTGGAAGAATTATTATACCCTTACCTCAGCCCTAACTGAGTTGATTTAGGTTAACAACATTTACATTTAAAAAAACTTAAACATGAACCTGCCTTTGTGAGCTAATAGAGCAACAGAACAGGCAAGAAAACCTTCAACACAACATGCTAATAATGAAGGCATCATGTATGTAAGAGGTTATTTAAACATACCATGAGACACCATACACATCAGGTTGGCAAAAAAACATATAATATATGTAAAACTATTAAAAAAAACTACAAGAATTATCATAAAATTAAAAAATGTGGTACTATGTAAAAGCAAAAATAGGAAAGATTATAATGTAAGAACATTGCTCTGTTGTTTGTTACGCTGCAAACATTGCCATGAACTTTTTATTTTCAACAATAACAAGTAATCAAACTCCATCCTGTGATAACTGGGGTTGAGCAGGTGAAGGGGGAAATCCACGTCAAAGAGTTTTTATACAAATGAATCATTGAATCTCAAGCTGCTAATTAAAATGTGTTTTAAGTAGAAAAAAAATATATAAGTGCTGATGGAGCCATTTGCACACTTGCCTTATTAGTTTATATTTGTCTTGATATAAAATGCACTTTTAAAGTTCAAATTATGCTCATCATGTTTTAGAATGTCCGGTTTTATGGTTTTGTTGTTTTATTTATTTCTGCTACTGTGGTAAATATTATGATCTGATGCCTGATTGCCTAATGTGAATTTTAGATGTGGTGTGTCCTTTGATAAGTGACAGGTGAGCAGGTGTTCACAAAGAACTCTTAATTCTGACTCTGATAACAGAAGAAGGAGGTCCTGGATCCTCTCCTGGTACCTGAAGGTGTGGTTTTCCGTCCCAGGAAACAGGAAGTGGAGCAGCTGCAGCAAAAAGACTTCCTGGGCAAAGCAAAGGTAGAGGGTCCCCATAGTGGATGTTCTGTGGATGACTCTTAAATCTTAAATCTAACTCTCCTCTTGTCACTGATGTGATTTCAATGATTCCCTTTTTCTGTTACAAACATGAAACATTACTGCCTTTTTTAAAGCACTTACTTCAGTTGCCCTTTCTTGTTGGTGAGCCATGTGCCAGAATCTTATAAAAAGTTGATATTTTTAAGCATTTTATGAACAAATTAAATGTTCTTTCACAACCTGAGAAAATGTGTAGCACTCTTCTTGATGGGGATGATGGTTGTACCCTTAGGATCATTTCTATTTCAGGCTCCCCTAACAAATAAATCCTGTCCTTGGTCATAGCTGAGCTTGGACGCTTTAGAGAGATGATTCAAGTACTATCAATATCATCTACATTTTAGTTATGACTGGTGAAAAAGTTTTCTGATTTAACTAGTGAATATTTGTAAGGTGAGGGGGGCTGGATAAGCAGAGGGTGAACAAACAAGGAATCATAGTATTCAGATGAAAAATGTGTATCAGTGAGGCCAGGTGATCTCAGTAAGCCAGATCAGATAGAAAATAATTAAAAGAACAGGTCAAGCAATGAGTATCTGCTCATTGCATGGGTTGGCACGAGATTAAAAGGCAGCTAAAGGTATTATTTCTGAGTTAAAGAATGGCAGAGATCTCAGGAGATTTTGCACTAAAAAAATTAATGGGTTTAGTTTGTAAAGCATGAAATCAAGAGCATTTTCCACATAAAAAGCCAAGTTTGTTACATGTACATGTTTCAGTCTGTTGATACCTCCTTTTAAGAGGTTTGTGAAACAGAAAATATAGAAATCTGCCTTAACTCGTTACGTTAATATACCAGTTTTGAATGGACGTTTCTGTCACCACTCAACAAAAGAAAGTAATATGTTAGTGCAACTTGCAAATCTAGCTAGCATACATTAAAAGCTGAGTGAGACTAGATTTGCCCATACACGCCTGCTGAAACTGAAGTCGAGGGAGAGAAACGGAGGTCGCATCATTTCAGGCCAATTTACTGGGTGAGTACTT
>JAPZDY010000022.1:1877092-1904434 GCA_029783645.1 Ctenochaetus hawaiiensis
CTGTAAACTCATCTCCAATAAAAACTATAAACCTGTGAATGGCTGCTGTTTACAGCTTCAGAAGAACAAACAACACCCTCATAGGGCCATAAAGTGCACTCAGTATCATCATGTATCATCAACTGTACTGTCAAAATATTTCCCTTATATGATGTGACGTCACTGTAATGCTGCTGAAGTGGCTCAGGGTATTTCTGTGGTATTGAGAAGTATGTTTATATTAAACTTTCTATAGTACTTTTCTTAGGTATCACTGTGATATTCCTGTTGTACCCTATAATGTTTCTATAAAGGGCTCATACTGAATTAAACTGCTTTATAATGAGCATAATGTGTTTTTGTTCAATATGGTCGTTATGTTATTGTAATAATCATCCATCTGGCAACTTTAAAGTGTGGTGAGGTTACCCTATAGTCATACATTAAAACATTGAATCCTAGCTGAGTTAAACCTTTATACTGTTGTTTGGCAAGAAAATAGTCAAAGTCATACATTTTTGTTTGATTTACACTGGTTCAATCAAACTTCACATCATCTGTTAAGATGATTTATTGACAAGGCTAATTAATGACTGTCTCAATACAGAATTGTCATGCCTATGAGTATGAACTGCCATCAAGACTGCAACCAGAATTTTAGAAATTCTGTGGTCATGAGTTCAGATAAGTCAAAGTTGGTCCGGTGCTCACTCAGAGGATTCAGAAAACACATAAATAAGTTTTTTCTTTATTGTTTGGATCGATCTTACAACCATTGCATTTTCTCCTTGTTTTAACACAATTAATAAAGCTTTAAATACTGCTGAATATAAAAAAGTATTGAATACTTTATTTAATGGCCAAAAATATTCACCAATGTAATTGCTACAATTTACCACAAGGCATGAAGCAGACTGATATACCTGAGTCAAGGAAGATTGAGTCAGCACCTTGTCACCAAGAAAGGGAGTCTGAGGGGAATTATTTGGCAGGTAAAGACTGGCGCTGGTAGGTTAGGTAATGTGTTTAACATCCTTTAAACAGATATTTCCTTTAATCAGGTGTTTTCTATATATTCTATTGTGACCAGCACTGTTGGCATATCTTGGGATTTTTATATACTTTACAATGTTGAACATCATATTTATTCTAGATTTATGCATTATTGAAAACTAGGAAGTGAGGTGATATTTCTGCCATTGATTCATTTAAACTAGAACAGATTTTTACTTTATTTGGGAGCTTTTTTCATTCAGGGGAAAACAATGTCCAGGAATAAAACTTATTTTGTGGCTTTAAAAGGTCTTTTCAGAGTCCTGAGGGTTAGCACTGATGTCCATGTGTTGTCTGTCTTAATGTTATCAGTCTTTCGTCACTATGGACAGCTCTCCTATGAGGAGGCATGTTGTTGGCAGCATCATGCTGCAGGGTCTGGAAGGCTTCGGAAGATCAAGTATAAAGTGGATGATGCAAGGCACGGAGAGCTCCAGCAGATCAACTTTACTCTGTGTGTGCATTAGAGATTAATAATGATGTATCAGGCAGCTCTATTGGAGACTTGCAGCTAAGATGACTCCAGTCTGTTACTAAACTAAACATCCAAAACAAATAATGTTCAGACAGTGGCAGTTCATCAAAGCCACAGTTATGGAAAAATACAAGAATCCAATATCACTTGCCGCTGAACCTCCTAACGTGTTTACCCATTCAATTTATGCAGACAAAGAGGAGCAATAACTGACGACTTTATTTATTCAGTGTTGTGAATTAGTTGATGACGGTCAGCAGAGAGTCTCCGATATGTCATTATTCTCTTTGTTTCCCAATGCATCTCAACGATGTAAACAAATCATTTTTCTAACTTTGATATTTTGCATTGCAATCACTCAATCTTGATTCCCTTTTAAAATATTAAAAGCTACAAAATTAATTTGGCACTTCCTTCGACTATTGAGCGTTACACCGTGCCAATACAGCATCATTCAGGCACTTTTCACATTCTCTTAATTGTCTGTCTGAGTGGTAGACTAAAGATAGAAGCCCAAGTCTCTGTGTTCAAGCATAGTTGGAGGGATGGGAGACCTTGACTCCCTCAGAACCGTGGGAAGTTCACCGGCTCGGGCATTAATTGCCAGCGAGGGAAATGTCAGGTACTTTTAAGTGTCGTCACAAATGGTAGATGTAAAAAGAGGCATGGTGGAGGCATCAGAGCCGCTGAGAGCTCCATCCAAATGGCTTATGAAACACAGGCCTCTAATTACAGCACTACTCTCCCAATGCACAGAATCAACACCCACCTGCCCCTGCCACAGATGCTGGTAGTGAAGACAAATGCAGTGGGCGTTATATTAGCTTTACATACAGAGTGGAAGCAGTTAGTCAACAAATTACTGTGGTCTGTGCAGAGAGTGCTTTCTCTGTGGATTGCTAGGAAGGATACAGCAGTGTGAGAATGTAATGCCATTAATACCCCAAATCCTCAATAAAATGTCAAATGTCAAACTTAATTTGGTGATAAAATGAAATAAACCAAAGGCAAATTTCTTCTATGTGTATACTTACCCATCAGTGGAGCCTATTCTGATTTGGATATCTTATTTTGAAAGAGTGATAGGCTACAGTGACGACTTTGTGAGGCTGAACTGAGGCACAGTGGTGCTCGGAACTGAATGTTATGGTGTCTGAGTTTAGTATGTTAGCAACACAGAGCTCAGCTGTCATTAAATGGGAAATGGAACACATCTTTACGGCCCTTTTTCTTCATCTTTCGACCACTCAGAGTGTTTTAAAACACAAGTCAGCAATCACCGATTCAGGCACATTCACACACTGATGGAAGGGGCTTCTAAAGAAAGAGTGAACCTGCTCATCAGGAACACATGCACACTGATGGAACAGCCATCGGAGAGCAATTTGGCATTCAGCCTCTTTCCCAACAACCCTTAAGTGTGCAGACTTGAGTAGCCAAGCACAAGTGGATGACCTGCTCTACCTCCTGAGTTTTGTTGTAACCTGCTGATGGACAAGGAAGTATCAGGGCACCACCACAGTCATCCTCTGCAGTCCATGAAAGGCTCTGTGTGACCTTAAATTCAGAAAAGTACAGATGTTTCCATTAAAACCTCACATACACATTATAGTATTTATCTAAAAAAAGACAAACTCTTTCATGACCTCTTCCATACAGTAGAATATATGTATATGTATATGAATTTTATGAACTATTGTTCAAAAGTAAGATTACTATTAGTGCTGTTGCTTTGTAAAAGCAGCAATAAAAATAATAATAATTGGAATTGCAATTGGATTTTTAATGTGTGTGTAGCTTGCACATATATTGTGGACACAACACATAGTATCACACAATAAGAGTTTTGCACCCTTCACAGTACTAATGTGCTCATTTGTGCACAGAAGTAATTGCACTTCCTTTATTATGAGGCAATATTCAGAGCCCTTTTCTTTTGTCTCCCTGGAAAGAAATTGAAAGGGCTCCATATTTCCTTGAGTTTCTTTTCTTAATCGGTGTGTATTTTTATCAATTCATGTGAAATGTTGGATAAGAAGACCGACAGGCGGCTCTGCTTGTAAGTTGATGAGAGTTAAAACTCAGATAGGGAGTGGATTAATGTTGTCTCAAGATAAAAACCTCACTCGCCCACTCCACTTACTTTAAGGCCAAATTAAACCCTGTACATTGCTGTGGTTGAGCCAACTATCTCTTTCAAAGGAAGAGATTATACTGTCTCTGGGAGGTGTTTTGATACAGATGGGCATTGATTACTTGGGCTTATAAAAGTTCAAGGTGGTGTGCGGATAAGTTGAAATCTGCAGAGCTGAAAGGGAGCTGAAAGAGAGTGAGATATGTATTTAGTATTGACACACATAAACCTCTCTGCCCTTGTGCTGTCTTCTCTCAATTCATATGATAAATATTATTCCAGTTTGGTACATTTAAGCATCCTTAGATGTTACTACAGTGGTCGTAGAGGCATTACTTTCAAACACATAAAAGGGAGAGAGGCTTAGTTCAATTTTTTAAAAACTCAAGGGGTTTTAAGACATTACCTGGTGGCATTTTTATTATCTTACTAATGCAGATACAACAAAAAGTTGCTATTTTTGGAGCAGTGATATGGATGCAATCTTCTATCACAGCATGCTATTTTTTAGTGCAGTATCATATACTGTAAATTTATGGGATGGCCAATTTCCTGGAAATGCAATCGAGAAACAGCAGACAGCAATCCAGAGTCGAAAGTATGACCATGAAACAGTGCTGCTCATTGATTTGCAACATTGCCTACAATGTTCCAATACAGCCACAGACATCAAAGAGCATCAAGCTATCTTAGTGTTGACATGTCCAATAAGAGACAAATGTATGTGATGTTACAATGGACATACTTCCAAACACTACTGCAAGCTGATATCTGTGTGGACTATAGGGGTGTTTTATTGCTGAGCTCACCATTGACAGGAGGCATACTAAGTGGTAATTAAATAAGGAACAGTAATATATGAGAAACAGGGCAGAGTCAGTTGTGTGTCCTAGTTCAAAACAATACACATCGGGAGTTCTGCTAAGACTATCAGAATGTCTCTTTTTGACAAAATCTAAACTTTATTTCAATAAAAAAGTGCTGGTTTTAAATTCATACGGCACACAATAAACCAACATAATAATTCAGAAAAAATATCTGGATTCAAGAATGTTTTACACACTAATGTGGCTGTATTACACATCTGGTCTCTATTGTTTCCCATGATTATTTATTTCAGAAACAACACACACCACAGTTGTGTCGTGTGTTGAACTGGAACGATGAAATTAGACCTTATCACCCACCATCAGTGTTCCCACATGTTCTTTTGGCTGAACGGGATGTAATCTCTTTGGCCAGGCTCCAACATGTGGTGGAAAGATGGAAACCAGTAGAGTAGAGGCTGCAGTAGCGGTACATCAATGCCCATGTTTTTAACCATCATATATGAGTGTTATTGTCATGTGTCTGCATACTTTTGAACATACAGCATATGTGCATATGCAAATTTGTGAGTATGTTCTGTGTCCAGCTGTCTGAAATGTTGGGTTTTTATTGTTATGCAACAAATCTCTCACTCCATTATGACATTTGTAAAGAGATATTTTGAATTTTGGATTTTTAATTTAGGCAGTTTCTCAACAAAAAACTGTGCACATGTCATTTCCTGCCGTTCACAGGCTGAACTTCCATCTGCCAGGTCATTCATGATTTTGCCTTTTTTATCACTCATATAATTAAAAAACAAGACAACCTTATTGTATCTAAGTGGCCATTTTATGCATCCTCTCAAAACCAATTTAATCAGCACCAAATATTTTGATCCCATCAACTATGTAACCTTGGAAGAAACTTTGCAACAAATGATCTCCTCTCCACCTTGAATGGCATCCAGTCTTCAGCAAACAGTCAATATTTTGGACTAAATTCTCTTTTTTGTTGTTTTGTTTTATCTGTATCATTTAATTTGATCTTCTTGTATTTTCCATTTAATTGTGCTTTTTCAAATCCAATTTACCTATCCTATTAAATGCTGCTATACAAGTAAATTTGCCTTGACTTGCATTTTGTGCTGTACATATATCTCAATAAAAAGTGGATCATGACTACAAAAACAAACAAAGACATGAACAAACTAAAAAACTGGGGCATACAAAAACTGCTCAATAAAATGATCCCTCTGAAAAGTTTTTGCACAACTCTGTTTTTTATGTGTGGGTGGGAAAGAAAAGCACAGGGAGGAAAGAGAGACAGAGAGAGAGCTAACACGAGTAATCTTTTACACTGTAACCACCCTCTGTTATTTAATAGGCATTAATATGCCTCCCCTCCCCACTGACAACACTGGAATTTGTAATGTAATGCCTGCATACTTTGTTTAACACCCAGCAAAAATAATATGCTCCCACTGCTTCTTTAATATGCAGAACTGGAACGTAGATGTTTGGGGGAACAGTGAATGTTCCATGCTAAAAATACATTTGCATACTAATAGTTTTGGTGTCTTTCTCCTTTATTAAACCTGATATGTAACTTTTAAATGTACAAAAAGGTGCATCGCGTCATAGAACAAAGACTTGTTAGCAATTAAGATAATGAACCTCACATCCCTAACATCTGTTTAGGCCCCTACAACCTATTTTTAGCTAAGATACTGACACAGCTGTAGGTGTGCCAGTGTCTTCCTGCCTGTGAGTGAAATATATATTAGCAACTAATGGGCAGATTGAAATCAGTTTTTTATACAGATGTCAACGGTTCTGTTTATTTTTCCGTTTACTTCTTGTTGTTTTAACGTTAATTGGATGAATTATCATGAAATTTGATTGGCTTTCCTTTTAATAATGTTTGCCTGCACATCATGGAATTGCCTGCTTGTCTGTTTATTAGGAGCCAGGAGCCAAGCCTTGCTAAAAGTTCCCCTTGTTTTCATCAGTGTTCTTCTTCTTCTACTCCTTCCTCTTGTTTTTTTTCCCTCCTGGAAGTCTGCCTTCCCATGCATGAACATAACCCAAACTTGGCACAAAGGTCCAGTCCTGTGCCAAACTTCTCTAACTGGCTTTGTTGGCTAATAAACCTCATGTTGGCACTACAGCAACTGTCCAAAGTTTAAAAATGTTAAAATCTATTTCATGTGTATGTGCTACAATTTCGCAACTTCCACCAACAAGTAGCCCCAGTTGCACAGAAGCCTTCATGTGCTTTGAGCTGGAAGGTATATTGAAGTCAATCACTCTGTTTTTATCAAAAACTGTAAACTAATCAAATTTGTCTCATCCCGTATTTTTTGAAAATCCAAATCAAACTTATATTTTTTGACTGTCCTTCACCAACAACTTACCCATATTTCTTATTTATCAAAAACTGAGCCCATGTTGCATTAGAACGTTTTATTAAAACATTAAAATGGTTAATGTGCAGGTCACAACACATAGATGGAGCGTGCTGGAGATTTTTGGATGCGGTTTAGGGGCTTTACATACAGCGGTAAAGGTGTCTTCTTACTACTTAAACTAAACATGCAAAACTGCTATCATGGGGCAGCTATCTACTAACCTACCGAATGCACAGAGAAGGAAAAGGCATCATTGTTCCTGTCTTAATAAAGATAATAAGGATTCTGGATGGATAGGCTAAATTCCCCCCAAAAATGCAGTTTTCCTTTAAACTGTGGTTAAAAGAGCTACCGCAAATTCTTGCAATATTATTCTCTTTTTAAAATTTTTACAAAATGTTTGAATTATATCGTCATGTTAGCAATTCCACTAGAAAGATCTAGATATAGAAACTAGTGCATTTTTAAACATGAGTTTGCCCTTAGCTCAGAGAGACTCCAAATAAATGTTAGAGTTGCTCTCTTAGTTGCTTTGTAAATATACGCTTATTTGTAAAGTTTGCCATATTAACATAAAAAATGGTAATATTTTGATTTTGTGTTAATAATGTTGTGTTGGACTGCCTCCAAGTAGCTTTAACCCCTCATCATCTGTAAAGAACAAGTTGTTTCAATGCTTGTGATTTTGTTTAAAATTGTCACCAATGTTTTAATTAACACTTGATATTTCATGCTGTATTTCATGTTCAGTATTTCAATGCAACATGTAAAGCTTTGTATTAATGGGCACTTGTGGCATATGAGGAAGAGAGGGCCATCCCCTGATCAAACAGTGCCTGGCACACTGGCTTACTGCCACTGATGTGCTTTGTTTGGATGAATCAGGAGCAAATTATACGGTGATTTGAACAGAAGTGCTTTACAAACACAGACATTTTTTACCTTTTAATTTCCTTTAAACTTCATGTGCAATTTGTTCTATCAATAGACTTGCCCTGTTTTATTTATTTTTCTTTGTACTGACATGTTTAAGCCTTCTTAATTTTCTTGGGTCAGCTCTGCTCAAACTGTCATTTATGATGTAGAAGTTCACGAAAATCTCTTAACATTCTGTATTACAAATTAGGTGTCATTCTTGATATGATCTTGGGTGAAGCAGCAGTGAAGAATGCTTAATATAAATTTTCTCTAAATGTATGTATTTTCCATTTAGCATTTCTTGACAAAAAAAACAACAACTGTACAGTCAACCAGTAAATGGGGACAGTGGGTGGCAGTACTCGGAGGAGCCTTAAGGGAACTGTGTTAAAGTAATGATAAGTTTAGAAAATCGTGTTATTTCGGTGTTTCACTGACTGAACACCTCCTCAGGGTTGGGGGGCCCAGCTGTGCAGCGTCCTGCCAGGAGCCCCATCTCCTCAGCAGCACCCTGGTAAAGCAGCAGCGTGTCTTGGGACTCTCATTATGTGAATGGGCCAGACGAAGGAAGATCGTTACTGTCGTGAGGAGGAAGACAACTCTGGGCTGCTAGAAATAGATGTTTAAAAATAGCCTTAGGCTCTAGTTATGACAAGGAGTCTCAGGGAGGCATTTGCTTTAATGCAACATGATCAGCTTAAAGGCTGACAGGCGAACACCTACTGTCATCTGCATCCACCTAAACCAACCTACATCTTACAAAACAGTGCATTCATATGCGTTTTAAGTTGCTCAGGTCAGTTACATTTTTTTCCAAGCAGGGATTCACTTGTTTTTTTTTAAAAAATACATTAAATTGTAAAAAGTGGGAATCCTGACATTTCACTGGTTAGTTGCTTGTAGCTGGAACTCGTGCTATTCCTGCTTTCACTCAACAATGTATGACATCAATGCCAAAAATAATCATTTAAATAAGGGTTAGTGGTATTGTCAGTTTCTAAGCAACACTTTCACACACACACACACTCACACACACAGACACTCACAAACACACACACACGCACTCACACCGACACACACCTGCGTCATTTCCTATACGAGGGTCTGAGAGCTGCGCTCTCTGTCAGTTGCGCGCAGAGAGGACTCCGGCATAGAGACGCGGCAGAGTCTAGAGTTTGTGCAGTGGACAGATAAACACTGAGACTGTCGCTATATGTCACATTTCACGATTAACAGTGATAAAGAGAGTTTCACGGATTATAATCTGCGGGGTTTCAAATTTTTACACCGGACCGTATTTGAATCGCTGTGGTTCATTCCGGTGAAGGCAGCGATAAAGCTTCTGTTTGCGTTGCATAAAAGACAGTAAACTCAAAGAACATTTATTCTTGCTTGGTGCAAGGAAAATGCGACCGTCTACTAAGAAAATGTTCTTTCTCGGACTGACACAACGTGCACGGAGCACATCAGCGCGGTTACGCGCGGAGATCACCTGTTGAAGTTGCCCGATGCGCGGTGAGCTGTTTCACGTTTTGCTTTCAAACGGGAGGGGAGATTGAACGGCGCTTTGACAAATACCCGATCCGTCCTCCGGTCTGTATGATGCACTGATTCCCCGTTATGTTGTAGGATGAGCGCTGATCTGGAGCGCGTTTCGCTCAACACATCGGTAAACTCGACCGGGTCGGGCGGTCGTGCGCTCTCGGCAAACGTCCGGCGACTCCACAACGCACTTAACCTGCTGCTGAGCGACCTGGAGAGAGAGCAGTTTATCCACTGCCTCAATGTGTACCACGCCAAACGCAACGTCTTTGACCTGGTCCAAACTCTCAAAGTGATTCTAAACACGCCCGGCAAACGACAGCTGCTGCCCATGCTGCGTCTGGTCATCCCGAGGTCCGACCAGCTTCTGTTCGACCAGTACACGTCCGAGGGACTCTACCTAAAGACAGACTTACTCCCTAGTAACGGCAGCGCGGAGTGCTTTGGAGACGAGGGCGATTCAACTCTGCAAAATTATGTCAGTTCCATCCATGAACAGTCGCTCACACCGGGCTGTCCGGACGGTTTCATCGCCGCCGCGGAGCACTCTGCTCCCGTGGCCCAGCCGTTCTTCGAGGGAGCTTTTGGAGAAGTTCGCCAAGTCACCCTGACGCGCTCAAGGAGCCATGAGGGTCTGGGCTTCAGCATCCGAGGGGGCTCGGAGCACGGCGTGGGGATCTACGTGTCCCTGGTGGAGCCGGGCTCGTCGGCCGAGAGAGAGGGACTCAGGGTCGGAGACCAGATAGTGACTGTGAACGACTTTATGTTTGACAATGTCACTCACATAGAGGCGGTCAAGGTAAGGTTACGCATGCAAGCGCGTGCATGAGTTTTAAAACAACCTTAGATTAGTGTTCACTATGTGTGTAAAGTTCTGTGTGTGTACAGGTTCTATATTTTTGCAGACTGTTTGTGTTTGAGATGCTCCAGGCGGAGTGAACACGCATTACAGAAGCACTGGGCCATGCCGTGCTGTCCTACAAAACGACTGTAGTTTGTGACTGTGCTGCCTCCTCTGTGGGCCCCCGGGTCCCACTGGAAGCTGCCTCCTGTCCATCTCTTTTCTTTATTAACTCTTCTACACCACCTGACTGTGGCTTCATGTTCTGTGCAACTGGCACAACAAACCAAGATTAACGCGTATTTTCAGAAACAGATGGAATGAAGGCCCTTTCTTTCCCTTTAAAAGATAAGAAACAACTGCAAATGCTTACCGTCAGTTTTTTATGTTTGCATGTCACAGACGCCTGGGGACCCAGAGACACTCAGTCTAAGAACATGTGGTATTAATTTTGTGATGAATTTGTACTAACTACACTGTGTGAATACGATAAAGGTTATAGGCAACAGCATTCTACATTCTATAATAGAATTAAATTTAGTTAAAGGGTCAGCTCACCTTCACAGTTGTGCACTTAACTTCAGGTGGATTCTACTCAGACAGATAGGTTTGTTTTGAGATATCTGCCTCTGTGATCTCTGCCTCCACACCAGACAGAGATGACAAAATGTTCAAATAGCATAGAAAAATGAATAGAAGTACAGTAATGTGTTTTCTCTAGAAAAAAGTTCTGATGGATGATTACTCCACAGAATATGCTGAGAAAAGTGGTTATGTCAGAGGTGAAAGCATATCTCAAAACAATTCAAATCACTGTGATGTCATTAGAGATAAGAAATTAGTATTACTGCCACACATTTTGAATAATTGTGCTATGCCTTCCTGCTAGGAGACCTGATGAGAACCTGTAATGCAGGCACAGGGCACATGTTTTACTGTGATGTGCTCAAGACATGAAGTTCACCCAAACTGCAGTGGCACCTGTCACCTGCAGCTCCCCACCCAGTCAGCTCACTGTGACTGCATCTTGTTTATTGTGTGTCCATGGAAAAAAGGATGCACTGGCCATATACTGATGGAGTTTAACATTTAGCAAATTGGAAATTAGCAGTCAGCCAGTGACTGAGGCTGCACTTTTATTGTTTGTTTGCATTCAATCAGCTAATGAACTTTGTTATGTGGTCAGAGCAGAAGTGGCAGGGTGACTGTTACTTGGGGGCAAATGGGGCATGATATAAAATAATGTACACAGGACTGTAAATGCCATGGGGCTAACAGGCTAACAGTAGCATTCCGCAAGTTGACAAGTTTATACACCTTTTAGCAATGAATTAATTTCACTCACCATCTGTATGGTCCGTGCACTCACAATGAGGTTCATTTCACAAAACATCAATCATCCTATGACAAATTTCAGGGGCTGACATGTGCGTGTGTGTGTACACAACACACACACACCATTTGCACTCTGTTACTGTGTCATACAACATACTTGCAGTGTGTGTGTGTGTGTGTGTGGGGGGGGGGGTGCATGTGTGTGTGTGTCAGTGTGGGCCTCGCAAGGTTCAGAATGATTTGAAAGAGTATGAGTAGATGTTGAGCAATTCTCAATCTATGAAATTAAATGCAGATTTTTATAAAATGGTAATAATGTGAGTAACACCACCACTGGTGTCAGTCCATACTCAGGCATATATCTGAGTTTAAGATAGTTTACAGAAACACATTTAGGCGTGTACTACCTCTTTGAAAAAGCGAATGTTTACAGTTCATGATGGCGAATGACAAAAAAAATAAAAAGGAACTCTGTTTATTGGTCTCTTTTGTTTCTAAGCATTTAACATCTACATCCATGTTGCATCTTGGTCCAAATAACACCTGGATTTTTTTCTGTCCAGGTCTAAATGAATTTGGAACAACCATCCCCTTAGTGTGATGTCAATTTGATGCTCTTACCTTTAGCCTGACTGGTCACTTTTACCTCTACAATCATAACATATTCATTTTAGACATTTATAAAAGATCAAAAAGTGGCTGCTGTCAAAGTGTTTTGACTGGATGTGAAATTTATTGTTTTTACTTGGCAGTTAATAAACCACAAGACTGCCTGTGTGGACTTTTGGCTCTGTATACATTGTTTAAATCCAGTATGACAGAAATTTGCATTTTCATTGAGACAGAGCTGCCTGCATGAAGGTGTGTCGTAAACCGATGACGCTCTTGTCTTGAGTTGATGTTTTTTTTTTTATTCTCTGAGTGTTTTTCCATCACACAGCACAGAAAGTAAAAGAGGCTGTTTACCTGTCAGAGGTGAGCTGTTTACAGAAGTGCAGTAAAAGCCTGTTGTCTGCAGCTCTTCATCCGATATGTCTCTGTGGCTGTTTCTCTGGTACTATTCCAGCCTGTAGTATTAGCAGACTTGTTATTGAAGAACAGCCACTAACACAGCCATTCAGGCTGCACTAGCCTGCTCCTTTCAGGAATTAAGCCAGGCCTAGAACAACTGGGTGAGCTACTTCCATTCAGTCAAAGCTCTCACCTGTTGTCTCTGCTGCAGCTTACAAACTGTTACAGGGGTGCAAGTCTGAGATTGATGGCCTGAGGATGGTTGAATGAAGCACAACCTTCAAAAAACATAGGAAGAATGGTATGGGACAATGTCACCTTCCCATGATGTTAATGATAATGATGATGCGTGATGCTTCCACATACCTGCTGAAATTAAAGGGTCTAAAGGAGCCTGTGTACTTTTAGGCTATCCCCTAAAAGGCAAGATGTAGGATCCTCTTTTGTTTTGGTGCCACCTGGACATTTAAGTAATCATCTTTTAGGTTGAGGAAAAAGCTATCACATTCCTGCACTAGTTCCAAATATATTTGTGATCAGCGTGCAGAACGCCTTGCAAGTGAAATGCTGATTCAGGGCACAAAGATCCAGAATGGGTCGTAAATCTCCCATCTTCTTGGGGACCAAGGAAGTACACTGAGTAAATCCCCTCTGTCCATTGTAAGAAAGAAAAACATTTTTTTGATTTGTCACACACAAATCAGATTATTTTGGCTCTTAACCTTTAGAATGGAATTTGATATTGAGACATTTGAAGTTTGGAAAAGTTTGGTCTGACTTAACTTCAGCGCTCTGCTAAAAGTCAAACTCTAAAGCCCCCTCCCCCCTGTTTGTGCTTTAGAATTGAAACGTGCTGGTGCGTTGATTGCAACTCCTTTCTCCCACTCACTTTTTGATCCAAATAAACTGAAATGACTTTCAGGGAGGAGAGACAGAGAAGAGGAGTGACCCATGCTGAAGATGATAGCAGAGTGGGAGAGGTTAGCTGTGCTGAGAGAAGGAGGGAGACACAGCATCCATCCCGAGTCAAGGCAGCAGGAGGATGATGCACTCAAAAGTGAACAGCATTGGATCAAACTTTTTTTAATACATTATAGAGAGAGAAATAATAGAATTATAGAATAGAAATGCGCACTATTTTATGGGAAACTAATAATAGTTCTGTGATTTAGTAAGAAATGATAATGCATTACCATTATTATCACAGATAATGTTTGCATGTCCAAAGTATTTGAGACTGCACAGATAAACAGGAAAAGGTTCTGTTTGACAGGCAGACAAGTGACTACAGAGCTCAGGACGAGGCTCAGCTTCAGATCCAAGAGGCTGGAAAGCAAAGGCATGAAGCAACATCTGGCCAAGAGCAGGCAGAGATGAACTTGTATAAATATTGATAGGCACATAAAAGAATGGGACACAAGTGAATGGGCGGATGCAGGAGAGGATTAGGAGAGGTGTAGATGTCTGAAGGTTCTTGGTAGACAGGAGAAGAATGAGCATGAGAGGACTGAAGCACTGTAGCAGTGGCAGTAAAAACAACTTGCTTTGGTTCATCTGTCTTTGCAAAGCTGTGACTGACAGATCCTGTAGTGTTACTCCAGAGAGTGCTCGCTGTCATTTTAATTTAAGAGGAAAACATGAATAAAAAAAAAAAAACTCCTGTCATCTCCTCTTGTTGTGCTGAGTGAGTACCTGAATGGCAAAATTGATGTAGCTTTGATTCTTGTACTTGATGGAATAGAAAAATGACATGAGAGAGGAAAAAGCATGTGGGAGTGAAGATACTCAACAGAATAGATGAAGCAAAGGTCGAAAGACAGCAAAATAGATGTGTTCCTCAGTGGTTGTCACTGTGGATAAAAATATCTCCCATGATGCAGTTGTTTTAATCATCCCGACGTTAATGTTTTATTTGCTGCATGTGCTTGGACTGTCTGTCGGCTAAACTTCTTTATGTGACCTTGCAAGCTTTTCTCACTGAGTCAGACTTTAATACATTCTACCTACAGCCATTTTCAAATAGAAACAACACATTTTCTTGAGGCTGAATGGCTCGGGCCTTGGGCAACGTCTTATTTAAGAAGCAAATAAAGACTCTTTTTCACCTGCCTATACAAGACTTTATTGAATCAGTCCAGCATGAGCATTTTCCCTGACAGCTCTGAAGATGAGCTGCATCTTATTTTGTTCACCCCATCAGACATCAGACAATATCGGGTGTTTGTCACTAATAGAGAGTTGCCATTTGGTGTTGCTGTCAGCATTAACTGCCAAGTTTTTGTCTTTCAACAGAAGGTCACACAATGTATCTTTGTAACCTTGTTTTATTTTGGTTTAACATAATGAGTACAGCTTTTTTTTCCTCTTTAAAAATGAGTTAAATGATTGATAACAATCTGTACTTAAGTAAAGAGCTGCAGTCATGAGGTGGTTAGCCCCGTTTATCATAAAGACAGGAAGCAGGGGCAAACAGTTAGCCTGGCATCCTAAAAATATACTTACCATCACTGGGGGAAATCAGGGTCAGTGTGCATCTTCTTGTCACCCTGAGGTTTCTAGGTTTCGTACCATTTTGCCTGTGTAGGGACCAAAAAGCACAACCTGCGCTTACCCAACATATCACTACAGTCTAATCGGGGCTGTGATCAGAAGCCAGCTCGGATCAAAGAGTTGTCAGCCTGCCTGAGTGTGTGTCATCGACTGCAAACCTCTGGCAGCAAGTCAAAAGGTCCATCCTTTGCTAGTCAGTTTGTATTCACAGTCTGGATTATTTATTCTTTCATTCATCACATTATTTATTCTCTCATTCATCACTCCATCTATTTAGGATCATCTGGTATCGTCCTGGCTGTCAAGTCCAAGCAGCCAAACTCTTGCCAAACTGTATTGGAGGTAATACTGGGTTTCTCCATGCAATCACAAAAGTGTAACTGATCCCACTGATTGCTTATTTTACAATTCAGCATGGCCAAACTCATGAGAAGTCATAAAAAAACTTTCTAAATAGTGACATGGATCACCAAAAGATTGAGAGAATGACTCTTGTGCTGGGTTGTGTGGTTGTAAATCATATTGCACTTATGTTGGATGTTTGCAAAGTCACAACTTGTATAAGAAGAATACATTTTGGCTGTGTTGTGTGATGTTTTCTGCCTGTGTACCAATGGTGAAATAGTTTGATCAGTTCCTTTGTGTGTTGGTGGTCAAACAAAAGCCAATTATATGTCAGACTGAACTCTGACTGACATCCTAGCTTAACCACCAGCGACAGCTACAGGTTAGTGGTGAAAGCAAACAAGCCACTATTTTTGTTGTGGCAGTTCAACTGTAAACCTTTCCAGTAACTCTGTGAAGTAGGTGAAGAACTCTCCGTGTAAAGCTCTTTTGTAAAGCTCTTGCCAAGAAACATGTCCAGGAGGCCCTGTATCATGGGGATGTGTCGTCATTGAAATGTAATTGAAACAATGCATACATGAAGCATAGCACACACCAGAAGATTTTCAGATCTTCACTGATTTTTAAATGTGGAAGATCACAGATCTAATGGCAGATTAAAAGATTTTTTATACTTTAAACTTGAGGACAAAGACTGCATTATCAGTCAGGACACAGGAGCACGCAATTGGCATACATACCAAACAATTTCAGAATGGTGACCCGAGGGCTGTGGGAGCTCACAGAAACTTGTAATCAAATGCAACATCAGAAAATGAACATGAAGGTGGCCTGTTGTCCTCAGCTTGTTCAGCATGTGTGTACTATGTTTTGTGCTGAAAATCTTAAAACAAGAAAAAAATAGAAAGTCATGGTGAAAACAGCATGGCTCCCCCGAATGTTTCCAAAAACTTACAGAAATTTGTAGTTTTGTCTAAGGGAACTGTGCATTTCATTTTGTTTCCTACCGCTAAATTCTAGTGTAACACCAGTCAGAGAAAGAAAAAAGGGGAAAAAAATAGTTGAGTAATAAACTGTGCATGAGAAAATGTGACTAAGCATGTCATTAGTAAAGCCTTGATACATTACCTCATCTAAAATCGGTTTAGCAGGAGTCAGTCTGATAGATTTTCATCGGGAAGATGGCTGACAATAATAAATAGAACAAATCTCATGAACCCATGAGTCATAATTTCATGTTTGATTAATGTTTGATTGAGAGACCTCTTGTGACATATATTAAAAGATTCAAACACCCAAATTCATATACCCGTTTTAATGCATAAACTTAAAAAAATCATCTTTTTGTTCTTCTCTGTTAACAAATAATAACAAAATTACCCAGCTTTAGAATCTACATGTATGCTTACTGCTTATTCATAATTATATTTCCCTTGGGAAGTGTGCTGTTTCATAATTAGACTCCATTAATATTCAAAAGGATGTTAACGCAGTTGATATTTCCAGCTCGTGCTACCGGCTGGGGCTCTCCCTTCGTTGCAGGTCCACATCCCCGCTCTCATCAGGAGCTGAGTAATTCATTACAGCCTTTAATGAAGCTGCTAACATTTAAGGCATGCTGTGAACAATGACATACTCTGCGTTAAGAAAGACTTATATTCAAATCAAATACCAGATCATGCTATCACACAGTGTGTTTCCATCAATCCTTTCTAATGTAAATGCAGAAAAAGACTGAAGTATAATTGAATAATTAAACCTGGATTAGAGTACCAACTTTGAGGTGATACAATGTTAAAATACATAGTAGTTACAATTTTAGTGTGGGTTGTAGCCTGTAAATGCCAAGTAGATGTGCACAAGGTGACAAGGTAAAGCTAAAAAAGACTCAGGACATAAAGGAACAGTTCTGTTATTTATTAAGAAAGTTATGATGCATTAACTCACAGGCAAAGGTATCAAGTCCAAAACAAAGTATTTGAGAATTCACAGATAAACAGAAATGGGGCAGGTAAAAGGTACTAATGGACAGGCAGGCAAGCAGGTTTAGAGTTCAGGATCGTGTCTCAGCTTCAGGTGTAGGTGGCTCAAAAGCAAAGGCAGGAAGCACTGGCATTGACAATCTGTCCAAGAGCAGGTGGAGATTTTCTGGTACAAATACAGAAAAATGGGAGAATGGAACATAGAGCTGACTGATGTCGAGGTCGGCTGGTCGGTTGGTAAAAAAGTCTGAGGGATTTTGGTGGACAGGCAGAGAATTGCTAAAACAGGACTGGCAGGTGTAGTGACAGTGAAAGCATCTCGCTTTGGGGCACAGAGAGTGCTGGAAGTTGTTCAAAATTTGAAAAAATCATATAAATCAGAAAACCTCCTGCCATCTTCTCTTGTCTTGCTGCATTTCTGACTGTCCACATTAGTATGACTTTGATTCTTGTACTTCATGCAATAGAAATGGAAAAAAAGGAAAAAACATGTTGGAGGAAAGATACTTAACAGAGCAGATGAGACAGTGTTCTCAGTGTAGCAAAATCACTGTTATAACTGTTCCTCAGTTGGTGTTGCTGCATTTAAAAACCCCCATGATGCACTGATGTGTCATCCTAGACACTTGAGGGGACCCATTATGCTTTCCTTTATTTTTTGTCTAATATTTAATGCTCTAATGTGGGGTGGTTGTATTAACTGTGGCCAAAGTTTCAAATAATGAGCTAAAAGTATGTAAGTAGGTATGTCTGAAAAATGTAATCCCTTTAGACAAAAACTCAGGCCTAGACTGCCCTAAAATTACATTCTTTAATGGTTTTTACTGCTTTTTCATAGTCTTTGCATCATCAGTTTGTTAACTGGTCATCTGCAGCAGGCACAGCACACTCACGAAGTACATGGACATGCCTGTCCCCTCACTCAGTTTGTCTCGTTTTTCATACCAAGCAGATTTTTTTGGATCATACTTAAGAAATATTTCTCTTCTTTTCTCTTCTTTTGTCCTCTGATGTCCTTCAGCTGCTCTGCCTGTTCTGTCTGTGATTTACAGTTTTTTGATCAACAAATAACTTGTTGCAAATCTAACTGCTGCTCACTACAACATTAGCTGTTATCTAGTTACCTCGGTTAAGTCATATAGTCAGCACTTCTGTTAGCTTCTTGCTCCTGCTCTGTCTCCCTGTCCTGAGCCTGATAATCTCCACCGAGTGGTTCAAATCTAGCTTCATGGCTAACTAAGTTAGTCAGCTGTACGGCTGAGGTAGCTAGCTTAGCAACAAGTAGTTCATCTGTAAATCACTGACTTATTTTCTCCATAAAATATGATCCAGCTATGAGGTTGTGTTTATGTACAATAAATAGTGAGGTTCATCCTCATGAAATTCTGTGCCCAAATCTTGTACCTTTGAGCACACTGGCACAGTGATGAAGTGGTATATATGCATGCACTGGATGTTTCCTGACTTAAGAAGCTGGGCAATCAGATGAAAATGGACTTTTAGGATAATGGTCCTTAAAGTGACACAAGCTAAATCAACTTGTTTTAGACAGAGAATCACCTGAAGGGCTGCATAAAGGGCCATTGTACAATTAATAGGATTTTTTTTTAATAATTGTTAGTCATGAAAAGCTACACTAGTGGGGCAAAATGTAGAGCTGAATATGCATAAGGTGCCCTTTAGGGTTTTGTTTCCACTGTCTGCATGCTAAACTTTTTTTTTATGACCTTGCAAGCTCCAGGTCCACATCCTCATTCTCATCAAGAGCTTAGTAATTCATTACAGCTTTTAATGAAGCTGCTAACATTTAAGGCATTCTGAACCAAGGCGCTTGCCTCGTCTCAAGCGTGACTTCAAAGCTGTTTACCAGCAGGGTGGTAAAGGCCAGGAAGGTAGCAGCATACACAAAGGACCTCATTTGTGAAGATAAGTGTATTTAATCAACATTTGTCCAGGAATCCTGTAAGAACAGTGTTGTCGAGAAATACTTGTGGGAAATTAGTGAGTTGACTTGCCCTTAACACAGTAGGAACAACTTATGCTTTATCAAAATGAACTAATTATTAAAGTTGCAAGTTATGAGAAGTTAAGAAAGAGAGGTAATATTTAAGAGGGAAATTTGCCCTTTTAGTTCTTACAAACTGGGTTTCCATTTCTATTCATGAAGTCAATGATGGAAAAAAAACCCTTTCAGAACCAGTGACCTCCTCTGCTTCACAGCTCTGACACAAATTCCCACTTGAACCTAATTATCTAAATCACTGATTCAAAAGTAAAAGTAAAGGTTAATGTTGCCAAAAATGTGACTATCAATGACTGTAAGACTTGCTATGTACTTCGAATAGTTTTGATAATATTGTAAACACAGTCCTTTTTTGAGAGACCAGATACATTTGATAAAACTTTAAATAAATACAATAAAAAATCTAGAAGTTGTTGTAGAATTTCAAATTCAAAATTTTGTGCTTTCTTTTAGATTTACATCTTAACAGCCACTACCAGACTGCCAAGAACTTGAAGACTTTCTTGTCCACCTCATGTCCACCAAATATAGAGCTTTGACCAGCTTTGATGAGGCCTTAACTTATCATCCAGGGTCACCACTGGACCAGTGTTTAAATTTGCCCCAAACTTGTCAATGGGTGCTACTATCATCTAATGTAGTTCACATCAGCCTTGTCAGTAATTTGTGTTTTTATCTTAGCTTTTAAATATTAATTAGCATGCTGACATGCCAAACTAAGGTGATAACCAGTAAGCCTGGGAAACATCTACATGTTGGTATTGTCTTTGCAAGTATGTTAGCTAGATGCCAAAATATCCTGATTTTAATTTGCTAGTATGAGTCAAGGTTAAAAAAAAATCCTGGCTCTACACTCCGCACAATGAAGAATGATGGCAATGGTTTAACTAGGCTCTTCATGTCGGGTTGAAACCTTTATCTTTTTTAACTCTCTCGCTAGCATATGGTCTCTAGGACCAAGCTGAGCTACTCCTAATGAAATCTTTAGGGAATCATAGTCAGACTTAACCAAGTTCCCCTTAAGTGTCAGAAAAGATATTTAGTCCTCACTGTGACAGGTAATTGATCTGTAAATGTGTGAAATGGTGGAGTTGTCCTTTGAGAATATCATGCTGGAAATGCTTTACAGGTCAAGGATAATTCTATAATTGCTTTAGTACTGCTAATAGTCATAAGAACTATGGATTCATGAAATGATTGTGATAAAATTGTTAAATATGTGAAACTGTGTCACATTTATTATCTCTTAGGTAACCGGCTGACTCAACCTTGGCTTATTAAATCTGAACGCTGTAATGCTCTGTCTGTCTGTTATAAGCTCCTCTTTACAAACTGATGAGAAATAACACCCAGCTGTTCTGTGATAATTGCTTGTCCTTTATTTTAATTGAAAATACCACATATGTGCACATTGTTAAAACTCACTGTTATGCAAGTTACACACACACTCACACACACACAGGGATTTTTTTTTTTGCTGACAAAATAGACCTGGTCTGGTAAAAAACTCATTCTTTATCCTCCTCCTCTTCTTCCTCCTCCTCCATCCATTCAGAAAGAAGCACATTAGCCATGAGCTCACTCAGCTCAGGAGCAAACAGACCTCCAAACTTGGTGCTATTTATACACCAGCATACATGAGGGCAAAGACCTTTATCAAGAACCTTTGCAAAGAGCCACATTTAATAAACTCCCTGAAAGAAAGCACATAAGCAAAGAGACATGAAGTACAAGGGATTTTAACAACATTCATGGAAGTAAGAAGATCTGACTTAGTAGTGTTTTTAGAGCTGATTTATCCTTTTCTATATTAAAGGTATAAGTCGGAACTAAAGAGGAAAACTACTTTAACTTTGTGTGTGTTAATAAAGACAATACTTCAATGCAGGTCAGCCATAATTTAATTTAACTATGCAAAAAAGTCCACTCAATGATCACTTTTTATTAAACCTTGTTCACTCCATTGTGCCAAAACCCCTCCTGCGGTGGCTCAGTGCCCCACAGTTTGGGAACCACTGTCGTAATGTGAACCATCGTGATAACATTTCTGTGGTTACTGCAGGGCTAAACTCACAGATTGAACAGGGGAGGAATGTGTCATTTTTCTGTTTTCATAATAATCAGTGCTGCACTCAGCCATCAGCATGCACAGTCCTCACTGTGATCAGGTCCATCATTCCATACAACATACAATTTTGCTCTGCAACAATGACAGCAAGTTACTAACTGTAGCTTTTTTTTGACATAAACATCAATCCCGTCTCCTATAATTATATTCTTGTGTAACAGAGAGGTTATAACAGTAATTTGTGGAATTATAGCCCTCAAAATTTCACCTCAAATCATTAAACGTCATTTTATTCATCGTGACATCTAGCCATGACTAAACTGATTCTGTATCATTTAGTTTAAGGCAACTTTGAAGTGGTTGTAAGTATAAGTTGTTAATAAAAAATAGCTTATATGTTTTTTACTAATGCTTTATAAATGTGTTATAGATCAACCCCTTTGGCTGGGGTTTAATCATTTTTTGGTACTAATGCAGTAATAAATGTTTTTATCGATCAGATATCATGTCTTTATTATTACATAAATGTAAATAAAAAAAAATATAATCATCAACTTAAGTTGACTTGCAGGATTTTTGCTGTGCTTTCAACCCTGGTTAATGCCTGCCTCTGTGTTTAGATTGTTTTGTTAAACTACTGTTTAAGGATCAAAAATGAAATGTTAATGTGACTAATCAGAGCGTAGACGCACTGCTTGTTTCATTTTTCAAATCTGAAACATCATGCTATTTGTACATGGCCAAACTTGGCCAAAAGAAAAGCATAAAATGTGACACATCTTATCACTGAAGATGTGTATAATGCTTTTCAGTTCAATTTTCAATAAAATTCTGAAAATAATAAATTAGAAAATTTAATTCAGTTTTCTAAAATTCTTGGCATAGACACAGTTCATTAACAACATATGCAATATTATAAAATATGATCAGAGAAGCATGAAAGAGAAAAATCTGACCATATTGTTTATAATTAATATTTTTTGAATGTCTGACATAAAGGCAGTGCTTCCATTATAATTATGATGTTTTTACTGGATACTGTCAAGTTGGGTCAAGCGTGTTCAATATTGTCTTTAAACATTAGCAGTATATTTCTCAAAACCCCTGTGTGCTTCAACCAAAGTCCTTGTTGGAGGGTGTAAATTAAATCTGAAATGGAGGTCACAAATGTTGAACCAGATCCAAAATGAACCTGTGGAAAATGTGACCGAACCTGACATGCAGGAAATAATTTTTTAACAAAGAGTAGCCTGATCTGAAAGTGGCCTGAGGATAATTGCATAATGCACTATCAAGTAACAGGCAGCCGCAGCAGAAAAGAGCAACAATATAAATAAACATGAATTTAATGTTATATTTATAGAATTATTTGCGTGTGATTTGTTTGAGCGTCTCTCTTCTAGTTGTATACGTGCTAAACAGAGGGTCATGCATATAACAGACATGCTAACAACGGTTGATTATTTATTCTGCTGGATTTATTCAGCACTGTAATGCAAATGAGTAGTGGCCAAGGAGTTTGTGTTCATGTACCTCATTATCAGAAAGATGCAAAATCACAACTTCCTTAAAATAAACACTCCCTTTCTTTAATTAAGACCTCCCCCTCTGTCTCCAGACCCATTGCTAGAACTTGTGTCTTTTTTACATCTCTGATTTTTCTCTTATTGTATTGCTAATCTGCGAATCGTGTTACTTTACTCGTTATTTATTACACATAGTTTAACACTTTTTCTCATGTAAACAACAAGTGCAACACACAAGTCATTTTCAAATATTCGATGCTGAACCACAAAGGCGGAATTGTTAGAGAGGGATCAGGGAGGCAATGGGATGTGACAAGAAAGAGGCAAAAGGACAGCAGGCTTTTATCCTGCTTATGAGTGTAGCCATTCAAAGCAAGCATGAAACTTTTACCTTTGTTCATAAGACACATATTGGTTTAAAGCTGTTTAATGTCAAGCATGCTGTCTGTTGTGGTGTCCTTCTTTACCTCAGTGTTGTTCTCACCATGGTCAGTTTGGTCATAGATGTGTCTGAGGCTTCGTTACCAATCTGCCACTGTACGCTCTGTTTCCCTTTGTTTTGCTGTCACCTTCACTTGACTTGCCACACTTGTGTAAACTCCTCCTGTTCTCCTCTCAGACCTCTCCCTGCTCCCTCGCTCTGTTTCTTCTTTGTCTCTCTCGTCAAGCCCCCTCACTTTCCCTGGTGAGAGTTGTGTATCCTTTATAGGAACTCTGACAGAATATTAATCTCAGAGACTGTCCGCAGAGGAATGTGTATCGGCAAGATATGCTTCACCACATGAAACTTAAAGAGACAATGGATATTTGTAGGAGATTTCAGGCTCTACAGAGAGAGCATCAATCTATGTTTATTTTTTAAACTCTGTAAGCAAAGGCTCACTGTGTACTTTATGTCCAGCTAAAGCTGAGCAGTAAATAATGAGTGAAGTAAAACTATAAAGAGGAGGTGGGGGGAAGGAAATTGAAAAATTTAACTGTTATGGTTTTTGAGCAGTTTATTAGAAATATGCTTAAGCCGTAGTGTAATTTATTACTGAAAGTTCACCATTGGCCAAGTGCAATCCACAGTTGGCCTGTGGGCTGCAATTTGGCCACCCCTAATATAAAATATCTGCCATTCAATATCAGCCTACATGAGCCTCATATTTTACCTTTCAGACTCATGTTGCCCTCTGTTTCTATCAACCTTCTTTGCTTCCATCACTTTTAGTTTTGTGGTTTGTGGTCATTTTGAGGGTTGGATTGCTCTGTATCCAATGACAAAGCTAAAAAACAAAAGTGCAGAGATTTAATGTGCATTTAGTAGGTAGACAGGTGCTAATACCAAGCCCTGATGTTGTTTCTGCACAGATTAAAAAGTATTATTACATATCAATATATAAGCACCATTATAGTGTGGAAGTTAAAGAGAGATTCGGGTCATGATTTAACGAGACCAACATTGATTGGTAATAATTCAAATTAAAAGCTTCTTCCAGTTCAAAAGTAAGAAGCTTGGACAGATGTCAACCTGTTATCTGTGTTTTAACTGTGATGCTGGAGGCCTGACGTGGTTTCGTCAGCGTAGCAGAATGACTGACAGCTGAAGGAAACAGCTTGTCTGGCTCTTTACAAAGTTCAGATATACTCCCACAAACAATGCTTCTCAATCATTTTCTCTTTACCATTAAAAAAAAACTGTCCTGTTTTACCACACATGACTGAAGAATTAATAGAAGAGTGAAATGAAATTGATTTTATTTAGTAAACATTTAGGGGCCGTTTCATTGGTCTTTTAGGACAAGGCAGCTTTATGTTAAGCTTATTTAAAAGCAATTGATAGAGCTTTATAAAAAAAGGAAAGCCCTAGATTGACATTTAAAAGAATGGGCAATCAAAACCTTGGATAAAATACATCAAAATTTAATAAAATGAAACACTCATTACAGTTACAGAGCAGTTACGTTGCCATAATAAGTTGCCCCAAATGCAGATAAAGGTACAGAACAGAAATTCAATAAAAGACACAAGAGAACAGCAATTTTTAAAAATTTAGATATGAAAGTGCCATTTGTGATCATCAGATAAATGATGCTGTCGCAAGTGCTCTCTTTTTTTGAATGTACATATCTGTTTTGAATGAGAAAAAGTATTTTTTGCAATACCGATTATTGTTACTAATATCCTTTTGTGTCCAATCCAAATAAATATTTTAACTACCTACCAGGTTTGCCTAATGAAACCTCAACTTAAAATGCTATGTTTTTCACATTTTTTGTTTTAATTTCTTTTAACTCAGCAATTACATAGCTATTTTTAACATGATAACATTAACATGGTATTTTTGTGTTCAGTCTATTTGCTGGAGTGACACTGATACAGTAGAGGTATGTAGTTAAAGTACATAACACTTCATCAGTGTTGCATTGAGGTAGCCTGACTGCAACATCTGCACTTTAATAGCAATTAGTGTCAAACATAAATGGTTCTCGCTGTGCAGTCAGCAGAGAAAACTTTCCTCTCAGCTGTACGCATCAGTCTACTGTGACAGCACATGCACAGTCATATGGGATTTGTTGTTATTGTTTTGAATCGAAGTTTGTCAAAGCAGCGCTGCTCTGACAAAGGTATAATACAAGAGAACAGTCATGCATAATGGCTGTTGTCATGTCATGCTAATCCTGTTGTGGTAATCAGGTTGTCTGGCAGACATTTAGTGGTATAGATGTTTCAGTGAATTCATCCTCATGAAATATCTCCCTACAGCCTTGACGGGTAGGCAGGCGTCTCCTGGAAGCTGTCCTTGAGACTCGCTGATATGGGGACATTTTGTAAGAAATACTGGAGGAGGGGCAACTGGGGAATTCAGGCCTTTCATGTAACAGGCTAATAGATATATGCAGTAAGTGTCATTCGCATGAATTATGATGAAGGTCCCTCTCTGCATGAGCATAGCTGCAGAAAAGGTCCAATTATATTATCTTTAAAGCAGCTATAATTGTCAATGTGACAGTGTGACAGGTTTTGCTGATAGTGATGAATCTACAGAGAATCATCAGCTGATTCTGCAGCTCTCCCCAGCCTTTTGCATCTTTATTCTGAGATTTAGTTCATATTTTAGCCGTCCAGCTATTTTATTGGTTTGGTTATTGGTTCTGACCACTCTCAGCTTTGTTTTTGTCCACAGAAAGCAGCTGTTTACAAGGAGAAGGCTCTAAACTAACAGACAAATACTGTAAGACTGTCTTATGAGCACAGAGCAAGGCATCTCTGTCAAGAACTGGAAAACACACAACTCCAGGCAAATTTTAGTGTTTCTTTGTAACTCCTAGATTTGATTTGATGTCCATTGATAACATTACCACATCAACTTAAAAGGTGATAATATGTGAATGTTTTTTACAAGTTGTTGTAAATTAGGCCTTCTGAATAGCAATAATGTGAACAAGAACTTTCCTGTTATTAAAGAGGTGTGGTGAGTCACTCTTGAAGGAGCTGCAACACAAAGAGCCATATTTATCTTGTTTTCGATTACATATTGAAGCCAGAAGGTTGTGTAAATGCTGTTTCAGGTGCTAATTAGCCATACCAGCGGTGTGGTTTTATCAATTACAGTGTTCTTTGATTAGTCAGTCCACCATTACAGTTAAAACTATCCAAGCAAAGGAGTTTCCAATGGTACCTCAATGGGACTTAATCTATCCTCTTTACATATCTGCTTTTTCATTCCTTTAAACCTCTCTGACCTTGTACCATGGTACGCAGTATATGACTGATTTTTTTGTACAAAACTTCAAAAACTGAGCTGCTGGTGACTGAAATCATTCATCATTGAAGCTTGTGTGACATTGTCCAGCTCACAATCCTGTGTGACGAAAATGCATTTAGCATACTTAAACAAGTCTTACTGCTTATGGCCCACAGAATAATAAATAGAAAGAAATAAGTACCCTTGACACATTTCTCCTCACTGAACAACCTGATGAAACTTGTTGACGAGGTGGAGGTTTAACTTGTTGACCCTGACCTTTAGCCACGATTTGCTTGGTGCAAATAGTGTGCACAGATTTGTCTGTGTATTACGGTTATGGCTGGTTAACCTTAATCATTGTAATTTAACCCAAAATACTCCCATACAGGGGTGGAGGCATTTTCCTTTTTTCCTTCTCCTTAACATGGTCCCCATCACTTGTAGTCTTCGTCTATTTCAGCTCAGCTGCCTGGGTTAGGGTTACCACCAGTAGAGACTGGCCTCTGATGCATGTCATGCACTCTACATCATCATTGTACAGCCTTTTTGAAACAGTGAAGTAGAAAGAGCAGCATCTTTATTTTTTAAGGAATTGAAAATAAACCTTTTG
>JAPZDY010000022.1:1915453-1930416 GCA_029783645.1 Ctenochaetus hawaiiensis
CAATTAAATTGATAGATTTTGATGGAAAGCCAATGTTGTTTCTATTCAAGTGACCTTCAGGTCAGGATCTATAGAATGGCTTTTAAAATGCAGGGCTTTAACACCAAGGTGCAAGGTTTATGTTTCCATCCAACTTGTTTGTTGGGACAAAATATTAAATCACTTAGTGAGAGCTGTGTGGCTTCTTGGGTGCAGCAGGACAGGTTAACATATTAATAAAATGACTTATACATTGTTAATGGGAATGTGTTAGCAAATCCATTTGAACATCCCCTAGTCAGAGAGCAATATAAGACATGTTTTGGCATAGCACCAGTGCACATTATATGAATATAACTCTAATATTTACTCCCCTATTAGCTCTGGTTTGGTTTCCACCAACTCCTGCAAAACAATAGCTTGCTCTTTAGTTGATAAATACAACACTTTGTTTATGAGCAAGCTGCTACCTGTGTGTATCTGCTGAATGCTGCTGTTCATGTAGTGCACAGTGGGTTAATCAGAGCTTTAACATCTCCCACTGCTGGAAACTAGGTTGCTGAACAATAAGACTGAACCAAAGCAATAAAGCTACAGGTTAAAAAACCAAACACTGTGTTAAAAAACCCTAAACACTCTGCAGAGATGAAAATAACTGTGGAGTGAGGTAATTTCTTGATGTTACCAGTGTCAAGTGTTTGTAAGGACCATTAACTAACCTCAGTTCTGTTTCCATGAGCAAAATTTACAATGAACCAACCAAAGTACTTGGATAGCAAACATTTGACAGATAAGGTCATTATTACCATGTACACATAAACACAACAGGCAACAGGTTCTTGTCTTGCACAGTCACAAGTGTAACTTCATGTTAACTGTCATTCAGGATTTCATCTGGCCTTCTAAAAAAAATTAGCGGCTCGCTCTTTGGGTTAACTATACATGTCATAAGATAAACAAGATAAGCAACACCTGCTGAAGAATTGTATCCCATAGTGAAGCAGAACTTCTTTACTCAGACAGCTGCTACAATTAAGTGTCCCTCTGCAAGCGGCTTTGTCTGAACATGATCAGTTATTGACCACAATGTTATGAAACAGCAAGAATGAACAAAAATCAAAGAACAGTGAAGGACACAGGGACAGAAATGGACAAAAAATAAGCAGCTTTCATGTCTCGGAAACCAGTGAGCATGTTTTGAGAGACGTTGATGTTGGTAGGCAGAAATTTCAGTGCTTGTTTTTAGATAAACATGACACAGACTAAAAATAGTGTAAATATTCATCCTCCAGAGCTGTTGTTTTTAAGACACATTGTTCAGTGAACATGCTGAGAAAAAGAAAGTGTATGTGTCACTGCTGGTGTGGACAGAAAAATAAAAATGGAAAACAAATAGATATTGAAATTGTTGGACACAAAGCACTAAAACACTCTCATACTAGTTAGGTCTGATGGAAAAACTGTTATCAAGCACCTGCTTTTGATTCATTTGTGTTTTGATTAACAGGTGTACTTGTATGAATGTAATTTTAAATACTATTTTAGTCATTTAATTATTTTTAATGTTTGTAAATTCTGTCAAAAATACCAAAGAATGTTCATGTCACTCCTATCAGTAATGCAGGTTGTCATTTTCAAACTCTGCAACTGGGACAAATTCTCATCCCTTATTTCTAAACACCCTGCAAACAGCTGTGTTTCAACAACAAAAGGATTATTAAAATAATTGCGTTCTTGCAGTCTTCACTTGCTTCCAAAACAAATGCAAACACTAGAAAATCAAGATCTTCAAGACAGGAGACGGTGATATTACACCACTTTTATCCACAGGAATAAAAGAATTAACTCAAATTGAATGTCCCTCAAATCTGCTTTTAATTGAGCGGCTCAACTGGCATAATTGCGGCAGACCAGGGTGATCTGTTAGATTTGGCAACAGGAAAAAATAGAGCTGGAAGACGGTTACTTGAAGGCAAACTGATGCAGTTTTGATACTTTAATTGACAAAAAACAGGCTCTCAGGTAGATGAACAGGTGAGGCTGGCAGGCACACAAACAGGAAAAGGAACAGGAACACAGGAAATGAGTCAAACTGGACAAACAGACAACTGAGAGAAGGAAAACACCTGGACTGAATACACCAGGAACTGATTAAAGAAGAAACTAGACAAACAGGTGGGAAATAAAACAAAGTCAGGAAGTTAAGAAAAAGAGCATGAGGAAAGGATAACAACATAACATAGAAAATAACTGAACCAGAAGACAAACCACAATGTCACAAAGCTTAATTGTCCTCAAGGATGCTAATGGGGTTTAACTTGAGAAAAAATATGAATACTGCTTTATCTGCAGTAAAAAATTCAAATGGTGAATGACTAAAAGCAGCACTACGGTTATTCTCAGCCACACAGATGTCAGCATGCTCGCCTGGATGTTGTTGTGGTTTATCTTGACTGTTTTGTGAGAGCATTTTGTCTCATTTTCAGATTTTAGATTAATTCAATTCATGAATCAAAAAACCTTTTCTGCCTCTCCAAATTAGCTTACATTACAGGCAGAGACAGCATTTTGAAACTGCAAGATATCAGTGCAGCAGGTCAAGCATCTGAACCATGGGAGATACTGTTTTGGTAATCAGTAGTATACAATGATTCCACTGATGTAAATAAATCTTTTGAAAGGACTTAATTATAAAAACAATTTCTGTTTATTAGTTAATTTGTCTTTCCTCTTATTTTTAGTGTCGTTTTTAAAAACTGTTGAAAAATTTAAAACAGTTTAATAAGCAGGATTCAAAAAGGTCAATTTAATTTAGTCCCAGTCTTTTTTTTTGCCCTGAAAAGAAGTCACCAAGAATCCCCAAGAATCATATTTCATCCAAAATTTCATTGAAGCAGCAAGAGGAGGAGAGGAATCTGTTTCATAAAAGACTGCTGACCCTGACCCCTTTTCTCTCTGCTACCTGGTGTCTTTGCTGCGTCTCTGCCAGCGTCTGTGTGAGTCACAGTGATAGTCATCGCCATGGCCTCAAAGCCTCCGCTGATTCTGTCCCCCTCTCTAAAACAACCAAATGATGTGACAGCAGATGCACAAGGCAAGGGAGCCTCAGTGGTTTAAATAGCTGAAAGGAGTATGAAATCATTCTCAGAGAGACGATGAAAGGTTCCAGTGATTCAACACCAGGCAGACACAATGTTAAACACAAAAGTATCTGCACCAACAGGCAGGAGGCCTGGCATTATTTCTTAGAGTCGCTGTTTGGTACAAATCACAGATGAAATAGGAACAAATAACAGTCAGATCTGCTGGAAAAAAGGCATGTGGGAGAGGATTGTGGTTGTAGACTGCAAACATGGAGCAGGCCACTATTTTTAAAATTATATTCGTATCGGATGATTCTGTAGTTGCTATGTACACATTAGTGTAAAAAGGGAGATTTAGCATTGGAAGTTAGCGTCAGATGTTATCAGGTGTTGCTGTTCACAAATCAGCTCTTGATTGTGTCCATAAAGTGAAGTGTCTATGTTGGTGTGAAATGACTCAGTGTGATAGGACTTAACTGCTGGCTGGCAATGGCTTGTATGGAGCTTTCCTGGAGTCAGCATTAGTAGTTAGTTAAAGCACTAGCCCCACAATGTTTTGTTTTTGATCCATGGAGAAAACAAATCTGGAAGGAGACGGCTTTAAAGCTCTCAGAAAAAGACAACCAGTAAACAGATGTAGGCGCTCTCTCAGCCCAACTATAGCTCATCAAAGAGAACTAGCTCTCATTGCTGCTACACACTGGCATTTGCCTTTCTTGCTACCAGCCAGTCAAAAACAAAAAAGGGAGTGAGTCTGATGACTCCAGCTGGCTACTCATCATAACACCAAGTTCTGGAAAAGTCTCTGCCATGAGTGTTATTGTCTCATAAAGTTGTGATGTTTTGCACTAGTGAGGATTGAGGGTTCCTTGATGCTGCAAGGCGAACAGTGAGTGTGTGAAGGTCACAGTGGTAGATGGGTGTTTAGTGCATCTGACTCATGAGTGAGATGGTTAATTCTTTCTGTCTTATCTTTCCATCTCTATCTCTATCTATCTCTCTGACCTTTACTGTATCTAAGCCACCATGTATAAAAAAATGTTTTTTTAAAACATGGTCACAGTAATTTGAAATAATTTTTCAGTATCAGTCTTCTTGTTGGGTTTCTTGGAAGGTATCAGAATTTAGCTCATAAACTTTACATAGTGGCATTGTGTCTTGAATGCAACTTTTATTGCTGGACTACTCATCCCCACCAGGTGCTAGGTAATCAAATCTGCCTTAAAGTGTTTCAAAAACTCCTAATTTCTCTAAGGAAATGAAACAGTGTTACTTTTGTGCTGCAGCTCTGACCACACCAAGACTCCCTGGTGGCTGTGTTTGGCTGTGGTCAGAAGTCTGCTCTGTTAAAGTTGTAACCACCATCAGACAAAAGTTAAACCTATAAAATTCATTATCTTTTCACCAAAATGACATATTTAGGAGTTTTTTCCAAGAAGTGAAACCCATTCATACTTTACAATGTCTTAGGAACTCTACACCTTTGCCTCAGTATGCATCTGTGTAGTCTCTTTTTCCATCTCCACCCACGTCTCTGCTGCTCTCCTGCAGCTTCGACTCTGCTCATCATACACACAAACCACATCAGCAGCTTTCTTATCTGAGTAACGTGTGTCGTAACTCTCTTTGTTAATGTTCCCAACCTTACAAAATGTCCTGTCAGCATTTGACGTGAATCTGCATATCACTTGGCAGGCTATTGTTAGCAAACATTATCTAGCATACTACAGACTTCAGAAAGGCACGAAGTTACACTAGTACACACACACAGCCATCATTTATTTCCCAAAGACAAGAAATTTCTGTTTTTTCTTCGGTTTAGTTGAGTTTTATTTGGTCACATTACAGCAGAAGCATTGCTGTGTGGGGTCATGAGGTCTGTTGTAAGTACCGCTTTCACAGCTTCACCCTCCTCTGCTGATGCAGGTGCTGAAGGGATGCAAGAAGCTGGCCATGTCGGTGTGTTCGATGGGTCGGATCCCCGGAGGCTACATCACTAACCACATATACAGCTGGGTGGATCCTCAGGGCAGGAGTGTCTCCCCTCCACCAGACAGCCAGGAGGCCTACCAGAGGCAAGGGCACAGCGTGGAGGAGAGGACGGTGAGAACACTGCATGTGTGTGTGTGCTGTGTGTGTGTGTGTGTGTGTGTGTGTGTGTGTGTGTGCGTGGAGGTAGTACAAGAGGAAAAAGGTCCAGTATATAAGGCTGTGTTTGTAGATGTGATGCATAGCACAATTCAAAATAAATAAATCATCTGAGGAACAGACGTAAAGGTGAAGTGCAGACTCCCTGAAATCAAAGATACCATCACAGGTTTTTGAAATGGCATCAGTAAAATTGGAAACCAAGCCTTTTGTCACTGTCAGCCAGCAAACAGCTCAGACCGCAGCGTTCCCTCTGAAGACAGTTGTCATGACCTTTGCTGTTGTGACATTTTGGAAGACAGACTCATTCTGCAACAGTCATACACCACAAAACCTCTGACTCTGCTCCCAAGAAGATCCGCCCAATATGAGTCATCTGAAATAACACACTTTTTACAGTGCTTTCTGAGTGGATAATGATCCACCAATACACTGATCTCTTATGAAATCTTTCATAGAAATGTAAACATATAAGTAATCTCTTTTTGTGTTTTAAATGTGACAGAACTGCAGTTAACTAACCTGTTTGTTTCATAATGCCATCATGGCTGTTGGAGACTTGGAGACTGAAACTCAGCACAGTTCACAGTCCAATTTTAAAATGAGAACAGTTAGCCGGAAGCTAATGCTGTGATACAGTGTGGGGGCACTCTTTTTTTTTTTTTTGCATCTTTAATCTGAGAGCTGAAAAACTGGGACAAATATCAAATATATTTTTTACATTCACTGAAAAACACAATCCATCAAGCTAATATTTGTTTATCTATTTATTCAAAAACATCCCCATTAGCTGATGCCAGAGGCAACAGCTATTTGTTCAAATGTTCTTAAACATTACTTATCAAGTACATTCATTTCTGACTGTGCTTATTCAACAGTGAAAGCTAAGGCTGAATTAGTCTCAGAAAATAGTCTCATTGCCATCACTACTGGACAGGGACAAGACACTATATGTATATGACTAACACTGGATTATAAATTAGCTGTTGAAGTAATGCAGTCTTAAATGGTATTTGAATAAGATGTTTTTTATTAGATTGCCATTTTCAGTCACTGGACTTTTCAAGGGCAAGTCAATATCATTAGGCCACCATCTGCTGTTCTGTTTGAAATGACAGTGCCAGCTGCAACATTTGATCATTTGACTGTGTAAAAACTTTCTTTTGCTGGAATAAATTCTATTGTTGATGAATGTGACTGTGTGTAAGACAAGCCCAATGCATGCTTTTGGGGCCTTTTGAGATAAGTCTTGCAGCTATGTTCCTGCCACTTTTTAAATTAACCTTTAATGCAGAGGACCATACAGGTGAGCAATAGTCCAAGTTTTACATTTCCATATTTCAGTCACCTACCATAGTTACTTGAAATGGTGTTCTAATTTGTTTTTCCAAATACATTTTACAAGAAACATATTGGCTGCCTTGATTTTTTTCCCACTAAGGGAAGTGCTGCATTTCTCTTCCACATTCAAGTTGTATGGAGGTGATTACAGTAGATGGCTATGGACACCTGGGAGTGAGGTTACCCCCCTCAGCATTTAAGTTCAGGTAGTGAAAGCATTGTGTGAATAAACACATCCCATCATGTGTCTCAAGCCAGTGCTGTCCTTTATCTAGGGCAACTATTTTTCCTGACTAACATTTACTTAGCACTTTTCATTAATAAATAAAACATGTAAATCATGCCTCAGTTGGGTGGATACTGCATTTTAAAAAGAGGATATTGTAAGAGGAGAAAACTTACTGCTAGTGGTTTGCAACTTTACAAATATAATCATTTAAAACTTTTTTATGCAAAAAAGAGTAATTCAGGCCACATTACATTACTCCCAAAACATATTTGCTGTTGCAAATCAGTTCCTAGTAGACAGATTTGCATTCAGCCAGCTCAAGTTGATTAGATTATGAGTATTAAGTGAATGCAAAATATATCCAGAGTTGGTATTTGGGGTCTAGACTCTGACCTCATCACTCCATACAAGGAAACCCCCTGTTCAGCCCGACAGGCAGTCCCGAGTGCCAAAAACATCCCAATTAAAGAAAATTGGATTTGTAACCAAAAGGTTGGATGCTGGGGTGGTGGTGGTACTTTGAAATGTGATATGAAAAGCATCAAAACAATGAGCAGAGCGCTGGCAGCCTGAGTACACCACCATGATTAAAAAGGTGCTTTGGATCTACGTCATGAGTGAGTGTAGTGCCATGTCAGTGTAGCTGCTGACTTCAGTTGACTGCCTGAACTCGCTGCAAAGCTATTAGAGCTTTGCCTTGAAAACTACAAAGTCAAAGACATCATAAGCTTACTGAGCTACCATGATACACAGTATCAGAGGGTCTTTGTCCCGATGACAGTCAGGGCTGCACTAACCAAAATGTTACCAGAAAACACCTTGAAAATGGAACAGGACAGACAACTACATGAAAAAAGTCCAAACCAAAATGTTTTAGTCTGGAAATACATAATTTTTTTTTGTTAGAATCAGTACATAATTACTGCTATTTTTGACCAAATAGTTGTAAAGTGTGTAATGTTTTATATATTTATGAAACACTGAAATCTAAAGTGCCCATACAGCATTTGGGAAATGTACTTTCTGTTTCATTTGGTTTGTAGGTGTATGTAATTGTACTTTTAGCAACTCCTCAGAGCTTCGTTTCTTAAGTCTAATTCAGGACCAACATTAATCTAGAGCCTTGTGATGCATTTGTGATGACTTCCATTCTTGCTAATGTGTTAAAATGAACTTAGTTCCAAAGGGCAGCAGTGAGGAAAGACCTTAAAGTTGGTTCATATAAATAAGGTTCAACATTGGTTTGCATGGTGGTGCAGCAGGCCTTAAGCGAGTAGTTTGCATGTTCATGGGTGTTATTGGGTGTCCAGGTATCCTCCCATGTGCAGGTAAGGTTGATAAGTGACTCTAAATAGGTGTGAATGTAAAAGTGATGGCTTGTTTTCTCTGTGTGTGTAGAGCTGCAGAGTCAGGGTGTATCCCTAATGAGAAAGATGGACTAGCAGCATAATCAAGCAGTGTTCCTTGAACTAAATCGGGGAAACTGGATCAATCCTACAAAGATTGATTTCAGTTCACTCTGGTCTTCATAGTAATTACATAAGCAGTTAGACACTATTCTTAAGTCTCCTCTTCTCATTGGATCAATGGAACAGTGTTGCTCTAAGTGGTGAAAACAAAGGATGAATTACCTAAAAAATATTTTGATGAAAGGAGGAGGAGGGGACTGGATGTTGATGTCCTAGCTTGCACTGTTGGGTGCAGCCAAAACTTCCTCCAGCAGCTCTGCGGTCAAAATGCTGAATAAGCACCTCCATGTGGCCAGCCATCGTGCGTCTGAAAACAGCTCTGCACAGCTCTGCATATTTGAACAGGGCTCAGTTGATGGGTGGTCTGTCTAAGAGCTGCTCAGGAGCTGTGCAAAATATTGGTGCATCAAGGGGATATATCAGAAAACTGCTTATATTTGCTTATAATGAGAAAAGTTTAGATGATCTGCAGGAGTATTAATTAAAAGATGTGGAGCGGAGTTTGTGGGCAGAGGCCTGAGAAGCTGTTATTGCTATAGAGGAAAAATGGCTTCCCTCAACTGCAGAGACCCATGATGATGATTTGTACGCCCCCTATTCAGTGAATACATAAATCTATGTCATTTAAAGTGCCACATATATGCCAGATACTCCACAATATGCCATCCCTCTGTTTTATGACTCATGTCTGATAAACTGTTGTCTCATGTGAGAATTACTGAGCTGAATCTAACAATTTATAAGGAAGCTTTTTGTGTTAATCTGAAATTTTACAGTCACACAATATATCACCGGTATCACCTGGTTTAACTTCTTGTTTAATGAAATCTTAAAAGGTGGATTTAGAAATTAAGTGCTATACTTAATTTATGCCTAATTGTTAAAAAAACATTTTGAATTAAATAACAGTGTAATAAATGATAAATTCACTGATTTATAATTTCTGTGATTTCTGTGATAATTACCAACAGATCAGATAACTTTGTGTTTTGTGAAAAGATAAACCCACACTGAAGTACAAGTTGTGTTGTTCATGTTAACTAGAGAGATTTTTATGATTTTGTACTTGAGTGTCTTGTTTTCATCAGTCAGTGTCCATCAGCAGCAAGCAGCAGATAAAGCTGAACTGTTAGCAAATAGCGAGTATTTATAGAGGAGTCAGATATTTCCCTTAGGTGCTGGTGGGGACCAAACCAGTAATAAAAGGAGAGTAAATGTTGGATTTATTTTCAGAAGGAAAACAGAAATGTAACTCCATAAAAATGCTGATGGTGTTGTTTATTTGCTATATGTCTAATAGGAACCATTTCCTGAATTTGCATGGAAATAATACATTAGATTTTGTATTTTATCATCTTGCTCTGCTCTTAGCTTGAAGTTAATGTGGTCTGTAATCAAATCAGGAATGGCTAAGAGGCATTCAGTAAGTAGTGATCAGTGACACATGGTCAAAGGTGCAGTGTGAGTGTGTGATGGTCTGATGGCCCTGACTTCTACTGTGACAAGGCCAATCCCTTCTTCTCCTTCACATTAATAGCAGTGCTCTGTGTGCTGCAGTACTATGACTCCTTTTCAGTCAACACCAAATTGTCAGAGTGGCTCTGCTAAAAAAAGCTTCTCCTGGGACAAACATCTGTATGTTTCATGGGGTAGGGGTGGGGATTTTCACTCATGTGGCACACAGTTTGCAAAGTAATTGCCCCAACTATTTATTGGGACAGTCAATATTATATCATAGCTCAACTATTTTAGAAAGAAAAGAAACTGCTGGGTTAAACTGTTTTTTCTGTGTTACACTGAGTGTGTTTTTTTTCTCCCAAGTCTTAACTTATTCATGCAACGTATTTATCTATTCAATTACAGATGGATGGTGGCTGGTTAGTGAGGCTTCAGTTTAAGGAATGTAGCCCACAAGTCCCTCCTCTTTATTACAAAAGAGATATGACCTTGGTTGAGGTTTGAACATAGAATGCTGCTGAATGCTGCTATCCCAGTTATCATACAGTAACTCAAGTATTAACAGCAAAATAAAATAAACTCTTCAACTTTTGTTTGGTCAAAAAAGCCTTTGAGTTAAACTGAACAACTTCTTTTCATTAAATGGCACTGAAAGGTGTTTCTACTTGCTTATTTTGCTGGGTGAAGCCACTTAACAGCAATGCTTGTGATCTTTGAGATGGAAACATAAATACTGACAATAAACTGCACTGATTATTACTAGCACACCCCTGGAAAGATGCAGCTCTCAAGTCTCAAGTCCACACTGAGACACTGAAAAATGTCCCCAACATCACACTTCATGTTAATGCACTGAATACTTTTTCTTATTGACAGCACATTGATATTATGTTTCCTCTATAGGTTAACCTGAACATGGACGATGGCCGCTCTTTGGGTCTCATGATCAGAGGTGGTGCTGAATATGGACTCGGGATTTACATAACTGGCGTGGACCCTGGATCTGCTGCAGATGCTGGTGCACTAAAGGTACCCCAACTCAATTCTGCCTGCAGAGACTCACTATACTACAGCACAAGTAGGGATCTAATAACAAGTGTCAAGTGCCTACATCAGCAGGGGGGCAAATGTGGTCTGGTTCGCCAACCAGAAGACACCTACTGTCCACAGTTCTCCCTGAGATCTGAAGATGATCCACCATTGGTGTCAGTGGCATAGCCAGAAACAAATTTCTCTACTTTCTACCCCACGTCTTATAGAAAGAGTGAGAAAGGAATACTTGACTATTGCCTTTGATATGGGAACTGCCACTGAGATATGGTCATTTATCACAATGAGCATCATGTCTGTTATCTTTATTGTCAAAGTAACATCAGTGCTGCGTGGTGATGCATCACAACAATTACATAAAACAAGAATATAAGCAGACCTGATTGTAACAGATTGTCCACTTATGAGCGAGTTTCAGATTTTTTTTTTTCATACAAAGTAAAAATTACATGTAGAAAACATTTTAAAAATGCAACTCTTGAAGGTCAACGGGAGTTTTTGTACATTTAATAGTGGTAGAACCCTCTAAAACACTAACAAGTCCTTTTTGTCATAGTCATGAATTAAATGAGTGTTTAAGGTGAAGATTTTGTGGCGCTGTGCCAGCTTGTCATCACTAAACATCTGCTCACAGATTCTGATGAACCTGTTAGCATTCCTGCCACCTGCTTCCTATTAGACGACTAAACCTGTTAGCGCTGCTAACATCTGCTACGTGCCTTACAGCCTCAGTCAGGCAGCTGACTTCACCGTCATGACAGGCCTGCAAAAATGCTTTATTAGCCATGCTAAATTTCTGCTGTGTGCTTTCAGGTCAGCTTTCTGCTTCAACAAGCAGGCCACTCTAACTCTGTGCTATTTTTCAACCTGCCTGAGGCAAGAAGAACAGACGCCAGTGTTTCCTACCTGTAAACAATATGGCTAAAACCTCAATATGGCTTTCATGATAATATCACACTGTGCCCTACTTGGGGATAAAAATAAAACATCATCCTTACTAGTCCAAACCAATTGGGACACCTTGAAAAGTAGACTAACACAGGGAGAAAGGAGATTAAAAAAGCAGAGCTTGAAAGGCTTTCAGAAATTTAAATTTCGTCCCTTGAAAGATGGAGTGGGACGTTTTGCGGTTTCTTTGACAAAGAGAGATGAAGAGGTATTTTTTTCATCATGGTGGATTGACTGGTCATGCTGCGGAACCGGAGCTTTTGACATGCGATGACAAAAAGAAATATAAAAGCAGGAAAAGGGGAAAGAGCAGACGGCATGAAGGAGAGAAGGCCCATTTTAAAAGAAATATAGTGGATGATTTCTCTTCACCTCTCCCAGTGTCACAGACGTGCCTCCATTCACTGCTAGCCTGCAGCCATTTATTGTTTAGGCACAAGAGCTGCTGTCCATCTTTACAGTGTGTGTGTGTGAGTGCGTGTGTGTGTGGTGGTGAGGGTGCATTGGATTGAGTGATCCTGCCATTAGAGTTGGGGTGGCTGGAGAGAAAGAGGCTGTGTATCATTGTGCTGAAAACCATCCCTGCTCCTCCTCTGTTTATGTCCATCCCTCCTTCGCTGTCTGCCAGTGTTGTGGCTGTAAAAAAGATGGAAGGTTGCCTAGATACTGCAACATGTGATCGTTACAAGACAAATGTAAGGCAGTTATCATTCAAATACATCAATTTAATGGTGCTTTGCTTGTTATTAAGAATAATTATATATGTTAACATTCAGGATAGTGATATTGGTTGAACAGTAAGTCAGGCAGCTGATGCTGCACAGGTCAGACACCTTAACAAAAAATCATTGGTCCCTTCAGGATGATTCTGAACAAATGTAAATGTTTTCAAATATCTCTCTTTTTGAACTATAGTCCTGTTCTCCATTTTATTTATGATCAACAGTTTTATTTTGAAAATGAATCACCTAACAGCATCTTTGCTCAGGAAGAATCAGTAACATTCTGAAATAGATGACTATGCAGTGACTGACCAGTCTATGGAGGTGTGGACTGGATTTAAACTTCTCTACCATTATTTTTCTCATTACTCAAATGTTACTTTTCATGTGTTTAAGTAAGTGTAACACCATGAAAGAACAAATGAATTGCTTTGATGACAGTCAAGTGTGCACTGTCATCCCCATTTGAACAATGTGTGGAATCTCCTCCCACCTCACACTCCCTTGTCCAAAATTTCACCCATTCTCATCTACCAACACCACTTTAGGCCAAAACACTAGATCCTACTGACTGGACTACAATACAAAGTTTCTGTCTCAAGAACAGTTTAGAAACAGAAACTAGCATTGTAAATCTAATATAACTTGACCACATTGTAAATATTTCTGCTTACTTGACTCATGTTGGGAAAGATGACGTGACTTGTTGCCTCTGCAAAAGAGGTTATTTTTTGTTTGGAAGCAGAATTACAAAAAAACTATTGGCCTTATTTTCATGAAACTTCTTGGAAGAGTGTAGAGTGGTTAGGAAGAGTTTTGGAATGGACCCAAATCACAGGGGCAAATGCACAAATCATGTTTCACTCTTTTTCTCTCTCCGATTTCACCACAGTGACACGCTCGAGTGAGGAGATGGAATAACTTCTCTATAAGAGCATATTTTGTGTTCAAATCAAACCTTAAAAGCTGCGTTTAACTGGAGAGGCGTGAAAAAGACCATGATCATAAAACAACAGAAGACAGCAATGGTTCTGGGTTCAGGAATGTCACTGAAGAGTCCTCTCTGAGGACCCTCCCCCTCAGACCATTGCTTCTGTTAGGCATGCTTGCCCCAGGTGCACAGAGTTTTAAAATGGTCTCCTGGGGTCTGGGCTACTGTGCACCATCTGGGCAGACTGAGCGATGACTGCAGAAGCCAGAGTAGGAGCTCTGCCATGCCAACGCGCTCTGTGTCTCTCTGAGTTGCGGTACAGTATCTCCTCTCTCTGCTGAGAGCATCAGGGACCAGCAGTGGGTGATGACTCAGCTGCGTCCTCACCACCTCCAAGCATTTGTGGTGCTAGGTTTGCAATGACATTGAACCACATTGTCTCTTAGTAGCTACCGAAGCTCCTAGAAGTTCCTCTCCATCTTTCTTATCAAGGGTGGTGAGTTCCCGCAAAACTTGACATTAATCGGGGGAGCTTCAGACACCTCACATCCTGTGGCACTACACCTTTAGTCTTTTTACTCAACTGCCCAGTTCAGCTGACCAGGATATTGATTTGCTCAGCTGAAAAAGAGACATCAGGTTGTAACATAGCAGCAGCTGCTACACCCAACAGCCCTACATTGCTGGCTGTGGTGGCCAGCTGCGCACCCAGCTTAAGTATTCTGTCCAGAATTCAAGCATCTCTTTATCCTGAGCTGTGGTGACGGGGTTTCTGCTCTTGGACCAGTTTGAAGAATCATGTAGGTGAGGCTACCATCTGTGGGGGGGGTTGAGGGGATGGGACATTTTCCTCTGTGTGGCCCTGCACTTGTGAGAGACCCCCTGATTTCAGCTACCAGAGCTCACCATTTTAACACCTCTTTCCTGAATGCTTCAACATGATGCAAAGGAGTTATGTAGCTGAGGGCTGGTGGCTTTGGTGGAAGTGGTGGTGGCAGAGGAAGCCCTGCATGCCACCAAGGACATCACTGTCATACAGTCACAGCAGACAGAGGGAGATAGAGTGTTCTCGCCGTCAAAGATGGAAGAGAATTTTTTTTCTTGTTGTCATCACATGGCAATGCCAAGTTGAGTTGTCAAAAATACTCAAACCACTGCTGTTTTACAAAACTTTAGGGAGGCTCCAGCAGTCATTTCAGGATGGCAGTGCGCTCTGCTCCAAGGCATTAAAAGCAGAGAGAATGTGTGTCAAGAGCAGCAATGTGGCTGAGACATGATGGGCACAATCTTGCTTTTTGAATCAGCAACACCATCCATTAAGAGGTGATGTCATCAGTGGGCAAACTTTGTCATCTAAGGAAAAAAGGATGGCAGTAAGCAGTGAAACTCCCTTTTTAGATAGTGGGGTGCATTTGGTAGCTACATCTTGATTGACAGACTTTTTGCAGCGGACTAATGCCCATACCCCATTACACATGAAGTCCAGCAGAGGGCACAGTAATTTTTTATACAGTTTTTTCTATTGCTGACATGCATTGGTCGAAACTGAAGTCACATGTTCAAAACTCTTAACACAGTCTGCAAAACAGAAGTTCATGTGGACCA
>JAPZDY010000022.1:1930516-1943192 GCA_029783645.1 Ctenochaetus hawaiiensis
GATCTTTAGAAAGTGATATAAATCTGCTCTAAATCCATTTAATTAGAGGCTGTTTTCTAACCTTGGAGAGATTGCTTTGACACCAGATATGAAATATGGAGACAAGCAAATTTAATTCAGTGTTTGCATTGTTGATTACCGAGCCTATTTCACAAGCTGGTTTAGATAAAAAATCTTTTGTTACTCTAAATATTGTATTTGGGTATTATTTAAATTCTGCCTCCTGGGACAGATGCCATGTGTGTATGCGCGCGCGTGTGTGTGTGTGTGTGTATGTGTGTGCGTGTGCATGTGCGTGTATGTGTGTGTGTGTGTGTGTAGATGTGTGTGTGCGTGTGCGTGTGTGTGTACTCCTTCCAAGTATCTCATACCAGGTCTTTAATGAGTGTCAGCCTCTCCCTTGCCTGGGGTCACGTCATGTACAACGCACTGAGTATGTCTTTGGCAGGCTGTATTGAGCTGTGTTGCTTCTTTTTCCATAAAAAAATGAGCATCAGAGTAGAAAGAGCTGAAACTGCTGTTGTGAGATCAGACAGATGTATGAGTCAATGTTGGCCCTCTATCCAGCGATGGATTGCAGCCTGTCAGATATATTATACTTCAGTAAGATGCAGCTAAAACATCTCCTGTGATGTTTATTTCAAACCTTCCTCTGTAAAAACAGCTGTACAGGTTGTCTGTGCAAGGACCTTAGTCATGCCAGCATGATAAGCTAGTACTTTACTTAGCATGTGTGTTTGTGTGGAGGCTGAGAGAACTTGAGTCAGTTGAAAAAGTGCAATCTGCGTACAGTTGTTCTTATGGCACATGCAGGAATACCAGCCAGAAGCGAGTTGCTGTTCTCTAAGCGATGCAGAAGTTGTTTATTTAAGCCTCAGATTGATATGAGTTGATCAGAACTTGTATTTCCAATTTATTATTTATGAGAAAACTATTTACAGAACAGCCTCAGAATTGAGCTTCAGATCAGTGTTTCTGATCACAAAAATAAGAGAAGTATTTTCAGAGCAAGTTTTCTGCAGAATTACTGTGTTAGTTAAGGGAAAGAAGTAAGAAGAAGTAAAATGCATGAACCTAATTTTCATAGTCAGCACAACTTTGTTTTTTAAACAGGATGAAGTTTCTGTGTGTGATCTCTTGATATTCTACCATCTCAAGAACAGAGATATTACACACTTTACAAAGATGAAGCTTGTACTAGTACTAGATATTTGTTTTAGTTCAGTACTTGGCTCAATTCTACCTAAAAATCCCATTTGTTATGGTACCAAAAGTTTAATCAGAAAGTTGTGGGGAATATAGGGATCGGCAAATATCCTAATATCTGACTAAACCAGGTTTATTTGTCATGATCCAATCAAAGAAAAAAATCATGTCAGGGTTCCATGATCTGCCATGCACTTGTTCAGATTTTGAAAAATGAAACTAAAACATAGACAAGATTAGCCTAAAACTGTGCTTAGGGTTCAATGAAACACTGGCTACTGATCTTGTAAACTGCAGATTCTGCAGTGTAATGGCATCACTCTATGCTTTGCCTTGTATAATGTATCCACCCAGGCTGCTCTTCAGCTTTGGTTTGGGTCAGTTTTCTGTCTGATGCAACAGATATGCTTCTGTTTCAATAAACTGAGCCACAGGCTGTGTACTGTGTACTTTGTTAACCTTTTATTCATGCTACTAGTGTAGAAAACATGACCAGATAGCATGTTTTTCCTCAAGTCCAAATTATTAATTTTGCGGTTTCATACTTACTTACTACTGTGGTTTTACTGCAGTGGATGTGCATTTGGCTCTGAACATCTTCAAGGATTTGGGGGACTTACTGTTCCTGAACGCATCCTGTGTGAACACAGGAGGACAAAAGAGGCTGCTGCTGTTCTGCTCACACTTCACCTCTCTGAACCTGTTTAATAGGACACTTGTGTTTTCACAAACACAAAACTGCTTTGGTCGGATAGTGGTCTAAACAACTGCAAATGCTCTGTATTTTGTTGCTTGGGCAGTGAAGGTGTAGAGAATGCTTGTGCCCTATGTTTGGATACAGTGGTGGAGGTTATGGGTAGAGAAGAAGTGCTCCTGAAGAGATCCTGAAACAGCTTAGGTTGATCGTGGTTTGTTCCTTGAACACATCATGTCCATGGTCACCGTGTCATTAACGGCCACTCTCTTCTCTCTGTAACCACCTGGAGGCCACTGCAGCCCAGCAAACTGCTCCTGCTGCTGCTTAAAATAGTAGTTTGCCCTCTCCCTGTGAAAAGGACAAATACACTGCACCCCCAGCACCCTGCACACACACTCTTTATTTCACACTTCATCAGGAATGATCAATGAAACTCAACTTGTAAATCATTACAGCAGGGACAAGGTGAGAGTAGAAGACTTGGAGGGGGTAATATATTGTCCTGGTCATGAAAGTCAATAGAGAGGGGGCAGGGACTGACACTTGCTGTGTCTTGGCATATGTCTGTTCCATGTCATTTTGAATTTGATTATCCTTGTTGAAAAGTTTAGGACAAATGCTAATTTTTTCAAACTAGAGAGAGGGGGGGGGTGTCTCGAGCCCCTATAGCCAGTAATTTATATGTATGTCCTTGTTTTTGAACGCAAAATGTAAATTAAGGTAACTCTCATCCTCAGAGGGCTCAGTAATGGAGATCACTGAAGCTGCATCTGCTTCACTAAATTGTGCTGGTGCTGGAAGGTGAGAGAGACAGAAGTCAATAACTAATTTCTGTCTTTTACTTGTCCTGCTTTTCTACAGTAGAGGCTGTTTCTCTGCTGTTTTTTGCAAATCTGATGCTTTCAGGCATTCTGTCTTTATCTCAGTCTTTACAAAGAGGCTTAATTATTCCTTTATTATGTCCAACGCGAACTCTGCTGACCACGAACTGATGCAAAACAACTGTCTACCGCTAAAACATGCTTTTATCTCATTTTTTCTTAATTGCTAAAGGATTATAATTAGCAATTAATAATCATCAAGTAGTTATCTTCATGACCTAAAAACTTGAGTATGTACTGGATGAACAATGAGGTCACCAGTGGTGATGCAGGCATGAATGCAAACTAGATTAATTATGATGCTCAGCAATAGCTAACCACAATTATGAACTAAAAGTGTCACTTTGTTTGCAGAAACATGTTTTCTGTTTTGTTCCCGGGAGCATCCAATTCTCATTAAATGAGGAACTTTATTAATTTTACACAGAATGGCCAGTTTACTAGTCATGAGGGGTTCTGCTCAGTCTGTGAAAACAGTTGTATGATCTTTTTTACTCTGGAGGAGTTTCATCAAGTCAGTGAAAGTACCATGATGAAAAACCGTGATATGTTAAAAGCAATGCCCCTCTGCATTTTGTAACCATTCTTTTTTAAATCTGTCTTCAAAAAACTAAATGTTTGAGTCTCCCTTAAGCCAGTATGCTCTTTGTAAATATACACCCAACAAATTTGGGTGCTAACCTCTCTTCTCATAATGATTAGAAGCATTACTAATGCCCTGGGGGAGCTACGATTTTTATTACAGACAAAAATACAAGAGCTTGACATATCAAACACAATATATAATTATTTTTTCTTATCTGTGAGCCTACCAAAAGTGCATTTCAGGATCCAAAAGGTTTTGGTTTCCAAAAAAAGGGCTAGTTTGTGCAGAGTATCACCCAAATGTGCAAAAGTGTTAATACCTTTTCTTGGCAGCCCTCTTCAGAGGTTGGGCAAAATTAATGGCACACCCTTTTGGAGAGCTTTCTTTAAATGCTTTTATGGTATTGCACTTGGTTCCAATGGATATTGGCACAAGCAGTAATGTGAAGAATGATAAAGGAGAGCTTAAGTGGGAAGTTTACTCACCTTCATGCAACTGCCTGCCACTGAATGAAGGTTGGTGGATTTTTGGTTTCAACATCTAAATAATTCTGGAGTCCTCCCAATTCCACTTATGGAGAGGAGAGTAGGGGGGAAATTTAAGATGATGTTTGGCAATCCAATTTGAAGCATAATGACACTTTTCATATGTGCAGAAGGTGTTATTTGCCAGAATTTATTTAATTCAAAAGGAAATTTCACCTTGGGAACATCAGTGTGCTCAATTAAGTCTACAGCAAACTTGCCTTGAGATCAGAAGACATCTTTGTTTCAAATTTGTCACATTGTGAGGAGTATGGAGCAGATTAGTTGTACAAAAAGGAAAGGGATTATCCCCTGAGAGGCAAAAGAGGAACCAAAGGGAACCATTTTTTACTATTACACATAAATTTAACAAATTATGAAATGGAAGAGGGAAACCGATTATGAATGAGACGTGAATGTTTCGTGTCAGACCTCTGAGCAGTGACCACTGGTTGGTATTCCTATCTTGCAGTCTTTTGATGAATATCATTCATTGCATGGTCTTATCTGTCATATTCTCCTCTGACACACTGTGTTGAGAGAACCTATTGTCTGGCTGTCCAAAGGAAGGTAATTAGCTTAGTAAGAAAGTGTGTGTGGCACCTTGCAGACAACGACTTGGGAAAGTTGAGACGACCTTGATTCACACCCATTGTTTGGTATCAAAACTGTGACCTGAGACCGTGATAATAAAAATAAAATGTCTGAGTTGAAGATTTGAATACGTGGCATGCATGAGAACACAAACATGACCTTAGAGAGAAGACAAATATGCATTGAACATATGTGCATCTTTAGGCTGTGTTACTGTGGTAGTTGGGAATGCGGATATACTTTTGGCCGAGAGTTTCCATTTTTTTGGGAACATGACAACAAAAGAAGCCACATTCCATTCCTTTCTTTATATTCTATAGCTTAAAATTTTGTACAAAATTAACAACAAACACAGTTTGTTCTAATTTAAAGGACATCACTGTGTGGTTCCAGTGGAACAACCTCCTGCCCATCTTGCCCATCTGTGATACATTAAAAAATTAATTCATCAAATGTCTTGTGTTATTAACCTCATTGATTTTTGTAAACATAAGCTTATTCTGAATTTAATGTAAACCAACTGCTTCAAACCAACTAGACAGGAGCACTGCAAGACTGTTAAATCTGTTGGATGCTAAATAATACTTGTTTGAATCTCTCCATATAAAAACATACCTAATATTTAACTCTGCCTCAGCTTGTATGGCAGTATTCTCTGAGTGTCTGTCTAAAGTTGTCTACACAGGTGGGATGAGCATGACGTGCTTCTTTTTAATGAAGCTCATTTGTTGCAGGTGGGTGACCAGATCCTGGAAGTGAACAGTCAGAGCTTTGTCACCATCTCCCACGATGAGGCAGTTCACATCCTTAAAACGGGATGCCACCTGCTGATGAAGGTGAGGGATGTGGGTCGTCTGCCTCACGCACGCACAGTGGTAGATGAGACCAAATGGATCTGCAGTCAGGCCATAGCTGAGACCAATGCCACAGCTAACCCATGTTCTGTCACCAACCCCACCGTCAACGCTGGCATCCACGCTAGTGTCAGTGCTACTGCCTGCAGTTCAAGGTGAGTGCAGCGTGCTCAGAGTAACTATATGCCAAATACAATAAGGACTGAAGCTGCCTGTGGCATTGGAGCAAAGACATCATTGCAATAAATAACTGAGCTGAGAGGAAGGCATTTGTTCATTGTCACTGCAGTCAAGCAGTTTCTTCAGCTCAGACAAGCTTCCTAAGGGTTTTGTCCAATCAGATCAGGGCTCATTTGTAAACGGCTGCCCTGAATCAATTAAAGACCTTGCTATTACAGCGACCCCCGGGTTGATCCTTCATTAGTTAACCCTTTACAGGTTGTATTTAAGACCTCTTTGATGAGTAAATATAATATTTCTCTGCAGTTGTTCAACTAGTTGACTTCTTTTGGAGTTTGAGTCATAAATGCAGTATTCTGTATAGAAATGCAGAGGTGCTTCTAAAAAGTTAATTGGTATTGAACCTTAATCTAAACCTCTCCCCAATTGGTTTGAATCAGCAACAGTTATATCAAAGCAGCACTGTATTGTTACAGTCATGAACAGAATCAAAAAGATGCGTCCAACAGCTCTCATTACTTACACATACAGTTCAACTCTTCAAGTGAATGTGCAGAAAGTTTGAAAGCAATAACTTTTTGTTACCTCAGTTTAAGGTAAGTGAAAAGTGCAAGTCAGCACTGTTTGAGAAAATAAACAATATCATCTCTCTTTGCCACATTTAAATTCAGTATCACATCTCTTCATCTCGCTATAAGAAGCGGCGCCCTCCTGTAGTGCTGCCTAAATGTTCTCGTGGATCTACTTTGGTGAGCCTTTAAACACCAATATTGTCCATTTTTCAGAAGGTGTTGACTGAAACTTTTCAACTATCTGGAGTGAAAATGTGTGTGCAGGTAAAAAAAAAGCTCTATCGCTCATCTCCTTTTACTTTAGGTCACAAACTAATCTATTACCACGGATACAATTACTACGAATCCCTAAACCTAATTAAGATGGAAAACTCATCTGCTTGATGTTGGCAGAAACTGCTGAGAATGACTTTTTACTTTATTTACTTCACTTTTTAAAGCATATTTTATCTTTCCATATTTATTCTAGTGCTCAAATTGATAAGCAAATTTGGAACCTGTGGTGGGGAAAAAAAATGATGTTTCTTCATTTTAGATGTGAACGTAAAAAATATCACACTGGATCAAGTAACTTATTCACATCTCCTAAAGCTTAACCAGACACAGCAGAAACATTGCCATATGGTATTCCTGAGAACAAAACCTCATCTTAATAACTCCATTACCTACTGTGGGTCTGTTTGGGAGGTCCTTTCCCTGCAGAGGAGGATTGTGTTTGACAGCTCCATTGTGTCTGACAGCAAAGCAATGTTTGGAGGCCCCCCTCCCTCCACCTGACTCTCTCATCCATCTGTCTCCCACTCCTAATGGAGCTGGCCCTGACTGAGAATTTGGGGAGGTATAAATTTCCTCCCTGCTGCTGCTGCTTTGGAAATCATGCAAGGTGGCTCGCAGCTCCACACTTTATTAAAGCCACATTGCCTCGGTCACGCCTCGGGCTGGGCCATGCTGCGATGTTGTTGTTGTGTTTTGAATGTTTTGCATGCATAAGAATTGGTGAGATGTGCAAGAATTCATGCTTATACTTTTACTTCTAAGTGCTGCTATTAATTCAACCTGTTTGAATAATAGCTGGAGATGATTTGTTTCTTAAATGTGGTTTGTATTGTTGTCTTCTCTGTTGCAGACCATCCTCAGCCAGAGTTACACCTGTAATAGGAAAGGTAAGAATGAAAGCTATGCATGAATGCTTTTTGCATTCACACTTACACTTACTCTCTTGACTAACAGACTCCATCTTGCTAAATCTTAAAATCTCAAAGTGACCTTCAACTTGAGCTTTACTTTTAACAGTATTACATTATCACTTTAGCTTTTTAACTTGATTAAACTGACTTGATGTTCCACAAACCTAAGAATCAAAACTGTCATGTAAAACCTTAATTTTTCTAAAGTGAATTTCAGAACAGAAAGAACCAGCAGAAAGACGACAGTTGCAGCTCATATTTTTTCTTTTGCACATTAGGCAGCATTCAGTGATTTAGGTGGCAAAAAAAAATGCAGGCGTCAAATTTTATTAGGTGTAATTACTGTTCACTGTATAGGTAATTTACCAAAAGGTGGAAATGAAGGCAGTGTCTGTATTCATCTGAAGATCATCGGAAGATTTGTGAGAGTCGACCGTGTGTTTGAATCTTTGATGAGTTTTCTTAAAGAAGAAACGATCCAGCTGCATTAGACATACATATTATGTATTGAACAAGAAGTACTTGATATCCAATGAATACATTATTTTATTACGAAGTACCAAATACCAAGGAAAATTGCACATTTGAACTGACTTTGCAATCAGTTTCAGATTCATTTTAATTCTTGTTTCATGAATAATGTTGGAGTCTCAGGTGAATCATGCTTCTCTGTGCGTGAGTGCTGTATGTTCTGTCTCTAGTATTTAAATGTTCTTAGTCTCTGATTTTAATTTGCCTCCTGAGAGATGCTTTTAGTCAACTATCTTGACACACAGTTCTTCATAACCTGTAGAAATTTGGGATAAGTGCATGTTGGTTCTTCTGTAAGCCGTTGTGATGTGCCATTATTGTAACACAGCACGGTGCGTAGGGTTGCAGAGATGTTCAGAAGTAAGTAGGCCCATCCTAAAATTGTAATTCTAAAAGTATTGGTTAAATATTTACACAGTCATTTCTATATTCTGCCCTTCATGTTATACTCAGATTGGAGCAACAGATTATGAACCATTGATGGGATGACACTCAAAGGGACTTTTTCCTCTCAACTGAATCTTTAAGGGTTTATTTTTATTTTAAAGACTCACAACTGTTAATACTGTTGCTAATTCCAAATTAATTTGCTTAAGTGCAATGCCACTGAGCACCCTGAGATGCTGGTTTAAAAAAATCCCTTGCTCCAACTAACTCCCACTCAAAAAATTTAAAAAACATTAGTCAAAAAACATTAGTATAAGATATCATTGCTCATTCTGTCTTTTGTATCTATTACTGAATTCAGGCTCTCTTGGTAATCCTTTATGAAAATATTGGTCTGTTAATAAGGTGGTTGTGGTATCTTTCATGTGGGAGATGATTGACAGCTGTGATTGACAGGTTGTTAGCTTGCTGTTTTCTGTTGCTCATGGATTCACACTCACTCTGACTGTTGAGCTTCTCTGTAGGTGCAGTTCCACTTAGTTAATGGCTAAAGCATACTGAAGGCGTCCTATTGAAATTATTTAAAATGCTAATAACTAAAAGTCCAGCCTTGGAACATTGTCTTTTTTCAACAGTATGTCATGTAGCCTGTTAAAAGGTACAGTGTGTAGGATTTTGTGCCATCTAGTGTTAAAATTGCAGATTACATCCAACTAAGTATCCCTACTATCACCCTCCTCTTTCAAGAACCTACAGTGGCAGCAAGACAAAAAAAGTATAGGTTCTTCTATAGTGAGGTGTTTAGTTTGTCCATTTTACTATAGAATCTTTGTGCTGATTATATGCATTTGTCCTATAATTCTCTCCACTCAGGAACTAATGACATCATGACGGCTGTAATGAAGAACATGCAGTTGCTCTGTAAGGTCTAGTCATCTCCACTGTGTATGTATTAGGAGACAGTTCTTAATATTGCTGTGTTGCAATAAGCAGAGCTGAATTTTCCTCTTGTGTTCTCCAGCTCTGAATTTTTATTCTTTTAAGTTATTGTTAGCAACTCAAGTGGGACTTCCTCATATTCAGTGACATGGATGTTTAAAAAAATTCAAGGACTTCTTTCAGATAAGCATGAGTTGTGACGGTTCATTGTCTCTGGTGGGTTACTCTACAAACTCTGGATGGAGGCACCTTATTTTCAGAAATATCAGTTTTACAAATACACCAATGTTAGATATTTATATTCGGGGTCTCAGCAATAACAAGATATTTGTTTTTAAATAAATCAATCCAACATACTTAATGTAAACGTCTATAAACCAGTGATAAGTTAGGAAGAGTCATTGCAGATGCAGGGAATGAATTTTAAGGATACAAGCAAACAGTCTTTATGAGTCAAATCAAGTTGGGCTGTAAATCAAAGTTGGATTTCTACTGAGGGCATTAGAAGCTGAAAGTTGAGGATATATGTGGTTTCTTCTATCGTGGCGAAAGAACAATACAGTTGACACTTCTTGGCAAGGATCTTAAATTCAGGAACCCAGTGATCTAGTAGTTCAAAACAGCTTGGCTGGTTATCAACTTTATTTTGGAAACCCAATTACATTTCAAATTTTCCACCATACTTGGGTAGCAGAAGGCAGATAATGACATAGTCTCAGATTTATTCCACCCAAAATGTGTACCATAAAAGTTTAGAGTAAGACTGAATGGTTTGGCAAGGAACAAATCATCATATCATCTGCATAAAGCAGTAGTTTGTTGTTCAACCTTCCTCCTCCCATCGTTCATCCTAATACTTATAGCCAATGTTTCTAGAAATGTTAGAAACAGCGAGGGGCTCAGAGAACAATTTTATAAAGTGTCCTTCCAGACAGACCAAAACAAGGATGATGCGATTCCATCAGTTATCACTGCAGCCTCTGGTATAGCTAGTATCTTGAAGCAATGAGAAAATAAGCACCTAACCCAAAATGCGATAATGTGCAGAAAATAAGCCGATTTCCCCCTTATCAAAAGCCTTTTCAGTATCTAGGGAAATGGCAGGTTATTTTGATCAGTGCAGCCACATTATGTCAAACAGTTTTCACATATTATCTGAAGAATGTTGTAGTCATAAATCCAGCACTTTTTTTGATTATTTTACAGTCCAGGTTAAGCAGACTTGAAGGTATAAAAATGCGTATTTGTTTTATCTAAATCAGCTCAACAATACATCCGTGTATTGCAAAAGCTTCCTGATAAACCCTCTGTGAAACTTAAGAAGTCTTATATCTTATATGCTTTATACACTTTGTAATATTTCACTGGAAACCTGTCATTACCTGATAATATCTCAGTTTTGAGTGGTGAGACAGCTCCCCTTATTTCACCCTGTTTGTCACCCTGTTCCATGGATATTACTCTGTCAGAGAAATCTTTTTTGTTACTCGTCTGGCTCATACTTTAGCCTGAAAAGTCTATATATTCCATTTTAGTATTAAACCTACTCTACCAAGTGTTATGGTGCTACAGACTTGTATTCTAACTCAGACTGTTCTATGTTATTACCATTTGTGGCTTGGCTTACGTAAAGTTGACACAATGTCAGTGAATATAAAACACTCTGATGTAACAGCTATGGTAATCATCATGACTATCTATTATATCCTGTGTTGTTCATTCCTCACCCCCTCCTATTGTCACTTTTATAAGATGATTTTAATTATCACTGTAAACAGCTGAGCTACATACTAATATGCAGACAGTCTTCTTTAAAAGCTCTGCTATAATTAAGCAACTTTTCTGCAGGGATGGGTCCAAATTCTGTGCCCTAAGCCCTGGAGCCCATAATGAGTTTTGTAATTTAGGATCGGACGGGTGGCCATGTTGGTTTGATGCATGTCCAACAAGCATTTGGACAGCCGCTGGGTGTCCATTATTTAAGAGAAATACATAAAGGATGCTGCACTGAGAGCTGGATGGGTTCTAAGGGCCAAAACATGTAGTATTCAGTGCTTGTGTCACAGTGGCCTGAATGGGAATGGCTGTCCAAAAGCAGCTTGTTAGTGAAAGCAGTACACTGTGTATCATTAAGGGACCAGCTCAGAGAATGTGATTGGTGAAAACATGAGTGCTGACATGCCATAATTTAGAGGACATCTTAGGGTCTCTCTCACTCTCACACACACACTCACAAACATACACACACATACACACACACACACACTCAGAAACACACACAAAACTATCCACATGAAATTGATGTTGACAGATATGAGACCTGTGGGTCTACCACATGGCACAGAGCCCCAAGCTGTTTGGAGCTGGATGCCTTACTGTGCATTGTAAATGTACATATCTCCTCTCATTTTCAAATTATTTTTAAAGCTGTAAAGCATTATTATTGCATGTTACAAGTTTTCCAGCAAGTGGGGCAACCCATACCTTGTTTTCTCCATCATGTTTTCTTGCCCATTGTGCCAACATAGATGGCACTCATGTTTTGTCTACCATAAAATTGCCCGCGAGGGACATCTTTTTCTCTTATTTCTCTTCTGTTCTTTTTTTTAACAGCTGCATGTGCAACCCTGAGACAGCTGTCTTATTGGTTAATGAGCTTTATAGTCATCTATTAGGGCTCTGCAATATATCTGTATTATACTGATTTGTATATAATGATATAATCTTAGATAACAGCAACAACAACAACAACAACAACAACAGTAACAACAACAACTACATTAATGATGTAATAATAATAAGAAGAAGAAGAAGGGAAAGAAGAAGAAAAAGAAGAAGAAGAAGAAGAAGAAGAAGAAGAAGAAGAAGAGGAGGAAAAAGAAGATAAAATTAATATCCTGGTAATTTGGCACAGGTGTTGTCTTTTCCAGGTGTTAATTTGATAATAAAATGGCTTTTAAAGCTGCATTTTGTTTTGCGTAGGCAAGTGAAATCAAAACAGATTTTATTTAACAAAAGAATCTCAGAGTTTACTTGTCTGCCCCAAGTTTGCACTGTGAAAAATTCATCCTGTGATAAAAAAGTTAGTACATGGACCTGTTAGGACTGAGACTATGACTACAACTAAGACTACTCTTTAATTGTCAGGAATGTACTTTAAAGTAGAGATAGACCGATATGTTTTTTTTAGGGCCTATACCTATACTGATTATTATTAGTCAAGGAGGCCGATAACCAACATTTGGAGCCAATATTCATTTGCAGTAAAAGTGAAAATATTTTTAATAATACAAACTCCAACACTTAACTTCGTTTAAATGCCTTTAAGCATATGTTTATTAAACAGCTTTTCAGATTTACATGTCAAAGTTTTTTTTAATCTTAGACAATAGACATCTTTGTTTTAATTCTGCCCTAAACATCTGGTTCAGTTTGGCAGGTAGGGAAACAGTTCTTCACATAGAGACAAGGCTTTGTGATTTTACCCATGATTTATTGACTCCACATGAAGCACTGTAAAACTGTGAAAAAATACAAT
>JAPZDY010000022.1:1956242-1968041 GCA_029783645.1 Ctenochaetus hawaiiensis
GGGTTTCCATGTATGTCTGTCTGTCTGTCCGCAGGCATCAGATGTGGTTTAAAAAGACATAGGCTAATGCATCACAGCGTCGGCTCCCATGTTCCTGGAGGACAGATTAAATTAACATAACAAGGTTTTATATAAGTAGAGAGCCTCATCAGGAGTTCAATTGAAGCATTAATGTTCATTGCATCCCATAACAAGAAAAGTGCAGGATTATTAACGCTGCACTGGGGCTAAAATCCGAAGCCTTTGCTAACAATGACTCCAAGAAAAAGCCAGAGAGTCATTAAAAATGTTCTGAGTTTATCCCCTCAGGAGCATGGCTCTGCAGCCACATTACATAGCACTCTGACTGTAAATTCTACTCATAACCCTTTTGCAATTTCAACTTTTTAGCCAGAGGGAGGCAGTAGATGAAAGTTCATGAAGTGCCCAAAATTGAGTTCATCTTCTGGGGAGCTTATTTAAATGTGTTTTATGAATATCATTTCAATCTAAGTTTTTAAATGCAGGGGTGAACTGGCGATGATTTTGCTAGAGGAGAGCAAGTATCTAAAAACTTTAGGATGTATACTCTTTGACCTTGAATTAGGGGTGTTGACAATAACAGGAGTATTTGAAATTGAAACAATGGTATTGTGTTGAAAATTCACATGAGATATTATCCTTTTTGGTTACACTGTAACACAATAGGTGGTTGTAATGCAACTTAATTCATTGCCAAATGCTCTGAAAGAAAAAAGTCCACAAAATGCAATTGTTCTTTAAACATGCTATTATACAGTGATGCTCAAATTTGCCTACAGAGAGACAAACCACACAATTAACAGTTGGAGATATTGTGATAATGTCATTTTAAATGTTTGAATATTTATAACAATATAATATATATTTGAATTCCTCAGGCCACAGTAATGATATAATCAAAATCTTATATTGTGACTGCCCTATCTTGAATATTTACTTCTTATTTTCTAAATGCTTGGCTTTTAGCTTTCGAAAGTTTAAGTCACATCGGCAATGAAAAGGGGGTCAAGCAATCAGAAGTGCTCTAAATGACCGTGTTAGCCGGTGAAAAAATGTTCCCATCCTCAGGCCTCACAGTCAAATATATTGCATTTGTGTCCCTTCAACAACAACTACACACTCAACATAACTTAACTGCTTGAAAACACTTGTAGTTCAAGGTCATTGGCCTGATCTTATTTCAGGAAAAAGAAAACAAGTTAGTAAGCACAGTGGGCTCAAATGCACCAGGACTGAAACTTGAGAAGTATTGTCACATTGTTACTTATTATGCCCAGAAAGAGGGACAGTGCCTTCCTTGTAGGATTCATGTATATCCTACTTTTCCCCTTGCAGAACGAAATGCAGGCTTCGGTGGAATCTCCTCCGCCCTGCAGGGCTGCTCCTCTTCAGGCTCAGAGCAGGCCGTCCAGAGACAAGGATCCTAACCGCAAACCCTCTGCTCGACTCGTGCAGCCTGGCTCCAGTCTGCACTTCACTGGCCCCACCAGGCTGCTCCAGGACTGCCTCCATAAGTCGCTCAAATCCCTCCCCAGCATCCACCAGTCCTCGCCGGCCCCCGTCCACCACACTTGCACTGGTGCCACTCACCACACTTCCCTCAATGCGCTCCATCACACCTGCCAGAGTTCCCTCCAGCTCTCAGACTCCGAACAGCACAACCACCCCCATTTTGCCCATCACTTCCACCACCATGCTGCTGCTCACCACAGCCGGCCCAGTTCAGGACACCACACCTGCCCAGGCTTCCTGCACCATCGGGACTCGTCCAGCTCCGCTAAGCAAGAAGCGTCTGTGAAGCTCTCATCCAGATCCAGCTCCTATGAGAAGTCCTCCATCCTGTCAAAGTCTGCGTCCTCTTCTAAAGCAGCATCTCCCATGCCATCCCCTCACTTATCACCATGCCCCTCCCCCTGCCCCTCGCTCATCACACCTGCTGCTCCACCCTGCAGTCCTGACAGGCCCTGCTCACCTGCCCTCACCCAGAAAGTCACCATAACCGACATGAACCGGCTGTCGGCAGACTCCAGACCACAGCAGAGAGGTACACCAGTCTGTGGCTGTGTGTGTTGTTTCCATTTGTACAAACACATATTGTGTATTCCTTAAAATTGTTACCACACCATAGAAATCAAGTAAGCTACTTTGTTAAATTAAATGTTACCTATTAAATTTTAGAAAATTTTACAGAAAACTATTCAGTCTTGCATGCTTTGATAACAGATCATTAGTCAAGAGTAAGTGAGTTGAAGCATTTAAGTGAAATATTATATAAGGCTGATCAGAGACAGGCTGGAAGGTGAGACAACAGTTAAAGTTTTAAATAAAATGAGTAAAACTAAAATAGAATTCAAAGGAGATGACAATAAATAAAAGCTATTTAAAAAATATATTTATGTATTGCAATATTTATTTTAAAACACTGACTATAAAGTATTTTCAATTGATCCCGGAAATGAACATGATTCTGAAATCAAGACAAAAGGGTTAATAGAGATGAAGATGATACTAAATTATGATTAAAGTATATTTAAAAGTTATAAAAATGATTTTTTTTTTTTTTAGAAAAGATATAAAGCCTGTTTGGAATAAATGTTTTATCAAGGCCACTGTATGAGAGTAAAAAATACCCCTGTCGCCTCTTTGTACGCTAACTTTATAACGTCCCATGCAGGGGCCACTCTGTCCCAGCTGTCAGACAGTGGCCAGACTCTGAGTGAGGACAGCGGGGTGGATATCGCTGAGGCAGGGGGCCTCAGCAAGGATGGCAGCCCTCGACCCAGCAAGAACCAGCAGAGCCATCTGGAACAGCCAGGGGCCCACGCAGCTCCTCCAGGAGCAACCAGACAAGTGAGGGCTTCATGCTGTCATTAAGAAACATTTCAACAAGTCATTAGACTCACCATATTGTTTAAGTATCTTAAATAATCCACAACGTCCCGTCTCAAAGTCACCTACTGTGTAAACAAATATTTAAGTTTCAGTTGTCTGGATCACTACTCTGTTCCTCTCATTATCTTCATGGAATTGAGTTAAGCAACACAAATTACTTATTAGAGACAAATGAAAACACTGCAGATGTGTGATTAACTGAACAGCACTGTCTCATAGTGATGAAATGACGGAGTACATTGTCTGTATGGCAGCAGACCAATCAAAGCCCTGACAAGCAAACAAACAAGAGGGGGGGGGGATTGACTAATTTCCATACAAGAAGAAGATTGTTGTTGTGGAAAAATGAATCACATCAACACAAGACAAGATGTGAAGAATTTGACAAAAATATATTTCTCTCATCATGAAATTGACGTCACAGGCCTGCTTTTTGTTGTTGTTGTTTTTGTTGTTGTTGTTGTCTGTTTCTCACTGTGTTCCTCCTGTGGTTGTTTGCTCCTCCACTCTTTCCCTCCACACCTGCTCTGCATCAGCCTCATTAGTCCTGCCCTGCTCCCAGCAGTTCCCTAAGCCAATCAGATCCTTTCCTGTTCCCAGCTCCCCTCACCTGAGCCTCTCCTCACATTTCTCCACCTGCACGTCGTCCCTTCATTAAGTTTATGTCTAGTTTTCAGTTCATGCTTCATTGAGTCGTCTGCTCTGTTTGCTCGTTCCTCTGTCTCAGTTTTTGTCATTGTGAACGAATCATTTTCTGTTTGATGTTTTTTTTTTTCAACTCTACTTAGAGATTTTCAAAGCGTTTTTAATTTAGGGACCTAAATTATCTTGTTGCCTGCCAAACCAACTTATGTGGGAATGTGTAAAATATAAAAACAAAATTTATAAAATATGCTGAACTTAAGAAAATGCAGTCATTCAGATCATCGGTTTCTATGAGTCATTCGGGAAAATCTTGTCTGTTCCAATGACATTATATAAGAGCCAATGAGGGGAAAAAAATGAAAAAGTTACATTTCTAAAACATTTTAGACAGATTATAGAAGAGATATATGGTACAGATATTTAAGGACAATGGCTTCACACTGCAACACAGACTTAATTCAAAACAGAAAAAGCTAAAAATAAGAAGCCTCAGTGTTGCTTTCAGGTTGGTCACAGTCATTTCTCCTTTCTATAGTTCATTGGATAAGCAGGACAGAAGAGTATCTGCACTGTGAGGGCACTTAATTAATCTTTCAAGGTTGTCCCTGTCGTGAAAAACGGTAGTTATTCACACTATGTAGCCTAGCTACTGCATAATAAGCTAGTCTATGCAATCAATAAGATAGTAGAAGAATCAGATGAGTGGTATTTGCTGCCAGATTAATCATTTTAAAACTGATTTTAAACAGCCATGACTTCTGCTCTCATTTTTCACTCCATCAGGAAATGCAGGAGCTTTATGCAGGTTTAAAGAAACACATGAGCCCTGTTTGCAAAGATTTGATCAAGCAGGCCTGGGATGAAAGAAAGCCAACACAAAACTTTTAGCACCTTAAAATGGAAATGACGCTGCAGCCTGAGATGAACAACGAGAGAAAAGACTTATGTTTTCAAAATAAGGCTGCAGTGGGTAATATAACGATCGGTGAAAAGAACAAGACTGTGGCAAAAAACCTTTCAACACATCCAACCCGCTGGGAAGACACACAATGTACTATTAAAAATTCTTAGCATGTTCTTGGTATATAGTGTGTTTGCCCTGGAGAGGTGATAAAATGAAGCACGCTCAAACCAGACACTGTGCAGAGTGAATCTGCTCCATTGCTGCTGATTAATGCTGTTCTTCCACAGTTTAATCCACAAAGGAGATAGAGGAGCCACTCACAGCTGGAGAACACTGAAATAAGTTGCAGGTCTTTCAAACACACCTGTTAAAAAAGTGTTTGTGCCTCTTCTGAATGGACACAGTAAAGAGCAAGCTGGAAAGCCTTCTGTCATAGAGGGAGCTGAGGGACAATGAGCTGTGAAATGGGGATAGAGGTGCACAATTTTGAACAGTTTGTACTCAAAGGCATCAACAGCACTGCCACCATTTGTGCACATGTGAAGCAATTCAGGGGTTTGGTCCAAAAACAAGTGTAACAAATAAGCCAGACTTAGTTTGGTTAGTCTGACTCAGTTTGAGTTAGTTTGGTTTAATGAAGAAAATCTAACATAATTCGAGTTCAGTTACAAAGCTTATTCTAGGGTCAGAGACAGGCTAACTATCAGGCTAAGCCCAGTTACTAATTATTCAGAAGTTCTGTAACACTAGTCTTACTCACAGGACACAGAGTGTGATTATTAATCTGTAATTTGGTGACTATTACTTTTGTTTGCGATGTCTGCATGTAAAAGTTTTGCAAAGTTATTGTTGCTACCAAAACTTCATTTAAAAAAGCTAAAGAATGAAAGAGCTTAAGTGAAAAGTTTGTATCCCTCCTCCTTTCTCACCTTAGTTAATAAGACTATCATTTTGGTATGTTGGCTTGCTTGTCAGACTGTTTGTTACAGAGAGTTCAAAGAATTATTGGTATTTGTGAGTCTGATCCTGATCTATAAAATAATACAATGATGAAAATATAAAGTTCAACCCTGCTCTTAATTGCTCTTACACCTGGCCCTGTTAACGTTGTGTCCCAGCAGACTGGCTCACCAGTCCCAGTGCCCAGTGCTACTCTGGTACGAGTGGTGAAAAATGCCAACACCCTTGGCATCGCCATCGAGGGGGGAGCCAACACCCGCCAACCTTTGCCACGCATAGTCACCATTCAGGTGAGACAGTGATTCAATGAGGTTTGGCTTATTAATGTTCGGAAGCTACTGTACTGTTTTCAAAGCATTTGTTGTATTTTGTTGTTTATTTCAAGTAGCCTACTAAATGACAAAAACAGGTTTTCCCTTCGCTTTAGCAAAAACTCTGTCTTGTGATCAATAGCTTGCATTTGACATTGTTCTAAAGTAAACTGCAAACACAAAGTCTCCTGTTCATATTTGTTGGTGACACCTTTCCCATTTTGGTGAATCCAACAACAAGAACATAAAGCAAAGCAGTGCATTTCCATAACATGAGGGTTTAAAATGGGCTGAAGGAGAGAGGTGATAACATCAGCTTATCACTGATTGAGTTACAGCCTTGGTCACCTCAGCGGTACCCAACCCCTCCCCTCTGTCTCTTTATGAGCAGAGCATCCTTGAGTTTTTGTGACTTTACAGTGATTTCCATGACAATGACTTCTTTCACCTGTCTGTGTAAGCCTTAGGACAGTGAATGCCAGTCAGCTTGAAGATGACCCTCACAGCCACTTAGCAGCTCATCAAACACGTCACCTATAATCAGTGTGACATTGCACATAAAATATAAACAAATTTGGTCAATAATATTCGTATCACATTATGGGCCAGTAATTTAATAAATTTCTCTTTTGTTTTGCTCGGGATGGCTGCACACAGTCATCAGAATCAATGTCAGTGTTTAAGAGATGAATGTATGTGATTAAATACAAGTTGATTTATCTCTTTGAGCCTTTTTAACCATTAAGGTTGGCAGATAAAATATTAGAAATGTACCACATTGGGGGCAATTACCCTTAAAATACACAGTGCGATAGAAATAAAATTCAATTACTGCATTCATAAAATAATGCTTAGAATCCAAACATAAATGTAAGTATGAACAAAAACCCTTTTACTCGTGAATAGTTCATGTAAAGCATCACATAAATGTTGATGCACCCTGCTGATCAATGTCTCTTTTAAGTTAACCATGGCAAAAACTGAGAGGAAGCTGAAGTAAAGTAATTTTTCTGACACAAAAATCAAGGTTCTGGTGGGTGCAGTGAGGGTTGGAATGCACATATTGACGGTAGCCAGCTCACTGGGGCTATGAATACAAAAAATGCAGTGAGTGGCAACATGTACCTGATCTGACTTTTGATAAGAACTCATGAAAAGGATATAGAGTGTTATGATTGTTTGAGAGTTGTAACTTTTTATTTGTTTTATTTCCAGACTTTAAACATTTATACAATCCATATATGCTGGTGGTGAAGATGTGCTGGGTGACAGTAAAGGTCTGGAGGTAGAGTGTGTGTCGCAGTCACGTTGCTGTCTCCAGTGTGCTCTGTGCATCAACAGTAATGCTGCAGTGATGCAGTGATTTCACACACCAAAAATAATATAAAAACTATAGTCATACTTAGTGATATGTACAGAAATACATGATACTTACACGTTTTTCAATGCCCAGTTAAGCAAATAGGTAACTCTTTTTTTACCTGTGCTCAAAGGAGAATGCCACTATCTTAAACTTGGTCTAATTTCAACATATACGATGCTAATGGATGAAAAAGATGATAGAACATGTGTGTAAGTGTGCTGTAAGCAGACCAGGTGACATGCAGCAGATAATAAAGCTCTCATTACAACATACAGAGACTTGAACTTGAACTTTAGATAAAAAGTTTTAGATTTCACTTGGACTTTGATGGCTTTATAGCATCTTTGCAGCTGTCCCTACTGAAGAGAGGAAACAGTGCTCGTCCTAAAGCAACACCAAAAGAGCATCTCATCTTGATCAGCATTTAATGCTCAAATAGGCATCAACGGCTGGGTCCAGTGAAAATTTTGGGACAAAAAGGACAGGAATCAGGATTCAAGGATAACTGCTTGCAATTTGGCACTGTTCCTTATATTTTATGACGTTAGCCTGAGTGAGCAGAAGGTTGGACCTCAGAGAAGCAGTGGGGATAAACAGCTGGTAGAACCAGACTGTTTTCACTTCTCACTCAAATGGTGGTTAATTAGGCAAAAGCATAATACCTGCGGTTTCTGGTTAAGCAAAAAGGGATCTTACTCTTTAACAAAAAGGTCGATCTCTGTAGGGATCCTCTTTGTATTGTTGTCAGAGTGTGAGTAGCAAAATGGGCACTGTAAGTTGACGCAATAAAGGTGGCCACGGATGTTCTGAGGGATTACACTGCAGCTTTGTCTTTTGAAAACATTTAGTAAGTTTAGTCATTTACACACCAAGCAGGTAAAAATGTGGCTGAGGTTCAAGAATAACAGGATTCCTCTTTGAACAAAAGAAATGTGTTATCTTTTTCGCTTTGATGTGAGGACAGTATTTTGTGTCTGAGCACAGTAAAAGTTATATTCCATCGATTTAGTATGAGCACTGTCACTATGGACAGAATTAAATTCACTGCAGCAGAATCAAATATGTCTTCCTTTTTATTCCATATATTCTTCTTTCTTTCTAATGCTCTTGTCTGTGATGCACAATGCACCAAAGGTTAGTCAGAAATTCAGGTGTATTACATACTAATGAACACAGAGAAGTCCTTTTTAATATATCATGTCAAATCTCATTAAGCTTATTTGCAAATAGCAAAGAAGGTGATGCAGCAAAGTTCATCTGTGCATCTGTGTGATGTGAGGTGCTGCAAGCTTGGTTTTAGTATTCACCTTTTTCAGGAATAATTTGCTGACCACTGTGGCTGACAAGCTAGCTGCTAACAGCTGAGAATACCATGTACTATACTAGCTGAGAATTTGCAAGCATCAGTTGGTAACAGTAGCTGCTTATTACAATATCTCAATACAGCACAATAGCTTGCTGTCTGTTAGTCAGTTTCAGCACATTGAAAAACCTAAAGATGTAGCTGCCTATCAGTAAGTCCACCTTACAGCCAGGCAAACAGCTTCTGCGGTGGAGCAGCTTTGGATTATAGCCTTGCTTAATGTGTGTCTAATTCATTATCTTACTCAGGGTTTCTTGGCTTGTCTGCAGAATCAAAATTCATTATTATTGGCATGAGTGCCCTACAGTAATGTTTTCATCTGCCACTGTAATTAAATGTCACAGTAAACAAAGATGGTTATTGCTTAGGAGTAAATTGGATCTTGGCAGTTGTCCTGTCCCTTCTTGGTGGAGGACAGATCAATGAATGGATGGATGGATTAACCCTTTAGCTTTGTTAGAATGCCTTGTATGAGTAGAGCAAATGGTCATGTGCTGCAACATGACTTTACTCACTCAGTATTCTGCTGGCAAATGACTCAAAACATCCTTTGCTTTTCAACAGCTGACCAATGTTTAAATTATAAGGCAGAAAGCTTGTGAATTTCTCAGTTCAGTTAAAGTGCAGATGCGGAGGAAAATGCTCTTTCAATGTAGGTAGAACTGCTTTAATTGTAATGAAATTTCAGTATTTTAAAGCTGAATTCATGCCAGAAGAACACTTGACATTTGGCAGCCTAACCCTCTCGAGTAAGGGAGTCTTTGTTGCTTGTTGCTTTGTTAACAAACCAACATTTTTTGTAAAGCAAAACTTCAAAAATGTTTATATATATATAGAGAGAGAGAGAAGAGAGAAAGAGATTGTACAGAACAAATATTGAGTGGGTTGGTCAGGATTGCTGAATGTCACAGTAACAAGCAGGGACATTACTGACATGACAGAGGTTCAAACTGAAACACAATCAGAAGTGTGCCAAAGGTCAAAATTTAAGGAATTAAGCCTTATTCTTTGCCATTAACATACCTTTAAATGATGTTTCTAAGGCCTCCAAATAGTTACCCTTGATATATGCATTACAGTAGGCGGGGATTACTAAAGCAGCTCTTTGTAAGAGCAGCCTCTATCATATGCCTTATTTAAATTTCATAACAGCAGCTCAATTTAGTTTTCATTTGTTTTCAGTATCATTTTAATCCCTTACAAGAGGTAGGATAAGTGAAGAAACAAAGGAGCACTTTGAGCAGAGCAATTTAAAAATTAGTTATTTATGTAAATATAAGATTTGACATTTTTTATGAATATCAAATAGGTATACTGGGTTCATAAATGTGAAGTAAGCCCAGGCACTGCTCTCTGCCCCCTGTGTGTTCATGCATCAACAACTGTCATATGTATCATAAAACCTTAACAAAACATCAGTTTCAGCTTCATGGTGAGGTGGTAGACTTGTTCAAGCTTGATTTCAAAATATGTTTTGAAGAAGGTGAATGAATGCAACTGAAGTAGAAGGTAAAATGATCCCCAAATCAGAGTGTAACACACCACCAAACAAGCTGGACTGAAGCCAGAATAATACTGACTTCATGAGTCCACATATGACAGCAAAACCCCATTTCCTGTGAAAATAAATCTCTATCATTTCCCTAATTTTACTTCCTAATACAGCTATTTTAATTATAGATCCTGTTTAATTTATGTCCCCACACAATGGATTTTAGTGTTGTTCAAATGCCATCTTCTATTACACCAGGTAAAGTACTCTACTAAGTACTCTTTTTAAAGTCTTTTTGACTAAACTTAATAACACTGACTCTTAAAAATACTAGACATAAAAAATTAGACAAATTGTTGAATGTAGATTCATCCAGCAAATTTTTCTAGACAGTACTAAGTCAGTTTTTAGTGTCCTCTGTGTTTCTTTTTTAGTACTTATAGCCTTTTCAACAAGTCTAGCATTAAGTGCAGTCAATAGATCTTAAATTAAAAAAAAACATCCAAGAAAAAAAGGTATCACTGGTATTTGCTTGGGAGCTAAAAAATTATAATGAAACAGTTGGAAAGCCTGTGTTTCTGCCAATTTTGTTCAACAAAAGCACAAACACAGACTTTCCACTGATTAATCATTCATGTGTTACTGCATGGAGATATTTTTCTGAATAAATCAAATTATTTTTCTTCCTTCCCTCTTTCTTTCTCCTCCTCATTTCCCCATTGACAGAAGGGAGGCTCAGCTCATAACTGTGGCCAGCTGAAGGTGGGTCAAGTCATCCTGGAGGTCAACGGCATTTCCCTGAGAGGTCGGGAGCACAAGGACGCCGCCCGCATCATCGCAGAGGCCTTCAAGACCAAAGAAAAGGATCATATTGACTTCCTGGTGTTTGAGCCAGGACTCTAGTATGAAGACTTTGCACTTTATGGAGCTCGGTTAAAGAAGACACTGTTTTACTGCTTTGAGAAAACCACATGAACTCAATCATCAATCATGGCCCTTATTTTATGTCAGGGAGAGGATCAGTGAGATTCTAACGAGAATTTCCGAACTTCAATTTAGAAACGGATACTATATTATTATTGCCATAAAAGTCATACCTGGGTCAAATGCTATTTGCATTTTTTTTTCATTAATCAAATCTGTTTCACTGTTTTTTAGGCTCAGAATGTTGTTTGTTCCATCAATTGGTCAGTTATCCAATAATGAGCGTTTGGTTGTCACACTAAAAACATTAGAAAAAGCCAGTTATTACAATCAGTGCAGGCAGTCTCCTGGAGGCAGAGCTGCCATGGAGGCACACACTGTGAGCTTTGTTTCCTAACCTATCACGCTTTGATACACGCACACACACACACACACACATACACACACAGTGTGAATTTTGATCACTGTCACCGTATTCTGAGATGTCAGCAATTAAGTTTTTGAGTACAGTGTTTCATAACTGATAAAAAATGATGCATAAAGCCCAAGTAGTAGTATATCAGATACTATCTTTAAACAATAGGCACAGAAAACCACTTAATTTCATTGGCAAAATAATGTAAAAATAAAATTAAATGGTGTAAAATAAAAATGTCAGCTAAGTGACTGTGGAAGTTTAGTAGATCTGCCTAATAGCTAAGCTAGATGAATGACTAACAAAAGCTTCAAACATCAGCCTAGATAAAAGCGTGCTTGCTGCATGTATATGCTCAGTTGTTGTTGTGAAATACTGAAACTCGACTGACCAACAGTAAAGTTCTCCAGGCAAATTAAAACAGACATATCTGCAAATATCATTTGACCCATGTTTGGCATTATTACCTGCATATCATATTGATGAAAAAAAGTGATTCCTATATCTTA
>JAPZDY010000022.1:1974889-2001044 GCA_029783645.1 Ctenochaetus hawaiiensis
AACATTTGTTGTACTCTAAATAACTTGTTCAATTTGTAAAACAAACATTTTCTAACCTTTCATCACCATGAGCTTAAATCTAATCAACAAGATTTTGAGTTAATGAAATTATGTTCAGAAATCATTTCAAAGCTTTGTCATGATTTTCGGTCTGAGTTCAGTTATTTCCTGTTTTGTTTCTTGTTTTCTGTCAGGCTCTTGTAGTTACTTCCTGTCTTTGTTGCTTTGCCAGCTTGTTGATTACTTTTTGTGTTTCACCTGTGCTGATTACCCCACCTGTCTCATTGCTCTGAGTGAGCACAGTCTTTGTGTCCTTGTCAATCTGTCTGTTTGGTCCTCTGGTTGTGTGTCCTTGTCTCCATCCTGTCTGTTCTCCATGTGCTTCCCAGTTTGTTCTTTTATTTTTTATATCTAGCTTTTGGGTCTCATATTGTTGTATTTACCCTCTTTGTTTTTGTTTGTTATATCAGCTTTTGTCAGTAAAGCTTACTCATTCCATTAGCTTTATGGTCCACTTTTGTTAAAACTGTGACAAGCTTTTGGTAAACAGAAGTTGTGTTTCTGTGGATTTCTCAAATAATTCTTTTTCTCAAAAACTGTTTTTTTTTCAACAGTAGGTTTTTTATCTGTCAAAAACTTTTGTTTAAAAAAATGATCTGAGTGTCTTCTATCGTACAAAACAAAGGTAAACACATAGGAAGCTCAAAATCTTTTTGGCCCCATTTTTTAAGATTCCACAGACTTTATTGGAAATGCAAAATGCATCTTTCCATCTACATTCAAAGACTTACTCTGATATAAAACAAGATTTTAGAGATCAGTGCAATACAAAGAACGTATGCATACATTATTATTTTACACAAGGCTTACTTCAATAAGTATCAAACTCCCGAAATATCAGTCAGTTATTTGCTGGTATACCTGACCCTGCAGTCTAACCTCAGTCTTTTAACTCCACTTCTAGAGTTAATTAGTCAGACATGTATGGCAATGCACGAGAGAAAACATGCATGTGTGGGGGGAAATTTAGTGAAGGGGATTAAAGACTGAAAACTTTAGCAATGTGGTATTCCCTCTGCGCATCCTTGACAAGATGTTCTGGTTATATAAGCTTGTGTTGTATTCCACACCACACTACTTCAGCAGGGGTATACTTGTGTTCAGTTGTTCTGAGCTTTGTCTCTGGTTTCCATAGCATTAAAATGACTCACAGCATCATATAGTGCCTCCCTGCCTGTGGCCTTGAACTATAGCATTACATAAACAGAGTTTGTAGGAGATAGATAGCGGTGCATTATTCCCAGAAGACTTCTGAGAGGAAATGTGATGTCTGGACTGCTGTTGCCTGGTATTCAAGCAGCATAGTATTCACTGGGCTTTAAGAGTACGGGTTACTGTTGTTCAAAACAGACTTCTTCTGACATTGCCCTGGTTCAGGTTGTTGGATATCCAAGCAGCTCGTTGCTTTTATGGTTCTCAGTCTTTCCTTCACCAGAGGACTCATGTGGATCAAAGCATCTATGCAGCTTTAGTGGGAAATAACTCCAAAAATAGTCTTTCTAACACAGCTGAGTTCACATGCTTCAAAGCTCTCATGATAAAAGATCTGTCCCACGTTTTCAACAGCTTTAATCAGCATTTGGCAAAGACTCCCTCCAGTGGCTGCACAAGGAATGACCACTTAAGCATGTTAATCCTGTTAAAACTGGAGGAGGGCCCAACTCTGGTAGATGGAAGCAAACAAAGGTATGTAACTTCTTTTTACTTGTTCTTCCTTAGATTTTAAAGAGAACTGATGTAATGGACTCAATGACAGCTAGTTAATGCTTATTATCAGTCATGTTGCACTGTGCATGATTCCTATTATCCTTTAAGTTGGTAATAAGAATAATAAGAAAAAAGAAAAAGACAAATGAAAAGAAACTGTAATTTACAAGATATTTTTTGAAAACATAATTCTAAAGTGCTGCAATAAAAACAGACAAAGTCATTTAAAAGAAACAGAGTTTGCAGCCCTGATCAACTCAGGCATTGATTATGACTCAGGGATGTTCCACAGAAAAGCAAAAGTGCAGAACCTGCCTCAAGGCCTTTATTGATTTAGATAATATTGCGCTTTAGTTATACAGTTTTAAATATTTGACTTAAATCCAACCACCAAATAATGAATTGGTACAACCTGCATTTTGCAACAGGAATCTGAGATCTCATTCTTTCATTCACTGCCTAAAGTTTATGATCCCATATTAAGGTGAGATTGTAGCTCTGTTTCCTCTTTACAGACACAGCAGCTTCAGGACAGTGTGAGGAGTCTAGTCTTGTGAAAAAAGACCATGAGCTGCCGTCCCTTTGCATTAAAGGAAGTTACTGAAAACGGTTTGGCCATGTAATTAGGAGGCCTCCCTCTGGAGGTCATTCAGGCATTTCCAGCCGCACGATAGACCCAGAAACATGCTAGAGGGATTACATCCCATCTGGCCATACAACCCCCCCAAGCATCACCCAGGAAGAGCTGGAGAACGTGGCTGATTAGAGGGGAGTTTTACTTTGCATGTTCCACTGTGACTTTGAGCTGGACAAGCAGCAGAAGACGGACGGATGGAGAGATATTTGCTGCACAGTGAAACCAAGGTCCCTGAGCATCTGGGCTGCCCATCCACACTGTGCATAGCTGGTCACTTGGTTGGTGTGTGTTTGAAACAATGACCCGCATTCAGCATTAAGGATACTTTTTAAATATTTTACTCATTCTTTATGACATTTACTGGATGGTTTGTTGACAGAAGATTATATTTGTTATATATATTTTAAAGTCCTTTGAGACAAGAATTTATTCTGGGGAATAATAATAATTGATTGTCCTAGACTTTGAGTAAAAACTATAAGTTACCCACTGCAGTAATATGATATGATCCTCATTTTGATCCCATAAGGGAGAAAACAGAGTGAAAAACTAAATGAGACGTTCAATGGAAGTCACTTTATTAGCTTAACACACATCCTGCAGCAAATATTGTTCATGGATGTGGACATAAAAGCACAGACTTGTCATAATACTGGCATCTGTCATCATACACAGTGAATTACTAGTTACAGAGAATCACAGCACAACAATAACCAATGACAACAATATGGTCCAACACAGGGAGCCAAAAGGAAACTGAAAGTCTAAAGGAGAAAAGTGCACTGCCAAAAACACTGCTGACTATTGAGAAAATCCTGTTAATTCTTCATTCAAAATGCTTGATCTACAGCTAAATATATCATTAGAGTGGCTTTAGGTTGGCATTTCTGAGGTCAGACATAACACTATAATTCTGATGATTTGTACAATAAAGCATGGTTGCTACTGTATTGAAAACACTACATCAAAAGCTAGCATGCTCCAACAAAATAAAGAAGAAGAGGGCTGTGTATTGGTGGGGGAGAGAATACAACAGAAGTGAATGTAAAGGTAACGTGTCAAATCCAAGAGATTTAAATGAAAGAGATCGTGTTGTTCTGTCATACCTACAAAGCAGAGGAATAACTGTCCCAACATACTCTTAAACAAGTTTTCAATATTAGCTCATAATCTCATCCAGTCATATAAACTAATTTACATAGAGCACATATCCACACATACAGCAGAAAAACAGTCAACACAACTCCAGTCTATTCCAAAAAGCTCTGATCAACAGCAACACACTCATTAAATTCAACACCATGACATGATTTTAAGCAATTTTTGTGTGTAGTGTACAGTGTACAAGTGTACAATAAATGTGTGGGGAGGACAGAGGAGGGGAGGGAGGGACAAGTCAGTTTGGGGTCAATGCCATAGGATGGCTGATGAGGGGAATTACTACATGAGCTTCTTAACTGCTCTGCTCTTCTTTCTCCAAGTCTCTGAGGGCTTTTTAGAAGGCGAGAAGGGGTGAAGATGTCTGTCGATCCTGGAAGATACAAGACGTTGTATGATTAATAATCAGAATATTTGTAGTAATAGAGTTAATTTCTAAGGATAATTTAAGAAACACACATAAGCCCCCGTCCCCAGATCTTGTCATGTATGCCTGATTGGACCTCTTCTAGGGACTGTGTGGGCATGTGCAAACTAGGCTTATATGAAATCTCCATAATTTAGTTGTTTCTTTGATTGCACTTGTTCACAACTTGCCTATAAATTTTGTAACATTGCACAAATAAAAGTATAGGTGAACAGTGAGAGTATTTTCCAAGCTGTCTAATTTTAACATCCATTGAAGTTCCCCACAGATGTTTGAAGAAAAGGGGATGTCACTGCAAGATGTCATGTGCTCAACAATTACTCTGTTGAATACCATGTTTGCAAAACTGATTGAAATAAGCACAACAGTTTAAAATAAAGGCTAGCTGGGGACAAACTGGAATTTTATTTTCAGCAAATTAGGTTATTCATCTGGGCCACAGTGCATATTTGTCATCAAATTTGTCATTTCTGATGGTAATATTTTGAATATTCTATGTTAAAGTTTTTTAGGACAACAAATAAAGCCAGGTTCATTACTAAACTACTAGCTTCAGGCTCTGGTTCTTGAGTGTTGCCTTGCTTTGAAACTGATTAAAAGAACGAGTTCTTGCTATCACTTTGCACAGTGAAGATTGAATTAAGTCTAAAGCAACAGGTGTGGTCCAGATTGTTTGCTGTGCCCTGCTCCCTTGAAAGCAAGCTGATCAAATCTCTAACATTTCATTCCTTACTGCATATTCACTTTGCTAACCATTAGCCTTTGCATCCACACTAACAACTCAATCCCTGCTGTCAGTCCAGCTCAAACCATACATTCATCTTCTACTTATCAGTGCTGTTGCAATAAGTCTGTGAGTAATTACCTCTACAAAGTAGGTTATACATCCAATTTGTGTTGTTTTTGCTTGTACCTTCTACCAAACACACACAAGAAACAGACGGGTTTAAAGAGTTTGGTAGAAGATTAGACTTCAGGAGAGAAACTTTTACGTCTTGCTGCTAATACTGCTCATACACCCGCCTACTGAAAGTAACTGTGTAGCCTCGCTTTATTAATAGTTTTTATGCCATAGAGCGCATAATAAAATAACAACTCAATATTTCTGTATTTATTTATATTCTACAGAATGCTTTGTTATACATAGATATTGTTTGTTGTGGATCACTGTTGATTTTTTATATTCTATATATTTATATGCTGTTTATACCTAATTATTCCCAACTTGTATGTACATTATAATTCTGTGCTTAATTTTTAAACAATCTATGTTTAGCCTTATTGCCTTTAGTTTTAGTTTAATTGATTCCTATTTTTCTCCAAGTTGTTCAATGTGTAACCACACTTGAGATGAGGTGAGTTACAAGGTGTTAAAGGTTAGGTTTACCATCCTTAACACAACTGTATTTCTGAGCCACTTTGTTTATTTCCCTGAAACAGAACCTGACTTTCGTTTTTTCGAGACACACTCAGAATGAAGAGCTTGCAGATATTTGCTGAGTTTTGACCTAGAGAATAAAAACAATGTTTCCTAAGATTTCAACACCCATCCTTCAAAAATGAGGTCCAATTCCTGGTTTATGAACATGTTCAGTCAATAAAAATGTTTGAAATCATTCATTTTTTTTATTAAATCAACCCCAAGTTATGCCTGTGTAACATGTATTGAATATTGCAGTAACATTTTGTTTTATTTCTGGCCATGAAATGTTGTTTAAATTTATGCTGTTATTTAGCCTGTATGATTAAATATGGCAGATTAACATGTTTGGCTCAAGTGCTCAAACATAAACTTCAGCACACTGGCATGAATAAGTTGGAGTAATATCATTTACATAACTGCACTGCATGCTCTTAGTCTCTCATAAAGAACCAGGAAAAGAAGACGTCCTGATTCGTGGTTAACTTTTTCATTTCCTGTCTTATCAGTGATGACAACACAACAATACATATAACTCTCTGTGAGACTGTAGGATAAAACATTAAGCTAACCATGAAGCTCTTTCCCTACAAATCAGCAGTGAGACACTGACGAGGATTTGCCTCAGCTGGCATGAAATGCAGAGACAAGTCACAGTGACATTTCTCTCTAAAAGGTCATAGGTACACAAGGGGGAAAACGTGCCCAAGATTTGTGTTGCAGCAGAGAGCGGTGCTTCTATAAATACAATAAAAGAAGACACAGAACAGATCACAGCTATGGCCCTTGGGGGTATGAGAAGTGATATGCAGCACAACACAACACCACAGGTCAGACAGGAAGAAGCGAAAAGAGAAAAAGATGCCAATGAAAGGTTTTATGCAGACACAAAGATGAAAATCCAAAGTCATAGTTTGCTGTTGTATTGAACTGTTGTTCCAGGAAATGATTCCCCTCAGGCTTTACAAGCCTTCTTAACAACCCTACTGGACTAAAAAGCATTGATTTTACATTGTTAGCAAGGTTGTTTTCTCGATTTTAATTTGCTAGAAATGAAACAGGAGAAAAATATTTTATTATATTATGTTAGGAATATACAGAGTGTCTGTAGTGAGGGTTATTTGGTGCTGGATCAGCTCATTAAACATAAAAAATATTTCCATTGAAAACAAAGAAAACATGCCTGCTGTTAATGCCAACTGCTTTTTAAATGCTTTTAGTTGACATGTAAACTGTGATGGAGATGTAACCAAGCTGCATCGCAAACAGAGACTAATACAGCCATATAGGTGTCCAATGTGTTGTTTAGGTCCTCACATACACTTACATTCACACTGCCATCGGGAAATGGTACCAAAAACAACTATGTATATTTCAAGATTTCTTCCAATGTCTACATTTGCTCATCCTTTGGCAGGTTGCAGAGGGGGGGTTTGGTTGCTCATGGCTGAAACTTGGTGAGAGGAGGGGCACATACTGGGTAGGTCACCAGTTTATCACAGGGCTGATCATAAAGTCAATCAACCATTCACTCTCACGTTCAGACCTACTAGCAGTTTAGAGTCATCAAGTACACAGCATGTCTTTGGACTGTGGGAGGAATCTGGAGCATTTAGAGGAGACTCAGATTTGAGCCCTAAACTATCTGCTGTGAAACTACAGCTTTAACCACTGCACCACTGATCCTTAAATATACAGATATGACACATGAGCACCAGGAGCAGGTTTTTCATGAAGGTAACATCTGACTGTAAATGAAGATCACTGCTAACAAACACTGCATGGATCAGCTGTTCAGAGGTAAGACACCGTGCAGGTGTGTTTGCATGGGGGAACACAGGGATCACGTCATTACTTGTGGATTTACTTCCAAGTGTCTGTTCAGTTTGCAGGTGGTTCCTCTGTCCCCTCTGGTGCAGCGTTGGGGTCCAGGAAGTCTGGGTGCTGTAGTTCCTTCAGGTACTTCGGTGGGGTGAGAATGTGGGTGGAACCTAACAGGGACAAACACCTGAAAGGTCAGCAAGGGCTGAATTTTTGATGTAAGCTTGTTTATTATATGAGATGCACATTAGACTGATCACAACAAAAAAATAAATCCACTGTTAGTTTTATTGAAAGTAACAAAACACTACCAAATCAGACTGAGAGCTCAGTGTGACTACAGGCCAAATGTAATCTGAAATTATTTCTGTACTGCACTTTATGTCCCTGACAATACAATGCAGTGGCAGCAATATATCAGCTCTCACTGCAGATGTGATTAATGTCACTTTACAGTCAAGCTCTGCTGAATCAGCTGTACAGCGAACATAAATATAGACTTCCCCACAAATGCATCAGCAGGATCAGAATCCTAAGGAGGATTCATCCAGTTTTTATTCATTTATAACAGGACATAAAAGACTATAGATAAAACACGGACAAAACATCCTTCTTTCTATTTGAAACATGTAATGAGTATTAGGCACAAGCGGACTGTAACAAAGTACCAAAGTGTGGTACTTAAGTTCAAATTTGAGCTACTTTACTTGAGATATTTCTTTTCATGCCAGTTTCTACTTCTATTCCACGAGATCTCAGAGAGAAATATTGCATTTTTTATTTCACTACAGTAATCTGACAGCTTTCATTACCAGTTACTTTACAATTTAAAGTTTTTTATCGACAAACCTTAAAAAGTGCATAAATATATAAATATATATAATCATCATGTTTGCATATATAAGGTACAAGTACAGCCTAAACAATCAGTTGACCAACTAAAAAGTCACAGCTATTTTGTCACAACTATAACTGTTTGGGGGGACATTTTAATGCATTGAGTACTTTAACCTTCAAAACTTAGAGTACATTTTCATTATTATAATTAAATACCTTTACTTAAGTAACATTCTCAATGCATGATTTTTATTTCTGTAAATGAACATTTTTCAGTGTTTTATTAGTCCTTTTAATCGAGCAAAGCATTTGAATACCTCCTCAAGCACTGAGAGAAATATTAAAGGAGAACTTGAGGTGGAAATTAAACCAGAAATAAAAACTGAATATTAGCACTTCACCAGCTGAAACCCCTCTTCAGAATTCATACTAACATGCATTTTAACTGTATGAAAGAACTTTGTTCAGCAGTATAATAAAATAGAAAAGGGTGCTTGTAAGATAAAGTGGAATTTCAAAGAGACAGATTTGCTCTTTCTGTGCAGTGAACTCACCCATCAGGGCCTCCCACTTGCCATTGGCCTGGGTGACCTCATACACACAACGCATCTCGCTGTACGTCATCCCTCCGATAATAAAGACGATGATCCTGGGCCCCGTCTTCATCTCAGTGGGGCCCCTGTTCTTGTGCCAGTTACCATAGCGAGCACTGCAAGATGTGAGGCAAAAATAGTTCAACTTTGATATGAGATAAATATTTTCTTGTGGAGGCAGATTTTTTATTATAGAAGTAATAAATTACAATTTAAAACAAAAATAATCATTTATTGTGTGTGCTACCTGAGAGAGGCAGCATGGATTAAAAAAACACACACACCTTGATGGAGCGCTGGCTTTGGCAGATACTTGTCTCTGGGAAATGTACGGGTACTGCTTGGGGTCAAGTTTGTCCTCGATGGCGTCCTGTGGAAATACATGTAAGTTACTACAGCTGGCATCAGAAATAGACTCACTGGCAGTTCTCACCCAAACTGCTATTTAAAGCCCCATTCAGACATCACAAAGGGAGTTGGGGAATAAACACTGTGCTCCTCAGTGATCTGATTCATTCTTCTTTACCCCATTTTAACCATCACAAACTTACAGGACTGGGTCTGTAATAGTTACGGGCATCCAGCAGGACAAACCTGAAAAGATCAGCAGCGCCTGTCTGTAGCTGACATCACAACAGACATTAACAAACCTAATGGCTTTTAATTTTTCCTCTTGGCATATAGGTTTCCTAAAAGACAACACTCACCCCAGCCACAGCCTGTTCACCTGCTGCCATCAGGCAAAAGATACAGAAGTATCCGCTGCCGTACCACCAGACTACAGAGCAGCTTCTTCCCTCAGGCTGTGAGACTGCTTAATACACCATCTGCACTCCTCCATGTTAAATAATTTTATCTTTTTTTATACAATCAATTAATGAATCAAGAGGGAACCACATTTTAATTTCATTATACAACTTGTTGTATAATAACAAATAAATTTCCTTGTATTCCTTGTATAGGTTTCACACAGACCTTCAGTTGGTGTTTGCATGTTTTTGTCTGTTACATTAACAACACATATTTCTTTGAACTGCCTCCATTTTCACACAAAAGTTAGATTTTAAAACAGTTAATTTTAAAAACAAAATAAACAGACAAGCAGCTCTACCTGTAGGGAAAACTCTAATAACCTCTATAAAATGCAATGATGTTGCTCTGGACTGGAAGTAAGCATGTTCAGTGAAAAGAGTAGGGAAGTGGGTTTGATATTATTATTAGTTTGAGGGTTGAACATTTACCCACATATGCACTCGAGATGGGATGAAAATCACTGACTTGCACAGATCACTTTTATATCATGTAACTTCTCCAGCAGATGTAAAGCCTGTCACCTTGTGTAGGAATTTTAACTTGTAAACATTAAATGTCATAAACATCAATTCTATTAATTATGTTACATTTTTGAAATTTTCTCCTTAAACTTGAGAGCAAACCATAATTATGTATATCATTAAAATGAAGTTAATGCTTGCTTCAAGACAAGTATTCGCTTTATTCTCATGCACATGGAAGATTTTATCATAAAAACTGCAGTTAAGAATCAGCACTTACAATAATATTTTAATAGATATAGTGCTGAACCCTAACATAAGCATGCAGTCACAGTGCACAGCTCATGGTAAAGCTTGATAATCAAACAGGTACCTCAATGAGATCCTTGACCAGAGGGGTCCACCTGGAGAGCTGGTAGGTCTGTTCACTGATTCGCTCTTTGCGATCGGGCTTCTTGGCTTTCTTCACGGTTCCCTGTGAATAAATGACACTGACCACTATGGTGCTTTCACATTTCACACAACAGCAGATCAACTTACTGACAGTGAAAGAGTTTAGCATTACTTAATGTTAGTATTAGGTTTTAGTTATTTAGAAAGACGTGTGTGGGGAGCACACATGCAGCCATAAACCATGCTTTTACAGTGGAGAGTACAGGTTGGTGTGAGACTGTCAGGAGGAATCAGTTTTGCAGAACATGCTCAGCAGACATGCTTACAGGGGTGTGACCTGCCTGACCTGTTTTAAAAAGATGTACATCTTTAGCAGGAACAAATGGGCTTAAAGCTGAGGGCCATACACAGAGCAGGGGGGCTGAGAGACAGATCCACACATAAGTGGATCTTTAGAAGAGGTTTGTTGACAGTGAGAAGAAAACAACAGCCTTAACCTTTCTGCACACTATCTGCTCAACAGTAATTACTGCCCTTGTATGTAGGATCTCATGTTGATAAAAGTACCAAGAACCATTCTGCTATATTGTGCATAACAGAAAGTAGGAAAGAATCTTCTTGATGAAACCTTATTTAAGTACTGAAAACCTGGTCAGATTTGGGTTCGCTGGGTTCATGATGAGGGGTTGAGATCCTGGAACAGGACAGCTCACCTCAGACACAATGGGAACGCCCATGTGGGCCATGTTGGAGATGATGTCACTGTCCTCTGGTGGGATGTTGGCATGCTGAAGAAGCTTACACAGGTTCTCCTCAGTCACACCTGACACACACACACATATAAAGACGAACAAAAACATGCAGAACAGACTTTCAGGTCATGCAACACATACATGCATAAGAGCATGCACAAGTATGGTACAATGCATGCAAACACAAAGGACACTGATAATGGATTAGCACTAAAGAAACAGAGTAGAAAATATGAACACAACAATCCATTAAAAAAATTCTGTGGATTTTTCTGCTTTTTAGTGCAGGATTTTCTCTCCTTCCGAAGGTAACGAGTTCAAATGAGAAACAACAGGAAGAATACAGTGGATCTGACCGTTCTTAAGGAAGATGTAGAGCAGAATGATACGGATCTTGTCAGACACACTGACGTTGGCATCCAGCAGAATTGGTACAATAAGCCTCATGGGATCCTTGATCTTCTCTCCCTCTGCATCCATGCCCATTGCCAGATCCTTAAAGACGATGGAGGACACATGAGGCCAACACTCTGAGTGATGTCCACATAATTACCATTTTAACAATACATAGGATTTGAAGTTTATATGTAGAAACTTAGCCTAAGCAATAGAGTAAACGGTTGTGCACAATTATCTCCAGAGTGAACAGCAGGAAGTTGTCACATTTCAAACAACAAAACCTTCAGCATACTACACCACTGGACTGAATTTCATTTATCTACTTTGAATACTTAAAAATGTTGCACAAACACAGCCCAATGATTTTTTTTTTTTAAGAAATAGCAATAGTTTGAAAAACAGCATTACATGCAGCCCAAAACTGCAAACACTGCTGTTTGTGTAAATAAACAAGACACAGCTGGTTAATGTGAGACAGCTAAAGATGAGGAGGTCTCCCAGATGTCCCACAGGTACAATGAGCATCTGTTTTCTATGACTTTTAAGGGGGTCTGTATTTGAGATGGGCATAGAGATAACAGCTGTTCCGCTACATCTAAAGATATATGTGTTGTGTGTGTGCCCAGGTTTGACTGAGTTCTGCCTCTGAGAAAGAGTGTGATTTTGGCACAACTTGCAACAGTCAAGCTGAGGCAGCTTCACATCCTTCCCTGAGCTGTGTGTGTCTCAGCTGCTCCTGATGCTGCAGCTGTTAACTGTGTTTGTGACCAGGCCAAACTACAACAATGAATTTCTGATGTTTTTAGAACATTGGCGTGCAGCTGTCGCTTTCACCTCATGCAGTGTATTTGCTTCATGTCTCTCCCTGCACGCCTCCCCTTCACACATCAGGATACCAGGATAACCATGTCATGACTCCAGCTCTTTACACACAGACATCAGATTGATACCTGACTTGTTTCAGCAGCATATCAACAGATTTCCCACCTGCAACGCTGTTGGTTTCTTACATCCTGTCCAACATTAAGGTAGGTCCCCTCACTTTTCGGTATAATTAAACAGTCTAGAGACAAATCTAACTATAAGGTAAGCATCTATGTGGTTTACTTGTTCTACGCGGCAGAGTTTGTCCACAGTGCCCTGGTAGCGGTTCATGCAGTCCTCAGCCAGGTGGAGATGGGTTGAATACTGAGGTCAGAGAGGAGAGATGCTGTTAGTGAGTTTGACACAGAGAATACAAGGGGCTTTAAACAATGTTAAGCATGTCTTTCACCTTAAGAAATTAAAAATGGAAGGTATGAACATTTGAGTTCATTTTTTTCTCCTGATTTATTTATAAGACCAATACGTGACAAAATGATCAAATTTACCAAAATGTAATTCATGCATCCCTATCTATTACTTTGCCTTTCTAACTCGGTGAGAGATACACTAACTCTGTGCTAACAGAGGAGGGGCAGCTGAAGGGATCATTGATTGATTAAAACAATAACATGACTTGCTGTATCCATAAATGTACGGTAACACTTAAGTTCCTACCTTGCTGAGCTCTTTCTGGTACTGAGGCATCTTCTTCAGCATCTGAGACAGTTCCTTCATGGTGGTCTGAAAGGCACAGATGAATGATAAAGTTAGGTGATGGTGAAAGTATACTCTTTAAAATAACATGTTCAGTGGCAGTGGTTTCAATCAAATAGTTACTCCACTACTATACTTAGGTTTGCTTTTTAAAAGTCTGACATTCTACACATTATGAGACTGAGAAATGGCATTCATTTAATTTAAAACATGTTAAGTACACTGGTTATGTATCAGATCAGATGTTTTTTTTTTTATTTGATCATGATACAGCAAAGGTGTATGAAAGGGAAACATGCATTTAAATTTTCTCTGTTGGAGTTTTATTTAAATAGGCACCTTAACTGTTCCATAATACAACAGTCAGTGAGGTTTATAATAACACAGATCGCATTGAGTACTACATTCAGTTTTCAGGAGCACTTTATTTCTTGCACAAGTTTGGTAGATAAATTCTGACAGGTATAAATGGAGACAAAGTTTTCACTTATAAAAACTATCACTGATGTGTATTTTGTTTTTTTTTTACTTATCAGCAGCCTCTCTGAGGTTCTCAGCTCAATTCTTTCAAATGGGAAAATGACAAATTGACTGGTGCCCACTTTCAAGGAGGAATGAAAAAAGAATAAATTAACTCACTATTTTAGGCAATTTATTTACTAAGCACTGACATGTCTTTATCTTTTAAGCTGATATAATTACCGTTTTGCTTGTTCACACATCCAGCAGCTTCAAAGCAACATTAGCTCTCATTTACTGCCTTGTTTGTGTCCACTTAATGCATGTGAGTCCAAAATCCAGAGAAAATCATGCTCTGTGTTCAGTTAGTCCTTTTTTGTGTCTCTGCTGCACAGGTAAAGTATAGTGGGTTTTTGGAGCTTTTTTCACTGAAACAGGCCAAATCTGCGGCTAAAAATGATCCTATTAGAGCAGTAAGAGTGAACCAAGACAGTAAAGCAGCTGAACAGATTGACAACAAATTGAAAGTCTCTATAAATATCAATCAAGCCAAAAGGAGCAACAGACTCAACTGATAATTTAAGTACAACAGAGTTCTTTTTGCATGAAACTTTAGCTCTTTTTCCACCTCTGTGTGACTGTGTGAAGGAAATCTGAGAGCTGAAACACAGTGACAGACTGAGATCAGAACAGACTGATACAGTGTGTCCTCTACCTTTTCACCGGTGTTCATCTTTTTGCTGGCAGAGAATTCTTTCAGAGAGCGAGTCACCGCCCTGTGCAGACAAGCGAGACAGAGAAAAACAAGGACAGTCAGGTAAAAAACGTTGACACGGCTGCAGGTTTGTGATACAGAAGCCACTTCTGTGATTCTGAGTGTGATATGAGAGTCAAAGTCACTCACGTTGACACCTCAGCAATGTGTTTGTGTCTCAGAGACAGCCACAGGTCGTCATCCTCATCCAGAACCACCTCCTTCATTCTTGTCTCTCCAAGTCCAGTGGTTTCAAAGCTGACAGAGGAGGAAAGAGAGAGCTTCTGTTTGTTCAAGTCGATACAAAATAACCCAGCAGTGAAAAGGAAAAGAGCCCAGGGACAGATTCCTTCTGTCTTTACCTGTAGACGTCGTTCTCGACGCCCAGCAGGTCATAGGCCATAGCCTGCAGCGTGAGCTCATGCAGGAGAGGGGACACAGGATCAAAGCCACGATCCAGAATGAGCAGCTGAGTACGAGACTTGTCTGGACCCTGAAGGCATCACAACAAACACAAAACACTGCGCTTACTGTAGAGTAGTGATATTTAACTAATTTTGCAGCTCATAAGTCATCATTGCTAAATTACACAGGACTGAGTCAAAGGAAGTCTGATCATTTTGCAAACCACATCAGGGGACCTCAGGTATCCACATTACTTTTTATTCTTAACATTAGACATAACAGCTGCTGAAAGAAAATATAATATCTCCAAAATGTATGGTTTTATGGTGAAAACTGCCATTTTTCCATTATTAAAGTCCTTTGAAGAAGTAGAGGAGCAAGTAATCCTTTAGCTGAAGTAACAACAGAAAATGTGGAGCATATGAGATGTTTATATTTACTATTTACCATCAGTGATTAAGAGCTTAGTCTGTTTTTGTTTGAAATTTCAATATTTTAAATGGATTCATGTAATGGCGCTTGTGCATGACACAACTGCATGACACAACAAATGTTAAGATATTGCACATTTATAAGTGCGTTCTATGCACTTTTCTTTGAAAGCTTCCTGGACAAAGCCCCAGCATGGTGAACTTTCTATGATTTATCTGGTTCTCTACTTAAGTGATTCAGTCATTCAGTCACAGTCACTTCTCTACCTCTCCCATGGTGGGGTCATCAGCCTTGTAGCCATCCAACTTCTCCTGAAGCATCTGGGCCAGAACTGCACAATCTTTATACTCCCTGAACCAAAAAACACACAGCAGCATTCAAACACAGCTTTTTATTCTGAATATTCTGATCATTTTGATCATAATGTCCTAAAGAATCTCAATATGAGCAGAACAACTGCATTTAAAGCTTGACAAACTAGTTCAGAATTAAACTTCAAAAATTGTTTAACGGTTGAGTAGAAACGTTCAAAGGGACAAAACATCGTATCTACTGAGAGGGCTCTCCAGTGGTTTTGTGTGGAACTGTAATAATTGCTATAATTCATCAAATCAGCTTAAAACCCTGAAAAACTAAATGAAGAGTCCAGTATTTTAATACTGAGTTTCCAAAACAGTTTTTAATTAAAGGGATTTTTCCAGTATGGCAGTATTCAACTTGAACTGCTGAAGGAATTTTCATTTAAAACACCTGCACAAAGTGTTTAGTTTCAATGGCAGTAGCTTGAGTATCATCCAAACAACAGCGATATGGCAGTGACTAATGGTGAGAATGACATGAACTCTGGATGCTAACTGTTGAAAGTACTGCTGTGCAAAATATACTGCATTTATTGAGAAAATTATTAAGAAGTTGTTAGTTTACATCGACTGTGTAACAGAGTAAATAAATTAAGGAGGGTTTCTGAAACATGCAAGTTCAAAGTTCAAAATCAGGACACATGACAATCTGCAGTTGAGGTAAATAAAGCCACTCTGATCATTTATGGGACTGTTCTGTACTTGGGAGCTAATGTAAAAGTGAGTGTTATGATTCTGTCAGATTTCTCTTGATTCAGACTAAGTAGAGACACCAAACCAAATCATCAAAATCACTCATCATAATGATGACACTCAAGATTTACAGCTAGTGCAGCCAATCAAAATGTTCACTGATCCAAAAAGGGAGTCAAATATTCCTTGGAAATATTTCAAAATGACTAGAGGTCTTGTCCTTCAAAGTAATACTGCTGAAATGGGTTGTTCTTGCTGATCTCACCCTCTGTATCGGACTCCAGGATACTCTTTGAGAGTGGCACAGAGGGTGGCGAGCTGCTCAGCACAACGCTCCAGCATGTTGTTCTTCACATCAGCCTTGAAGGGGCTGTAGAAGTCCTGAAAGGCATCCACTTTATCCAGGGAGTAGACCTGGACACACGACAGAGAGACGGCATGAGGTCCAGTGTCAGCTTCATTCCTGTCCAAAACATTCAAACTGAACTAAACAGTATTTTAATGTTTTTCATTTATGCGGAATGTAATGCAAATCCTGAAGAGATAACAATCGTTTGGGCTTAAAATGGTCAAAGGTAAAATAATAATAATAAATATTAGCCACCTCAAGCTTCTGTTTAGTTAGCATTGGAAGTGGCACTTAAAAGACAACACTGGTTGAACCTTTCTCCTCACACTCTGATACATGTATTTTCTGTATGCATCCATCTGTTACTGACTCCATCACATAATGAAAATCCCTGTACTTTCTCCTGTGGCACATCTTATCTGTGCTCCTATTGGCTGCAGCCTATGAGCATTGATTCAGCCAGGGAGATAAAGGGATTGGTGGAGGGTGGGGGGCAGGGCTTGTGTGATGTGTCCCTCCCTCTCAGGATTAAGACAACAGGACAACAGCAGAGGATTGTAGGCAATGCTGACCCAACACAAAACAGGGTTGGTGTAGTTTTTCTTTACCACTGTTCATCCTTCTGTTGAAGAATATATTATATTAATATCACAGGATGAGACGGGAAGGAGGAATCAATATTCTCTTATTTTGATGAGAGGAGGATTTTTTTCTATAGCACAGGGAGAGGGCCTTTCTCCTTTTTTCTATTTTTTTAACCTCCTTTTTTTAAGTGCAAAATGCATGCAGCCAACAAAACTTGGCTAAAACTGTGTGACAAAACAATCCTTCCAAAGCTGCTAAAATCAATAAATATCAAGGAATTATCTGACTGTATGATGTTGAAAATAGTGGTACCAGAAAAAATCTGTCTTTCAGTTCTTTTTTGTTTTTCTTTGTTTTCTTTTTTCTTTTTTGTTCTACATTTTTTTACTGCTTTTGGTTTACTCTCTCTGTTCTCATCAGTGTCATTTTTTAAGATGCAGGCTTCTGTTTTCAGTGCTAAGTTCTGATAAACCCACTGTACACTACCTGCTCAGCAGCAAACAGCAAACAGACAAAGAAAGCTGCTGAACTTGGTAGTGCATTTTGCAGCTTAAGAGCCAAATATCTTTCTTTGGAGTTGGTGGAGCCCCAGGGGTTTTTTGAGAATACACAAAGAAAGCCAGGAGTCCAAGACTACCTCATTTGAATTCTTAAGTTAATAACTGATGCTTACAATTTAGCATCACTCATCACCTTTAGGCGTTAGCCTTGTCTTGTGGGTGCCCTTCACATTATGGATTGCTTGGCCTTAATCTTTTTATTTTGATATTAAACTACGATATGTGCAAATACTTCAGGTTAGGGGTGTTTGACAAAGTGCTGTTTTATTTGAGAGCTCTTAAGTCTTACTGGGAAAATGAACTTTGCTGTAAAAGCTTTAATGTCATCCAGCTCATAAAATTCTGGGTTCTGAAGCCTTTCATAAATGCCATCTCTGATGTGCAGTGCCTAACACTTAACCTGAAGTCTCATTTTTAAAAAGGCAAGAGACAAGGTGACAGTTCATTTCCTAGTCAGGCTCACTAACAGACACCTCATCCTGACATGCTCATCAACAGCAGCAGTAGCACAATGGCTTAAAGTCAATACATGTAACAGGGATGTTGCGATTTAAAAAGAATCAATATATCAGAGAGAACATCCTCTGTGGACTAATGAAAGTCTGGTTATCTTGTTTACTTGAATAATTTTTCTGTTTTTTTTCTTGCAATACACTGTTAAACAGAAAAAATATTTGAACACTTGCTTAATAAATTGTTAAAAAATATCACACAGTTGATAAAATGTGCTGATTTTGCTCCATGATTGAAATACAAATGTGAGTAAATGTTTATGTCACAAACATTTTCTAGCATGTGGTCACTATTGCATTTCTAAGACCTCATGAAAGGAGTGCTAATGCTGAATATGTCCTCGACTGATTAAAAAACATAGAACTTAGGTTTTACTGCATCATACATCCATTATGACCTACTAATGTATACTGTTGTGGTCTAATCCCAGTCTAAACAGTGTCTTACCTGAGATTCATAGGGCAGAAAGGCGACATGGATCTCAGTCAAGGCCTTCATGGCTTTGGAGGCGCGGGATTTGGTCAACAATCCGAACAGTGAGTCTGGGATCGCTGCAGAGATTCACCAAAAAACACAGTGACTGACTGAGACAGCTCACAGTTAGATAAAAGAATGTCAAAGTCATGAGAGTCTTGAGCATTGTTACTCTCCTGTATGAAACTATATGAATTCACTATTCACACACTATATTTGTAGAGAAATGATCATGTTCCCATACAGTGGAACCAGTGTTAAAGTGCAGATAAAGATCAGTTAATAGTTACAGAGAATGCTGCACAGCCTATTAAAAACGTTGTATAACGTCTTTGTCAAGTAAGTGGTGTCATCAGTAATCTCAGTTTAGGCTGAAAGAAAGATTTTTTAACAAAAGTCTCTCAGTTGAATAGTTTGAAAGAGGGTATTTATGTAGTTGAATTTCAGGAAAAGTGAAAAAAGAATCATCTTGAGGTGTTTGAAGGCTCCCACCATTCACAGTTACCTGACTTAAGATTCAAGAAGTGTCAGGCACAGTGTGTGTGTGTGTGTATCAAAAGTTTACTGCTTAAGGTAATGTCAGTCAGAGGTTGCCAGACCCTAAAATACTGCACAGTGCCTTGTAATGCTATAAGCCAGGATTCTGCACCTCTGGAAAGTTCACTTGGACTATATATATATATATTCCTCATTGTTATTGCCAGGTAAAATGTATAAATGAGCTCTCTATGTGACAAAACCATCTGCCAGAAATGTGTGTGTACGCCTCATTAATTGGTCAGTGAGGCATCTTGCTGGATGATGTTCATGCTGTCTCTAATGTCTGAGTGTGTTTAGGTCCACCATATTTTGAAAAGAGTCTATTCCTGGGTGTGTTGAAATCAAGTCTGACTGACTGAAAGTTGGTGGAATTTGTAAGTTTTCCACTGGTCCATTTGAGATGGAGACAAACTTTTGGATCTGTAATGTCAAATTCAATGACAGTGGGCAGATAATCCATTGTTAAATGCTTTTCTTTGTTAAATTAAACAATTATTTGAGTTCTGTGTGAGAGAGAAGCTGAACAATACTTAACTAATTATGGCAGGAGTTACAATAATGATTACGCAGTCCCTCTAAAGGGATCCAGCTGTTGGCATTCGCTCAGTATAGAAGTTTTCTGTCAGTGGGATAAACATGCATTTGGCAGCTGTCTGGAGCACATTCTATAAGTCTGGTTTAAGCAAAAACACTTTCTAACATAAGCGTGGATTTGTATATTTTAAAGGGGAAAACAAATGTTTGAGAGGTCTGGAGAGATGCATATGTTTCATTTCTATTTTGCTGTAGTGGAATGGATTTACTCACTGTCGGTGAAGAAGACGTGAGCCGCTCGGTACCTTGGAGACTGCGGGTCTCTGAAGTCATCAATCAGACCTTCAACAGACTGAGACAGCAGAGAAAAATGCTTTAGTTTACAAACTGTGAATGTGAAAGGGGATGACAGGGGACTATTTATCACTCTGTTCAAATGTTACTGGAAAGAAGTATCGAATGAACACCCAGTGTGTTACCTACTTTATTTAAAAGAAAAAAAATTGCCACCACACAAACGAACCATAAAATCCACTGGGAATGTATTTGAAGTATAAAATAAAATAAAATAAAATGGCATTTCTCAGTTGTTGGACAGAACTGCAAAAATAGTACCTTAGATTTATAAACAGCCTGTACAGGAGCTGTATCATTTACCTCATCTGAGGGCGTGATCAGGTAGATGGCCTCCATGCTGGGCAGAGGTTCACGCCGCTTGGTTATGTCTTCTACAACTGGAGATCACAGGAAAAAATTTGATAATCAATACTTATCCATTAGCTAGCAGGGTTTTCTCTGACTTAAAACCTGTAGAAACATCATTGCTCTCAGATCATATTTATGCAGAATAGGAGTAATACAGCCCTTGAATGGCAACAAACATTTCAAGGTTTTTGGATGGTTACAATTATTGTCTTTGTCAAATGTAAGATTAAGGTTTGAGTTGTTATATTTTTGTTAAGTTCTTTGAAGAAGTAAGGTTAAAAATTTTATATGCCGATTCCAATAATGTATGGATATGTGTTTGGTTGTGTGAAGTGTAGTTACTAGCAGGGCTTTAGTCTCATAAACTTTTTCTGGGAAGATAGGTGTTACTTTCTAAGAGCTAAGAGTATTAGGATTGGCTTGGCCACCAGAAACTCTTAATTGTGATTGGCTGGAAGGTGTGGAATACACACTTATGTCGTATATGTTGGATTGCAGCTCTGACTTAATATGCTAGTCATAAAAAGTTAAGACAGCAACAGTGAGGCTTAGCTAAATACTACAGAACTAGGGTTATTTGTGTAACCTCCAACAACAACTGAAAAACATGAGAAATACCTTCTCAGTGAGAAGGTGAGAACCAAGAAACATCAAACTACAAAGTGTTTGATATTTTTGTGAATCTGGAGCCCAAATCAAATCAATCAATAGTTGAGGGAGGAAAGAGAGGTCTTAAGAAGGAAATGACATTAGTCACGGTGAAGTTGAAAGCTTGAGTCTGAAGGGGCAGCTTCAGGGGAAAGAAGAGAAAGCAAAAACCAAATGTGACTTAAACCACACAGAAAATCAAAAGATCTGAAGAGGTCACAGTTTTGGTAAATGTGAGGGAGGTGGGAGAGCCAGCTAGAGAGCAGAACATCTGTGTGTCCATCAAAAATTACAGTAAGGAGATCTCAGTTAGAGAGAAAGTTGTATAAACTGTCTCCACTTGAACAGTCGTTTTAATGATATCATAGATCACAATGCAATTCTCTGCTCTCTGCTCTTGAGAGTTCATATTCTGTGAGTTGTAGGTTTCATGACTGCTTGTGCATCTGGTCAATATTGTCCCTTCCTTAAAGTCTGATGTAATGTAATGACCCAGAGTCAGACTGTGCTTTGTTTGAATTAGCTTAGTATAAAGAGAGTAAACAGGAAAATAACGGCTGCCAACATTTGAAAAGTAGATCATTAAACACATCATTCATACAAAGACACAAAGTAAAAAGGACAGTCTGTTGGTGGAGAAACATGCTGACAAGTAATGATCAGGTGCAATTACTGTGTGCAACATACGGAGATGCATATCTCCATGTTTGTTCTTTATGCTGAGGTAGGCCCATCACAACCTGACTATACCTCTGTCCCTCACATACAAATATAATAATCTCCAAAACTCCCTCTTTGATATAAGCAACACAGTAATAAGTACACATGAAAAACATTAAACACTACAAACCAAGACTACACAAGCTAAAATGATCCACTGTCTTAACCAACTTCTTTCCTCCACTGCTGTTTCTCCTACCTAGAAATTAATTGTCCCCATGATTGTGGGTATTTATAGATCCGTTTAGGTGAAATTAAATGAATTAAGTTCATTAAGTTTGACTAAATTACCTTTAAACCTTTACTAGAAGTGAACTGAGGTGACCTGGGTCATTGTACTTACTGGTGATTCCCTCTGACATTATGTCCGTCATCTTACAGCAGGAGGAAATCATCCTCATACTCAGCTTGTCCACCACCAGCACCTACAACACAGTCACACACACATACAGTAGGAGCCTTTATGTGGATTTGTTGGATTTGATGTTGTTATCTTTAGTTTTTTTTGTTAATATATATATCACAAGTCACATAAAAAGGTTATGATGCTTAACTTGGTCATAGTAACAGCACAATTACCTTCCATTTTCCTTTTTCTCTTGCCTTCTTAATGACATCATTCATTATTTCTGTGAAGAAAAAAAATCAATTACAGTTGAGCAAGAATACAACCTGGACTTCACAAAATCATTCTCAACAATTAAGTGTTTGATTTAGGATTACAGTTGTTTTATCACAAACTACTGAATGTATGAAAATTATTGATTTCAAGGAGCAGGTCTTGCTACAGCTTATTTGGGTGTGATGACATAATATTGTGTATATGAAAAGGGTTTTTGTTTTAACATTTTTATGTCAGGTGGAGATAGTCTCACTTCCAAACCAGATTTGCATCATTTCATAGTTTTTTAAACAAATGTCAGCATTTTGAAATGAGCAGATTGTCTTTGTGAAGCTTGATCCATTTCTTTTATTTGTTATACAGTTTGTATCCTGTCGTCCTTTTGCAGCAATGTTAAGTGTCAAACTGTTCTTCCACTACAACAACATCACATTATGAAGCTAGGGTTTTTAGAGATGACCCCAGCATGGTGCCTAAAATGATGGGTCAGGTATTTCCGAGTACACCAGTCGTTGTAATGATCAGACATCAGATCGTCTTTTTTAGAAAAAGAAGACTTGTATTTCTCAGCAGTATCCTGTACACCTACATGCAACTGAACAGATTTTTTACAAGCAGCCAACATCCATAAACTTGTATAACTGTGCACATCTATTATTTAACGTATGTAAAGGGTTAAAAGTGTAGCGCAGTATAAGAACACTAACAATTACATGTCATCAATACACAAACTTCTTCAGGTATTCTCCAAGAAGGAAAAATGGTATCTGATAATTTCCATATAAAGCATGTGACTCATGAGAAACTGATGGAGTTCACACATAACAAAGATGCAGCCAGCTGTTTGAGAACTATTGCCAGCATCATCACCAACAGTATGATCACAACATTTTTTCTGCAGTGTCATAGTCAGTTTTTTCAAAGTGACAAAAGTCTCATCAGCAGATATCCCAACAACTTGGCAAATAAAATTACCTTCAAGGTTAGTTTTTTAGAGTTTCAGCTGTGACAACCCATAAGCAGAGGAGGAAATAAAAAATGCAATAATCAACATGTGCCAAAGCTCCCTCCATGTTGTCAGTACTTAATGTTTACTGATGTTCCCATCAAGCAAACAATACTTTGTTGGCAGTAGCTCCTACAAGGACTGTTCTGAATTCCATTTCAGGGAAATATCAGTGGAAAGTATCAGGTATGTGAGCGTTATACCTCCTACAGTCACAAGTTTTTGATAAGTGTTGATGGAATTTTACACACATACACACACACAGAGTGGCAATGTTCATTATACCTTTTTTGTTTTAAGCAAATCTCCAAACCACATTTTATCTGGCTACTCAAATAAATGATCTTAGCTGAATTATTTCATGTAGTTCTTAGTTATTTAAATGTTCCTTCTCATATTATCTACAGTGTTGGTATTGTTGGGCATTTTTAAAACTGATCCACTGTCAGATTTTACCAAAGGTGGGGCCAAGATTACAGCTGGCACTGCACCTGAGCCAGCTTCACTCACTGAAAAGTCAATGAGACACAGCTAAAGCCCATAGAGCCCAGGGTAAAACTCATTTGAGGGCCACTGTTGATCTCCTTATTTCTGTCAGTCTTTGGGTACTAAGTATAAAGTATACAAGTTGGTTACAGATCATGGAAGTATGATTCTCTGAAAATTGTTAGAAAAAGATGCTTCTAAATTATTGCTATGCTTGTAAATTATACCTGAATTATCACCCCATCTCTTCATACTGAACACTTGATGTGACAGCCTTAACGACAATTACTCTAAATACTGTCACACACATGCAAAAAATGCCGCAAGCACACAATCTCATGACACCCTGATTGTGCAAATCCTTTTCCCAGAGCGGCAGGAAAACAGGAATAAAATGATCCCTCATGAGGACACTGGATCATCACGGCAGCAAATCATATCATAGAGAGTATATTGTGGTCCAAGCAATAATGGAGGGTTGAACTCATTAGAGGCAGAATGACACGGAGATGACACAGCTCCTGAGGTGTGAATCAAACAGATGTTTATAAGACAAAGTCCAGCTAAAACAAAATCCTGTCTCTTGTTTTGATGAGAAGTGTCCCAGTTTCCCTCACTGGGGGTTTTAAGCCTTTGTCCAGTCTGTCATACTGAACATGAAGGGACTCGGTGCTGGAAGGGACACGCCCACTGCAATCACTGCCTCTAATCTGTTCCCAATCCTCTTACCCAATCCACCACTCTCCCACCGCTATTTCTGGGCCGTTTCTGTGTCAGCGGATGTGACATCACTCACTCCCACAAACAGATAAATACACACACACACACACACCAATAAATACACACACACACACAGAAGACACACGCATGCGCAGATAAATACACAGACAAGTAAATGAGTCAACATGTTGTGTTTCCACAGAGGATCAGGGTGACATTTCACTTGAAGAGATGCTCCTAAAGTGTCATAAGCACATTACAATATCAGGTCCATGTGATTATAACAAGCCAATTGTGGAACTAATTACATATTTGTGAGTATTATAATAAAAAACTGGAGATGACTTTTATAATGTTTTTGGAAGATTTAAAAAAAAATTTATATAATTTATAATTTAACATTTCCATAAAGGTGGATTAGATATTTAAATCCAATGCTCTCCAGTCAGCCAGACCCTGCTGTCTGAGGAAAGATAGTAACGACAGAAAACGAGGTATAAATCAGTGAATGGACCTGTTTATCCAATTATTCAACAGGATTAAGTGAGAGCGCCTGTGAAAGAATGGACGCCACCAGACAAGCATCTTTCACAAGCAGGATATACAACAACAGGCTGCTGCAGCAGCAGATAGATCTGTCTGTCTGTCTGTCCGTCTGTCTGTCTGTTCAGGTTAATCATACTACATTTTATCACAGTAACTAACCTGAACTATTGCAGAGGAGCAGCTCCTCTCATATGTCAAACACTCTCTCAGCTCAGCTTCATATAGGAGAGACAGTGCTGTCCGGTGAGACACTGCCTGAATATAATAACTAATAAAAACCTGTTTTCATATCTTATCCTGTCTTTTGAAATAGGGATGTGCATGTCACGTAGCATTATTTTTCTACACTATATTATTACTTGAAACCTGCGGTCCTCTGGACGCAAATTTCACAAAAAACACTGAATCAAAACTCTGATTTAGTGTTTTATTATTTTGATTTAGTGTAATATAACTATCCAATAGATTCAAAATAATATGTACCATCTATCCTATGAGGATTGTGCACTACCCTGGGTAGACTTTTGGGCATTTTCCTTACCACTTGCTCATTTTGTCTCTGATAAAGACACATTAGTGTTTGGATATTGGTCTGTGAGCGCTATTAAAGAATTCAAGTCAATCAGTGCACTTCACTTCTTCTGCTCCACTAATGAAAATGAAGCAGCAGATTCATGAAAAAAACATTTCCTCATTATGCCAAGAAATGTGTGTAAGATAAACAGTATGACACTAAAATATAAATAAATACGAATAAACATTAAATATTAATATGTAAATACAAACATGTTAACTAGACACAAACTGTATTTATTTATGAACAGTTACTGAGACCTTTATCATATGGGTTTCATTATCGTCATCATTGAACAAGTTCACAGAATTTATCTCCTGATTGATCAATAGGATCCTGACCAGTGTTGGGAGTAATGCATTACAAAAGTAATGTGATTACTGTAATGCATTGCTTTTTGCTGTAACGCGGTAAT
>JAPZDY010000022.1:2004408-2016702 GCA_029783645.1 Ctenochaetus hawaiiensis
AATAATCAGAAAGTTACACAATGCAGGCAGAGCTCACATGTCACACTGAAGGTTTGGGAAAGCCGAGAGCCCTTCATGCCTTATCAATAACATTACTTTGTATAGCTTTGGAATAAATGACATCAATGCAGCGGTCAAACATGTGAGTTGAGCAAAAATATAAAATAATATTATTATTATTATTATATGATTTTGAATAAAAGAAACAGTTCTTACTCTCTCCAACGATGGCTTTTAGTCCAAGTGGTGCCATGGTGAGCCCTCTGCTGCGTGTCCACCTCTCCACGGAAAACTGACCGGTGCCACAACTAAGGTCAAATGCCCAAGAATAAACAATACACTTCCGTTCCAATTTATTACAAAATAAAAGTCTGCACTACAAAAGAAGCGGTGCAATGTAATTGGTAATTTATCTGAATAACATCGAATTAAATGTAGAAATAAAACAAAATGGTTTTAGAATAAAAGGAGTTTTACAATACAAGCACTATTCAGTGTTTTACAAAGAAGTGTGAGCATTTTTAGTTGAGTATGACTTTAGGATCAGCATGGGTGACAAATTTATTTCAGTCAAGATTACTTTGTGTCTTTTCCTGAGGTCTTATTCACTTTCATAGTCTTCATCACACAGCAGCTGGAGGGAGTCTGCACTTAGCGTAAACCTTCAACACCTCACTGTTAGATCTCTGCTGGTACTCCAAGAAGACAGGAACCTCAGAGGAAGACTTGATGGGTGTAAGATCTCCTTATGCCATCACATGTGACATAAGTGAAACTGCAAGGACCCTGGAAAAGAGACTAATGAACACAAGAATCATACACCACCAGCTGTCCTTGAAAAACAGGCCAAAAGCATCTGACAGCTTTCACTGGGTATACAGTTTAGAGTCTACAGTGCAAAAATGTCCGAAATGTTCACAATACCATCATGTAATGTGATCGCACTCACAAACATACTCACTTTCTGACCCATGAAAACTCAGTTGTCAGTACTGTCATACTGATGGGTGTGACCACACCCACCCTCCAGCTAAGCCCTCAGTTTGATCCAAATACACACCTGTGAAAATCCGAGACGGCGTCTCTCACAGCTGTGATGCCATAATGTTGACCACTTTTTTCACAGTTTATAGGTACTGAAGACTGCTTCTCTAGTAGTTTAACTACAACAGAGGCAGGAGCACATTTCCCTATAAATGACACACACACATGCACAATGTAAAAACAATATCAGTTAGGCTTTTGTGGCTGGTAAATATTTGAAAATAGATTAATTCTCCACATATATGCTGGCTGTGTAATATACTGGCTGTATTGAGCAAATAAATGAAACTGAATTTGAGCTGTCCTTTAAAGGCTGATAACATACATCCCTCAGTAACACGGACAGTGATATCAGTTATTTAATAAAATAAAACATGAAAAGAGAAAATATGAATGGTAAGATGACTCACTGGGAATTTCCAGCACAAATCCAAGGTGTGCACATGTGCAAGGTGTGCTCGTCACATAGAGCACATTCAGAGCACACATGTGCAGCAATACAGTTTTGTATTCAGCTGCTACAAGCACAGGATATGTACCACTTGTTAAAATGACAAGGTGAAAATAATAACTTTGCACTTGCAAATTGAAAATTAAGGCTGTGTTCATGTTTACTGTTTGTATTGTTTCTTTCTGAGATATACTCCTAAAAATTGGGTACTGAGCGATGTTTTCAGTTTGGAAAATAATTCCCAAGATTGAGTCACAGTTATTGGTTCAAATCAAATTCAAATCACTTGTCTGAATGTCTCTCAAGCCTTTTTAGTAGGATTTACATTTTTTAGTAGGGCTGTAATTCTGCTGCTGAATACAGGCCAACAGACACACTACGGTTTTTAAGCTTTTATTGTGAAGGCAAAGTTGTCAAAACCGGAAGTATAAAGCATGCTTTAAAGTTCTGACTGTACCTAAAAGCTATTAGTCCTCTAGAAAAACAAACTAAAACGTAAAAAGCACAGGTGAAGGTAAATAGATATGTATTAAAATAGATATATATTTTAATATTAATATACAACTTATGTACAATTTTTCAATGCTGAAGTACACAGATACACAGATAATGTAGTTGAAGAATTTATAAAAGAAATGTGGTGAGCAAAGAGATATAGATATAGAAACAGCTCTCTGGTGAGCAGACAAACTGTTTATGACAGCAGCCTCTAGTGAAGAGCGATCTGCTGACAGGTCGAGAAAACAGTGACTGTTGGATTTGGTTTCCACTAGGGGGCAGCAGAGGAGAAGAGAACAGCGTTATCAGCTCTTCAGAAAAAAGGAGAGAAGCAAAATGCTCTCACTTATTCAGAGGTGAAAAATCACGTAACTTTGCGTTTACGCTGATTCTCTCAGCTATGTTCAAACTCCTGCGGAAAAATTCTAGTGTCTGACTTCATGAGAGACAACCGGAGCACGTATACAATACGGGGCCACATTACTGGAACCCAGTATTCATTTGCAGATGCAAGATCAAAAATAAACAGCGGACCCCTGCCGTGAATTTATATTTTTATAATCTTCAGTTACAAATTGTAATGACTGCTCTTTTGCTGACGGTCTTTTGGTGAAACTCGAGTTTTTTAAGTATCAGACAGGAGTTAGTCTCTCTCATTCTTCTATGTAGTCCTTGAGCATGTGTAAACACACACACAAAAAAACTCTTTAAATCAAACAGAGACTTTCCCACACCGACACACTGATCCCTTCAGCCACAAGCATAATGAAAGGTGTGGCCTGCCAGAAACAAGTCACCTTGAATATATCTTGAATAATATCAGGCCTACAACAAGTGGGCTGCGTTACTTGCTAAAACTGTTGTATTATTCTTCTTTTCTTCCCAAACGATTTTTGTGATTGTGACATTAGAATCGATACTGTCATCGTTCAACCCCTCATATTATTAGGTATTTTAACCTCTTACAATGATGTCAACTTTAAAGCATTCACCATCATATGAGAACACTGAGATCATCCTTTGTCTTTTAGCAACCTACTGATATACATCGTGTACAACAATGGGTTATTTTAGACACAGCAGTTTGCTATTTTTGTCCAAATAAACAGTTATCTGAAATGCCTCAGCGTGTCTCTAAAAGAATTGTATTCTTGACAGTGTGGAGGTTTATTAACACAATTTAAAGCTTCGTGATAAGAAACGGAGTTTCAGTTTAAGCATCAGTAATAGGAGTCCTAACGAAAAAAAAGAATATTTCAACAATACAGTTTATTAAAATACGGTCAATTGGTGTCCGTATTGTTGTGGACCTTGACTTATGACCTACGAGTTCAATTTTTGCTTCAGCTCTGGTAAAAGGCTTTGTCGATTCGAAACTGCCTTTTTCCCCGCCGGAACTGAACGCACCGCCGCTGGAAGGTGGGAGTTCTCCTTTTTAAAGGAGGGTGTGTCTGTCCGAGAAATTTGCAAGAGTTTCTTACTCGCCCCAAGTTTTTTTCCCACCCTGGCCTGTGTGTTCGTTCCTTCCGTCATTCTTCAATCCAAGAGCAGTCGAGCTTCATGTTGGAGAGGAGCTGAGAGCGTTTCACCACGAGTCCACATCTCTCTGAGAGGATTTCCAGCGTTTGTCTTTCGCACCAGTGGCAGAGCGGTGGACCGGGATTGAGGACTAGGACGTGTAGTTTCATCCACCATGGGGGACGTGATTTCCAGTCACCTGGATGAAGCCAAGCGGGAGATTATCACAGGTGAGGAGGGTGTGTTTGCTGTCTGCTGTTTTGGCGTTTTGGCACATGTGCGTGTTTACGCAGCGGTCACATACAACCTGAAAGAGTCGGTGTAAGTTAAGAGAAATGGGAATGGGAGTGATTGGACAAAAATTTAAGCGCGACCCTGGCCCTTATTCGTGTTTTTGGAGAGTAAAGTTGTCTCTGATAGACTTCTTAATCGTGTGTGGTGTCAGTATTGATCACCAGTTGCAGGGAACGTGAAGTACCTTGACAATGTGGATGTAAGCATTACAGTGCACAATATCTTTTTAACTCAAGCTCCTAAGTCTGATAAGTCCCCACCCAAACTCTGCAGGTCGCTTACCTTTAAACACCTCAAAAACAGTCAAAAAAACATTATTTTACGTTTGATATTTCCCTGTTCATCAGTCTCTTCTAGACAGTTTTTGAAGTTGTGCACTTCTTTAAAACACATGAAATGTGTCAGTTTCCTTTGCATGGTACAAAGGCTGTTCCCTGAGATCTTCTCTGCCCATCACAAGTTCTTTCCATAAGAAAACTGTTGTATATCTTATTTTGCCTTGGCCTTAAGTTCCCTTGCTTTATCCAAGGTTGTTATCAGCCTAACAGGATAATTTGCACGGTGACTGGTAGTTTCTAACCTTTTTTCCCCTCTTTTACTTATCAAGCCGAGATAGGAAAGAAACCCTGCAACGATAAAGGCTGCACCCTTATCAGCCTCAGCTCTTATAGATGAATATTTGACCTTGTTATTTGGCCTGTTGGAGCTTGTTCAGATGTAAGTGAAGTCACTGTGAAGTGAGCAGAGTTGACTGCAGTGGATAAGGTAGGGTACAGTCTGTGCAGGAGAGAACATGAAACACTAATCCTTCCTGGGTATCAGAGGCAGCGGTCCAGATATGTCAGAACAACCTCTTTGTTATTCTGACACTTGACTGTTTGTGCATATAGAACTGATAGGCTGCATGACATGAATTTAATCAGCTAATTGTTCTGTCATTTTTAACTGAGTGACTAACCCCCAGCCCCACCCACCCTCCTTTTTTTCTTTTTTTCTTTTTTTTTTTTTTTTGTTTATTTGTAAGATTGACTTTTGGGGTGGAGAGTCACTTGAGGTTGTGCCAGCACCAGAGCTAATGTGAGACTTTTCCTTTTGGGAGATTTGGTCCAGACTGGAATATTTAACAAACACTGGATGGTTACAGTCAATTGTTTTACAGAAATAATTAATGATCCCCATTTATAATCCTGCTGAGTTGAGTGAGAATTAAGTCGAAGTTTAATTTGTCTGACATTTTATTTACCTACAAAACTAACAACATTCAGATGCAGCAGCTTGCCCAGCGTGAAGGCTGAGCCGTTTGATGCTGGGTCACTGGAGTAGAGAGGGTGGATTATGAGAGAAATCTGATAGCAGAGATCATGTAAACTATGAATTACAGACTTTTTGGCAGCTAACAGAGGTTTGCAAGTTAATCGACAGTCACTCTTAAGACTTAGGACTGACTGGGTCTCTTCTGAGTGAGTAATGGGCACACTTGCTAAATTCATTAACATTTTGCAGGTCATCTAGGAAGCTTTGTCATACTTGGCATATCTGCTGTTGACTTTCTATGGAAGCCCTGAGCCAAAACACAGGTATTCAGGACGGCTGAGCCATGAATTTGACAGGTTCGCTCTTTGTACTTGACATCCAGCCTCAAGGATTTATTACCAACAGTCTGTGTTAAACATGTTTACCTCCCATCACTTTGTGGTGTGATTCAGCCATGTGTGCAGTGGACCTGATGGTAGTGTAAATACTAAAAGGAACTAAAATAATGCACAGAGAATGAGAGAAACTGTGTCATCAACAGGGGCCCAAAGCTCAGTTTTGCCTCTGGGGCCTGAGGGGATGATCAGGCCCTGCCCAGGCCTACACCTACACTTTACATACTCCTTTATATCCTTAATATCATGTGGGCAAATGGATACTTCATTGACTTTTTAACAGATGGCCCTTTCGAATTCCTAGACCCTGCAGATCCTCTGATGTTTCTGTATTAAATTAACTTTCCACCCTTTATTTTCTCATTAAGCCATTAAGTTGACTACTCTCAGAAAGAACAGAGAAAGATTTCTATGTTACAGGCCAAGCGTCATCTGTTTTTCTTTTTTCTTTTTTCTTTTTTTTAAAGGCCCTGTGTGGCCGATTGAGAGAGAGGCACGCACACACACACACACACACACACAGAAACATCAGATGTGGAATCCAAGGAATGCATAAAATAGTGTGAGTGTGAGTGTGAGTGTGAGTGTGAGTGTGAGTGTGTGTGTGTGTGTGTGTGTGTGTGTGTGTGTGTGTGTGTGTGTGTGTGTGTGTGTGTGTGTGTGGCTGGATGGAAACCTCCTCCAGGCCTTGAGCTGCACAGAAAGCGCCACACAGTCTCTGCAGCCAAGACGAGCCCAGTGACTGGCTGGCTTCAAGGGAAGTGCCTGGATTTGTCATCAAAGGGCTCCACACATATCCACATGTTCAGTCACTTTGTTCAAACAGCGATGAGCCACAATGAATGAGATCAGACTGGTAAAATACAACTTGTGGACAGGACTCCTTATCAGAGTAGAGGTTATGCTCGTAGAGAACTTCACCATTCACTTCCATTGTATTTAAGCCATGATTTATGGGCAGACTGGCCACACCTTTATGTTGTCATCTCACTGTAAGACAAGCCTTGTCTTGATTGCTGATAAGAATAACTGTGGGAGTCCCTGAGCCAACTCATAGCAGCGTGTTCAACTTCCCTCGTAACCCTCCAGCATGAGGTCAGCCTTGGAGACAGATGTGGGGGTGTGTAAGGCTGGAAATGACTGTGATCACATGGCTAACCTCTCACTTCCCCTTTGGAAACTGGCATGAGCACACGTGCGTGCTCAAGTAAGACTTGTGCATAGTTACACATAAACACAGAGAAGCTGCTGTTGGACTTTGATTGAAAACTGTCATTGAAAAACAAGCTGTAACCAATATTTTTATTTGTATTTTTTGTAAAGTTTTGATCTGAAAAACGGTCAGATATTCACTAGCCATTGAAATTTGCCAAGTTTTGGATATTGCCTTAAGGATATTTGGCGAGAGAACAAAACATCATATACATTTTTCAACAGTAATCCAGTTATTTTTAAAAAAACTTACAACAACAAATTATCAAATAAACAAAATGAGCAAATTTTGGATACCAATTAATAAATGTAGCTAAAAAATAGACTAGAATATTCCCCAATCGTTTTTCTCCTTTTAATCCATTGCAACCCCTCACGTTTATCTAGGGACGCCTTGCAGGGTCCTGACTCATGGGTTTGGAGCCACTTTTGTTGTATAATATCGCTCTATTTCTGTGACATTCTATATTACATTTTGATATTGAGTAAATAATAAAATGTGATAATAAACTACCTAGACACAGGTGTATTCCTATCCTTGTGAACAAACTTCCAACACTTGCTACAACGGCTTTTATCAGTCATAAGAATGTTTCTGGTAGGAGATGTTAGTTTAGAGGTTCCCCCCCAAAAAGCAAGGGACAATGCTGCATTGGTTTTGTCAATGTTTTAATATTTTTATTTGTTTAATGGAGATGACATAAACACTCATGTAACTGCTTACTTTCCCACAAGGTTCCTCTCTGTAGTCACACACAGAGCTGTGGGTCTGGTCAGTGGGTGAGGGGCCAGGAAACAGGAAATCCTAACATAGTGTTTTTCCCTGCTGGCTCTGCTCATATCTTAAGGTTCTGGAGGGTGTGTTAGGTGGCAAACAGGCTCACTCTCTGTGACCTGGCGAGGTGTGGCACTCTCACTTTGAACAAACACCCTGCTCGGCACAGAGAAGCTTGTTTGGAACAAGTTGAGATAGCGGAAATACCTGCTGCTGGGACCCCACACTTCACACACTTTCACTCATGTTTGAGGCAGAGCAGGTCTGAATGTAGAAATGATGTCATGAGGTAAGCCTCAGCAAACACTCCCAGAATGTTTCTGATGAGGTTACACACGCCTATTGCTCTTTCTCATGGAGCAAAGGTTGTTGACCGCAGTCCAATCTGGTCAGGTTACACCACACTGAAACCCAGAGAACAGGAGAGTTAGCTTCATAAAACTCAGCTTCCCTTTTTAACAGAGCTTAAAGAGCTTCAGCTAGCTTAACTAGTCTTTTTCTAGTTTAAGCTAACAAAGCCGTAACTGTCAAGTCAATTTAACCACCCTATGATCTTTCTAAGATCATGAAATAAAAATATTTTTCACCCTTTATCCTTATCTGTTGTAGGGCAACTTTTTAGACTTCAGCACTACGACAGCACAGTCGACCTGAAAGGGGATTTCCTGCACAGGAAATGTTAGGGGGTCCTGAGGCAAATTACAGACTTCCATTAAAAAAAGATGGATAAAAATCTGTTTAACATTGAATTTTGACAATATGTTATTGTCTTTGAATGTTGTTGCAACTACAGCTATGACAATGGTGCAGGGTTTCCCTGAAGAGTGAATGTTGTGGTGGAAACCTGCAGGAAACTGTGGGCTGCCTGAGCAAAGATGTCCCACATGAGGCTGCATGCCTTGTTTGTGTTCTTTGTCTTGCTTGTCATTAGGAGATCCACGTTAAGACGTATCATAACATAAACATGTCATTTTTGCATAAAAATTGATATGACTAAGGTTGTTAATGGTTGCTTAAGGTGCAGTTATGAAATTACCATGCAGAACCCCACCCCCCATTCAGCAACCCCACCCACAAGCCCGACTTGAGGACCTTCTTTTAAGCACCCTCCCTGGGTCACACACAGCCACACTTGGTGGTGTTCAGTTAAAATACCCTGTTTGTTTCCATCACTTGTTAACAATTTAGGTTTATATTTCCTGTATAAATTACTTCCCAAATCATCCAGAATAGTAACAAAACAGCCACATGCCTTTTAATTTCAAGAGTTTGTGAACAGCATTGCCATAATTGAAGCCACAGGAACACTTTCATGTAGATCATTTTGTGAACTTCAGGATATCATTACAAAACAGACTCCGGAATAATTTTGCAACATCAGCAATATAAAACCTCACTTGGACTTGGAAAGGCTCTGCCCTCTAAGCATTTTCTAGACTTGATGGAAGTGATTTCCTCGCTGGTCATGGAGGGGAATTGCAGTTTGGAACACTTGAGTCCAAGCCTTTGTTTATCTCTGCATGAGCTTCATCAACAGTGTGGTAAAAATGATCAGTTAAAGGTGTTAGGAATTCAACTACTGTGCTTATGTATGGCTATTATTTTCCTTTGCAGTTTAAAAGCAGACCATGTCTTTCTAATATCAGCCACAGCTCTGCGTGCCCGCTCCACCTCATTCACTGCAGCAGAGGTGAATGAAGTGGATGTGTGTCCCCTGGCTTCAATCCTCTCTACCATTTCTGTGATCTGGTCTTCTGAATAGTCGTCTCTTATGATCAATGGCTGCTCCTGACTAAAACCTCATTTGGCCTTCCATGATGAAAGGAGAAATCTCAAGGCAAGTGCCCTTAATTCAGTTTGACATGATTTAATTTTTGGATCTGAGGAGCATAAGACATAGAAGTGGTTCTTACAATTGGCTTTAGTGAGCTTTCTTATGCTCATCATTTTTCATTAGACAAACATGAGCATACCATCAGAAAATGAGACACTTGGAGTATTTCTTTTCTCCCTAATTTCACCCAGCACAGTTCTGACGTTGCGTTTCTGAACCGGATCTGTTGCATCCTCTATGCAGCCTCATACCACAACATGAGCGCTTTAGAAACAATTTGCCTGTTGATTATAACGAGGTCCTTCAGTGATGTACTGTAGTTGGTAGTTTACAAAATGTGTAATATTTAGGATCATCACTTGTGCATTATCTAGACTAGGTTCTTGTATGAAGTGGCTGTATCCTCACTCCTCTGCATTTTTATTCAGAATGGAAAAGATGATACAGAGGTTTTCTCCCTTTGTTCACACAACTTGGCCACAAGCACACTACTCACTGATTGGCTGTTACTGATGGTTGACAACATGCAGTCTGAACATTAGCTCCAGCAGAAGATGCACTTTTCTGCATCAGCTGAAAAAGTTCAGCCTGCCAGAACAATGAAAATGCATTTTTTCACAGCCATCACTGTGTCCATCCTCGCCATCAGCATCTGGCACACAGCTGCTACATCCAGTGACGAGGGCAGACCACAACATATCATTCACTCTGTTGAAGAGGTGATTGACTCTAATCTGCCATCCCTTTAGAAACTGGACACTTCCAGGACCCTAAGGCAAGCAGGAAAGATTGTGGCCAACCTTTCCCACCACAGTTACAAACTGTTTGAGAAAATCCCCTCCACCAGGAGGCTGCAGTCCATCAATACCAAAACTCACACCTCAAAAACAGTTTGTTCCTGAGCTGCAGCTGACCTCATTAACAAGACCAGAGCCCCTCGCTGACACTGAGCCAGAGGGGTCGTTCATTTTAAAAACAGAGACATAAGGCACAGTTTTGTGATAATATGCAGTATGTGATGTGCAGTGGTTTGGTGTTAGTTATGCACCAAAACACCAAGGAAGATTCTTTGTGTATGAAAACATCACTCTAACATCATACATATGTACTTAACGTGCCTCATAGTTGATGGTTTTTTACTCTGAGGACTGTTGACATTAGTAACAGACCTCAGTGCAAATTATGTGTATGATTCATGCAAATATTTCCTGCATACCTGATTCCCTGATAGATTTTGAGTTTAGCATCACATGCTGTTGAGCACTGATGGTCTACCTTTCTGAGCCAGGAAAAAGCCTAAACCATAGCACAAACAAGTTTTTCTCCCCTATTGGCTGATGTGATCTCAGTGAAAACTTCTCCAGTGAAAAACTAAACCGAACTAAATCTACTGCCTGCCTCTAATTACCTTAGTAAACATGTTTGAATCAAACTAAATCTGCTTTCATTTGTTGTTCTCGATCCTTGCACAAGCATAGCCGCTGCTCTAGCTTCGGCTCTCATGGGAACATGGTCTAAATTTATGAGTCAGACTGTGGGCCTATCTCAATGGAATGTTTTTGTTAAAGCACCGTGGAGAAATGAGGAGGGGGGCGGGGTTGCTTCTCTTATGAGTCTATTAAAAAAGCAGTCTCTGAGCCCTCAAGTCACCTCCATGATCAGAGCTCTGTGATCGAGATGTGCTAAAATATTAAACTGACATCAGAGTGAGGACAAGCTGCCATGTAAATAAAATGTGGTGTTCGTTTAGTTAGATTACTGCAGCAACTGAGGACAACTCAGTCGTCATCATTAGAGCTGATAGCTGCTCTCAGCACTGCAGAGGCCCTCTGGACAATTAGTCTGCTAGTTTACTGCAGCACAACAAAGAGTCAGCTAGACTCACAGCAGCAGCTCAGGGAGCTCTCTGATATGTTCAAACAACCACTTTATCTGACACAAACTTAAAGAGGACATAACAAGATTATTTTTAGCGTCATACTTTTATTCTAAGATTCTACCAGAAACGATTGTCATGCTCTAATAATTAAGTAACACATCATTTTCCTCATAATAACCATTTCTGGAGCCCTTTATCCAGTCTCTTTCAAAGAAATCCATTTCAGTGTCTGTCTCTTTAAGGCCCCTTTTTCAATTAGCCTGCCTGGTTTTGTTGGTAGGAAAAAAAGCATGAAGCCATAACTTTTATGTCAAACTTCAGATCATGAAGGGTTTCTATTGTACGAGGTTCAGCTTAGAACTTCCTGGACCTTTTCTGTTGTTCACAAACAGAGAACAATACAGTAATGTAATGTAACAGGAACAAGCAATGACTTTCATGAGTAAGAATTCCAGGGGACTTCACTTGATTGGCATCATCACTCAGATTACAAGCATTTGTGTGTGCATTGGTGTGTCCTAACTCTATGGTGCACACCTCTCCTTAAATTATGTCTGTAGGCTTGAAACTTAGACTTACATGTGTTTAGTTATTCTCCAACATAAGATGTATCACATTGCATTTGTAGAGTCTGCAGGTTTAGCTTTTGAAGTTTAGTCTTCACGCAAACAATCATCACACAATCTAACATTGTTCTAAGTAGGCTTTTTATTGCAGCTTCTCCCTTTTTGGCCATGAAATTTGCCTTGTCAGGGATGTTCTCAGTCAGGAAAGGACGGTCAGTGGAAAAACTGAAAAGCTGGCTGACGTGTACTCTTGCCACCAGGACAGTCAAATGAGGGAGCATCATGTTTGAGTGTATCTCCTGCTGTCTTCAATTGTTTGAAATGAATGTGGTCTTTGAGTCCCTTCAGCTGTCTGATGCGGTCTGCTTGTCATGTGATTATGCTGAGTGGTTTTTTCAAAAGAAGCATGTCAACCATGGTGTGTTTCTAGTTACACATTTAGTACTGATGTCAGTTTAATTGACTGAATCAGCTGTCAGATGGTCTGCATACGGTACAACCTGAAGAATCTTTTCACTGAGGACAATAATAGAGACAGTAAAGCCGTGTGTTGAACCAGTGTGAGGGAGGAGGG
>JAPZDY010000022.1:2016802-2029911 GCA_029783645.1 Ctenochaetus hawaiiensis
CCAATACCGGTGTGTGTGTAGCATACATAACGTTGGGAACAGCAAGCGGCAAACGTAGCAGCGTACGTACGTTTGCCGCTACGTACATTTGCCGCTATGTTTTGCAAGCGTAGCACGACTTTTTGGTCATAGCGCCCAGCACTAGCACAAGTTCTGTAATAGCATGACCCTACGCCTCGTTTTGCCAGGTTAAATAAAGTTGGGATGCTGTGTGAAATGTTAATAAAAGCAAAAAAGCAAATATTTGCAAACCAACTATGTTTACCGAAAGTGTCTCTTTGAGCCTTTGAACTTGTTTGGAATGTGTTGCTGCATCAAATCCAAAATAATTTTTAAAAAAGCAATGAAGTTGATGAGGTAAAACAATACAAATCTTCTTTTTGTACTGTTTTTAATTGAGAATATATCAAAAAAGATTAGCACGTAATCACTTTCCGATTTATTTATGTTTTACACAGCGTCCCAACTTTGTAGGAATAGTCCCCAGTCCACAGACTTTTATATATTTGTCCATTAGTGCCCATTAGTATACAGGCATTTGGTACATGCCAAGAAAGAGCCTAGTGATTAAATATGGGAAAGTCTGAACTGTGGCTCTGGACTTTTTGTTGGCATCTCTCCTCTTCCTTCATCTCTCATTTATTTTAGCTAAGGGTCACATTCCTCTCGCAACTTCCTGTCCAAAGGGCCAGTTACCCAGAAAACAATTCCCTTGTACTTTTCCATGACCATGTGCCTGTGCAGGAGCAAAGGTATGGTCACTCCTAACAACAATAAAATCTAACAATCAGGCCTGAGACCTTCATACAGAGATGATCTGTATTCTTGGACAATTATGTAAGTAATTGTTGTAAGCAACTCTGTGGCTGTAACACTCCTCTGTTGACATTGTAACTGCTTCATGTAGCTTGATACATTTTTAATGGAAGAGAGCCGAGCAGGTCAGCAGGATGTTTATTCAAGATAGTTTGTCTTAATCATCACAGTTTAAACAGTAATGTCAGGCGCATTGCACCTGAATCTATCCAATGAAATCTAAAATTCTTTTCTTTAGAGAATCTTAACTTTTTTAAGGGAGTGTGTATGCCTTTTTGCTCTGCACATGCAAGAATTCCTAATGATCCAGTAATTTATGAGGCAACGTGAGATGTTCTCCAGGTCATTTCCTTCTGCATATCTAGACTCATTCATAATGCTTTGTGGCTACATTATAAATGCCTTTAGCAGAAATCTAAATTATATTCTTCCTGCTTCGAACCTAATGCAAAAACATCATTTCAGAACCACAGTGCAGAGCAGATGGCCAAATAAGTCACCCACCTCTTTACTGCCCGTGCCACCATTTGGATGTATGTTCCACCAAGTCCAGATGGAATTACTTTTTCTGCATGTTGTCATAATTGTCATGACACCAAACCTTATTACTGATATCAAGATATTGTAGGTTCTATTACTTAAGATACTCTGTAGGACTCTTCATACAGTAATTGATATGAAAACCATGAAAAGAGAGGAAGAAACAGAGACATGAGGTAGAAGGTGGTTTCTGTCTGGTTCTGATGGTGATTTTATGATTAAAAACATACATTCAGAATCTCTGTTACTAACCAGCTCAATTCCAGTTAGGCATTTTCTTGCCTTCTAAATCTGATTTGGATTCAGTTTCAACTATAAAGGGCAGTTCATGCCCAATAATGCAATAAAAGTATGTATTTAACTAAATGAAGAGATGATTTGTATAATTAGTTTGAAATTGTTCGACACATTTAAGCATACGATATGTAACATTTCTACATTTAAATGTACAAAAACGACTATGTTTGTCATGTATATGTAGAGTTCTGTACTTACATCATTCTCAATGTTTCCAACAATGTTCATACTAGAGAGATCTGTAGCAATGATGCATTTTATTCTGTCACCTTTTGCTAACCTTCAGCTTAACACCAGTTAGAGCATGAGGGAGGAAGTCTGGAAATGTGACAAAACATATGGGAATAAAATTTAGTACATTATCTCATCTGTGAACATTTCAGTTAGATAGACTTTCATCTGCAGGGGTGGCTGTTTTACAAGGGAATAAACAAATTTATTGATCCCATGCTCCTTCACAACAATTTTTAAATACGTCTTTTGTTTATATTGTCTTGAGAAAGAGACCTCTAGTGGTAGAAATGGAAAAAATAAGCGACTTGCACTCAGCAGAGCAACAATAGCCTCTACTGAGTGCACTAAAGCAGTGAGGATGTGAGCAGCACTGTTCTTCTGCAGACTTCAGATCTTTATGTATGTTTGTCAGATGTAAGCACAGTGAACTCATTTTATTGCACACAGTCATTAGTTTTTTTTCACCTGATGCACTTCTGTAAAACAGCATTACCAAACAAGTACACTGAATTTGCACTTCCCTGTCACTGATACATGGTGCAATATTTACAGACAGAGAGAAATGATAATTAATTGTTAAATAATTGTCAATATTTATATAACAACATAGAATCGCCATTAGATATCATAACAAGAGCGTTGTGGCTTACCATGTCAATCTAATGAACCACACTGTTGCCTCCCTCAGTTACATTGGAATCACTTTGCAACAGATACAATTTCGTAAACCCAAATATTCATACAAGCATTAGCTTGTTCTTCCATGCTATACTGATTACATCTGCAACCCATTCAACTGCAGTTAAAGTAGTCTAACTTATTTTTTAAATTAAGATGAAGAAATGTTTCTCTTTAACCTCATAAAAGTAAACAAAGCTGTCTTTGTTTTTGTTTTAGCAGTAAAATAAAATGTACACTGTTGGGCCCAGGAAGACATTACTAGTCTTAATAGAATCTTAATTTTGGCCACATGAGTTTTGCACATATGGAAATGATAATTTTGATTCTAAATCTGTTTATTGTTCAACCCTAATCTGACTTCAAGGAGGTCATGAAGACAGCAGCCAGACACCACGGTGACACTCTTCTCTGCACAGACACACTGCAGAACACTGAGCAGAATACTACAGGAAACCATTGTCATATATCTGTAATACTTCATGCAAAAGTGTGTTTGTCAAACATGGATATACTGCATGACAAATAATAATGTCTGCCTTCTTAAGTGTAAGGGAGACCATTTATAGGTTTAATTCACATATCCATCATGTACCATATGATAGTCACAGTGATAGCTTTTCAACAAAAAATACATAGTTTCCTTAAAAATTAACTTTATACAGGAAGATAGTAATGAAGAACTTAAATCTTAATGAAGAAAAAATCAATTGATTGTGGTTCACCTACAGAGGCCATAAAGTTATTATCATTACTTATTCTGTAGAGGGGAGAGTGGAGGCTCAGCAAGGCTAACAGGAGTCCTGGCAAACAAAAATGATGTGGCCTCATGGATAACACATTAAAACAGAGTGAAATGTCACATTTTACAATTTTCATGTATGTTTTTGATGTTCACCTCAAAATTTCCTACAAAAATAAGTCTTGACTCTGAGGTTTACATTTAGTCTCACTGGGCTGAATTAATCTAAAGCCTTGTATTGCTGAGATCTTTAAAACTTTTTCCTTGACTGTGGAAATTTTTTAGCTGGTCTCGTCACTAGTTTGGTTTTTCTTTTCTGAATTGAGTGAAGACACTAATTAACTTGTTAAAGTTACTTGTATGTTAGCAGTCCTTGAAGCTGAAATCCTCATTGTTTCGAAAACAGTGAAACACAATATGTATTACAATCATTACACATTGATTGTGGCTTTATAAAAAAAAGCCTATGTAGAACATTTATGAACAGTGCTACTTCTGTCCTAACTATATCTGTGTGTGTGTGTGTGTGTGTGTGTATTTCAGCCCAGACCGGCGAGGTGATGGGGGAGTTTGGGCGTCTGTATGAGCAGCAGTATGCAGTGGCTCTTTTTAACAAAGTTCGCTTTGACATAGAAGGAGGAGGCAGCCCTCAACCTCAGCTGCTTCACCGCAAGGTAAAAAATCCTCTTCCAGCTCTCTGTGCACCTCTGAGCACAGAGTCCACACTCTGCATTCACTCAGTGGATGAACCTCCAAACAACCTGCCAAAATGTTTCCTGACTTTTTTCAAAAACTGAACCCAACTGTAAAAAAAAAACCCAGCTCTACCAGGAAAAAAGAAAAAATGGATAAAGTACCAAAAAAACAGAGTTTATACCTTTTTATCCACTTTTTCTTCTCTTGGTAGAAACAAGCACTCATATTAACCTGAAGAAATGTTTTACTCAGACATAAAAACAGAGGTTTGTCCAGATTTTTTTGTCAGTGAGGACTTAAATGGGACACTTTGGACTTGTGCAAAGGTGGCATTAAATATGTGTTTGCATACACACCCACATTTGTGTTTGAATGGAATTAGTTACCTATTTCTGATATCTACTTTACTAAGTAACATACTACTCTGATTCTATACTATAAGGCTTTTCTGACCACATTTGTGATTTTAATCTTGCTTACTTATTCATTAATTAAAAAGGAAATTTAGAAAAAAATCATGAATATTTTATTAAGTGAGGTACTGAATATGTTCTGAGTACAAAACTCAAAAACTAAAAGGCATCATCACTAGTATCAAAAAAATTTTAGCATTACTTAGCTCTTGCATAGCAGCCTTATTGTCCTAACTGAGTCATGGGTGCTGTTTATTACAATATTACCACAAAAGCCTCATCCCCTTCTTAAAACATTCGTAAATAGAGAATGGAAATAAGTTTTTGTTTTTGTTTTGTTCTGTTTTGGTTTTTTTTTTTTTTTAATGTTTTTTAGGTTTGATAGTTGGCATTGTCCCCTCACAGCAAAAAGGTTCTGGTTCTGCTGTGTGAAGTTTAGGTTGAGTTGTTCTCCTCGTGTCTGTGTTGGCTCTTGCGGGTGCTCCAGCTTCCATCCACAGTCAAAAAAATATGCATGTTAGGTAAATTGGCAACTCTAAATTGCCTATAGGTGTGAATGTGAGTATGAATGGTTGTGTGTCTCAGTGTGTCAGCGCTGTGATGAACAGGTAACCCATCCAGGGTGTGACACCCAGCTTGCCTCATGCCAGCTGTGACTGGCTCAGGACTCCTGCAACCCCTGCAAAGAATAGGCAGCTATAGATAACAGATGGATGGATGGATGGAAGGATTCAAGTTAGATTTTTTTTTTTTTTTTTTTTTTTTACACAAAAATTGTGTCATGCTCATTAATAACTCTGTCTGGTTTTTGCAGTCTAATGACACACAGCTTGCGCACAGACCCTCAAACACAGAAGCTGTGTCTGGAGTGTGATAATGGCCTGGTTTAACAGTGCAGAGAGGAATGCAACTCTCTTTAAGAAAACAATGCTAACTGGGTGTCTGGAGCTTACAACACAACCTCTAATGGATTCATGTGGATTTTCATTAAATGTCAACACAGACTAGCTTTATTAACTTCTTCTCTTGCAATAAAAAAAGCTGTTTACCCTACTTGTTCTGTGTACTGTCAGAAAAATGTCTTTTTGTCTCGGTCTTGTGTAAGGTTTGAGTTGAAATGTGATTTCGCCAACAGATTCCTCTGGAGAACAAGTCCATCTTCTCTGGCTCACTCTTTCAGTACCTAGAGGAGAACAAGAAATGGAGGAACCGCTTCCTCTTCGTCCCCGACTCCTACAACATCAACTGCTATGACAACAAAGCGGTGAGGAGGAAATAAAACTGTCCGTACAGTCAGTTTTATACGATGCTGGTGTTATTCACTCTATAACATGTTAATTCTGCTTCCTGTCTTAACTACCAGTCCCATGACAGACGCCTCAATCCCAAAGGGACCATTAACTGTGCCGGCTACAAAGTGCTGACATCTATTGAGCAGTATCAGGAGCTGATGAGCAACAGCCTGCCCGGTGAGGGGAGGTGGGAGAGGGGAGCAGAATGGCAAGCTGCAACAGCTTATGCTTATCATTTAATGCAGATTTTTTTTTTTCACTTTTTTCATGGCTAGTGGTCTAAAAAAAAAAGTTTCTTACATTTTTCAAATAATTTTAATCTTGAAAAGGCTTTTTATCATGTCATCATGTCAATCGTAAGACAGCAAAATTCAGTCAAACTCAGGATTGTAAAAGCAAACAATTATTCATGATAAGGTGAAAAAAGTGATAGAAGACAAAAGTTCTTATCTTTAGAGCCTCTCTGCTTTTCTCGGTGTAATCCTTAGTTTATAAATCACTTTATGTAATATGCATTGGTTAGAATGAGGATCTAGAGAAGCTTGAGTTTTAGAGTTCATTGTGAGCTGCAACACTGTAAAGAATGAGAGATGAAAAGAGAGATTAAGCTACAGTAAGCAGAGGGGCCCAGAGCAAGGAGCTGCCTTTCTAAATGTCATATTTAATTCTTTAACATGAGAGCAAACCGGTTGTGTTTAAACTTGCCAGATGCTCAGGAGGTCTCAATATTCTTTGTTAATCATTTTGGTTTAGGTGAAAGTAAACAGTAGCAATGCATACTGCCTACAGGTAAACAGACTGGCACAAAGGATGATGTGTGATATAATTTAGTGTCAGATTACTGGCATCATTTCAACCTTTTTTCTGGCATCACATTGACATCAATTAGAAAACTTAATGAGACTCTCAAAAGACTGCTGTTACCTACAGGACTAGAGTCCTGCATCAATGAGGTTAGCTGTGCTAGCACAAATGCTAACTTGCACAATCACTGCTAGCCAGACGTTGTCTATGGGTAGCAAGATATTATGTTGCTGTGTTTTAATTTAAAATGTCACAGAGGTCACATGTCAAAATTTAAATGTCTTGTGCATCTTATAACATCCATTGAATATCATTTTACATTGCAGATTGTAAATGATTGGATCTTGACTGTTATGTAAATTAATGTTCAATGGGTTTGATTAATTCATGACTGCACAACATGCATAGGCAAAGTTTGCCCTGCTGAAGACGACCTGTCCTCTTCAAATGCATGTAAAGACCCTCTGCATGTGCTGTAGGAAATGTGTTTATGTTGCTGTGTTTATGTTGTGTCAATGTTTGACAGATGTGAAAGCCAAGTTGGGGAGTTCACCCTTCCTGAAGTGTGCCACCCAGTTCCCTCTGATCCTCTGGCATCCTTACGCACGACACTACTACTTCTGTGCAGCGACAGAGAAAGAGCAGCAGAAGTGGCATGCTGTCCTCCAGGACTGTGTCAGACACACCAATGATGGTGAGTCCTGCCAACTAATGATTAACACCTCCTGCTCACACATACAAACACACTCACGCACTTATGCACTTAAATGCACTGACGGACAAGAAAAGGACCAAATACCGTGATCTCAGTATTTTGTGTGACTAATTGCAGTTAAATTATGTTCTTTTATCAGCTGTAATGCTTATACTCCTAACAAGGTGATGATTAACTGATGTTATGAGTTGCACTTTTTAAATGATAATGATTTGATAATATTTTATACAATAATATAATTTGTTGAAACAAATAAAGATGTAAGTCACAAAGACACATTAGCGTACTCTGATGTGATGGGAAGCATCTATGGGATAAATATGGATTTGAGTCCTTTGATTTAGTCGTGGCTCCCTTGTGCTGCTAGCTGAAGGGAGTGGATCAAAGTGCCCACCCCCCCTCGTCCCCCCAACAAGGCCTCTAGAACAATCTGTGAGACTAAACATCTGTGGCTTAAACATATTGGGCAATTTTCTCTTTTTTCACTGGCCTTATTATGTGCATTTTGTGGAAAAATGGAGACTGTAGTAAAAGATAGAATGTCCTCGTATATGATCATTACTTCAGTCTTCCATGTTTAACACAAAGATGATTGATTTATGTTGATAAGAGCCTAAGAAACAGCCTCATGGAAATCTAAGTATCACCTCGTAGGTTTCTGCCTTCTTGTAGGTTGCCTTCAGCAGTTTTTTTTTATTCACAATTCTAATCTTGTCCTATTATTGTTTCACTTTATTCCGTGCAGAAATTCTTGGGTTTTTTTTTTTCTTGTTTTTCTCACAAGGTTTTAATGTTGGTTTCTAGAAAAACTTCACCTCCTTTCAGGGTGAATCAAGAGGGAAAAATCAGACTGTTAAGTCTAATTTTTAGACCGATGTGCTCCGTCTTATGTTCTTTGTAAGGGAATGCAGGAAACTCATTACAAACAACATTTAGGCATGAGAAGTTTAAATGAGAATAAAGGTAAAAAAAAAAAAACACAAAAGACAACCATCATAGTCACGTCAGCCACTGGGGCCCCTGCAAAGAAGGTCTGAATGTGAGGTCATGTGGCTTCCCTTTTGAAGGAACCTCACCAGACTATAAGGAATATGTTACATCAGAGAACAACATGATTAAAATAAAGAAGAATGTTATCAAAATAATAGAGAGAATTTACAAGATGATCATCTTGTATCCACAAACAAAGTTGATGTAAAGAGCAGCAGTTTTCTCAGCAGATCGACTGCTCTGGACCATTTGTGCTCCCACAGTATTACAGAACATTTTGACCAAAGCTAACAAAGAGTAAGGAGGTCATGTTTTACAAGTCCTCCATTTTTTTCTTTTTCCTTTTTTTTTTTTAATTGGGGTCGACTTTTAATCATCTCAGATTTTTGGCTGGTTATACACCTAACCTTAACCTTACTGAAAGACTCTTGTTTGGTGGCTTCTGTAGCACTTACAGGAAGGTAATGGGTTGCTGTGTATTCAGGTTCTCTTCACTTTAGATGTCTTCGCTCTGTGTGTGCTGAGCAGAGTGTTTAGGGCCCACCCTTGTTGAAACACAGGAGTGGAGCCAAAATTAAAGGAGTGCACATTAGTCAGGTAAACATAAACAACATATTCTGTTTCTTTTGGGAGGGTGAGAAGTGTTAGAGAGAACAATAAGCAGAGTGGCTTTTTAGTTATTTTCTCCAGTGTAAGTCACACCTCATTTAACTGCACTCCGAGAAAACTGACAACTTCAAGGACATAGTTTTTAACTGTCTTCAGAGTGACCCATTCTTGTAAGAAACCTTCAAAGATCCACCTGTTAGTAAGTTTAGAATCAAAATTAAAGGACTGTGCATATTTCTCAATCCTAAACACTGAGCTCACAACTAAGCTCTTCAAGTGAACTTGAAGTGTGGAGCCAGTATGAATTACCATTTGACCAAAAAGAAAAAAAACTCAAATCTATTTGTCCACTCTGCCAGTGTCCATGTGGTTAAAATATACTGTGAAAACAAACAGGATGTCTCCTCTTTATAGAGAGTGTATCACTGACAAATAAGCTCCATTGAAAGGAATGATGTAACCGGTTCTGTTGAAAGGCATTTCAATGAAAAAACACCACATCTCATCTCTATTTATATAGGGAAAGGAGTGATTCAGTCCTGCTAAAGGGTGTAAATGTCGAATTTCTTAGAAAAAATGGAAGAAACAACATTCTGGATTTTCTATTTTAAAGTTTTTTTTTTCCAGGAAGCATGACATAAGACTTCTCCATTTATGAGTTTTTTTTAGCAGTTGTCAGATGTCTCTGATGTGCAGTACGTGGTTTTTATAGTGGCTTTTGTTATGTATTTTTAATGATAAATCCTGTCACCCCTTGAAGTCTCTCTCTGTATATATAAGACTTTACAAATGGTTTTGAATTGCAGTGTTTTAAAGTATTCCACATAAAATAGGCATATGCTGGTTTAAGGTTTCCTCTGCATAAACACTTAGTCCCACTCTTCAGTTGCATTTCTTCAGTTTAATGACCTTAATATGATGTCATTCATGTTCCTTGTTACTTCCTCTACCTCTGTGCCATTTTGGGACCAAGAGCAACATAAACATATATCCAACCCATCTTTGTCAGTGGCCCAATGGTATATATGCTGGAGGTGTACACGAGCTAGAATGCCTCTTTTATTCTTTGTGCCTCTTTATTTTACTCTGCCTCATACCTGCCCTAATTGAATGTTGATTACTAGCTTTTTTTCTTTATTGTGGAGCAACTCAGTACCAGTTCCTTTTCCAACCTTTCTCCATCGTGAAGCCATGCATCATGGGAAACATTCCTGAAAGTAATGTCACTGATGCACTTTTCTTTGCCCTGAACATCTTGCATCAGAACTGATGAGCAGATTTTACTGACCAAACATGGCTAGAAAGCAAGAACCCTCTTCAGTCACCCTCCCACAGAGTGAGAGGTCTTTTTTGCATAATCGGCTTCATCAGAGGTCATTGCTGTTTTCCAGAGTGCTGATAAACTTGCTTTTGACCAGACATCCACATGTGCTCATCTGTGCTGCGTTCTCTCAGAGTGTTAATTACAACAATGGCCGATAAGCAGTGTTAGCAGTGTATTAGGTTGTGAAGTAAGCTCAGCAGCAGACTTCCAACAAACCACAACTATGGCAAAAAGCTTTAAATTGAAGTTAGTGAAGTTTGTCATTGCTGCTGCTTTCTCTGCAGGGATTGAAACAAAAACACAAAAACATCAAAGTTTAGTAAATCTATGGTTCGCTATGATGTGGAAAAGTTGATGTTTACAGGGAAGATATTCCAGTGTCAACCAAAAGCTAATTTAGTCCTTAAGAGTTTTATCAACAAATCAGTACAGACCAAACAGAAAAATATTTATGCTAATTTTCCCTGAACAGGCTGAAAAAGTAAGTCCAAAAGCCAGCACATCAGCAGCAATTTTGAAATGACACTCTGAGTGGAAGCATCAGGGCAGTTTGTGAAATATCTGAGAGTAAATGATGATCATATGAAAGTATTAACAGAGGTCAGACTGTGAGCCAACAACCACAGAGTTCCTCCATCTCCATTTTAAAAAAAATTAGAGAGAAGAAGAAAAGAAAAAAAGTAAAGATGACCTTTTTTTTACTGTGAGCTTAGTTTAAAACACAAAACTCTGACCTTTGAACAAGATTTACTTCATTCGTTTTGGTCTCATTTAGCTCTTGTTAAGTCCGAACTTGAACAGCAGTGAGTGGAATCAATGCAATGCAACATTTTCAGCTCATGAAAATATGAGTCATTACATGTTGATGTGCAGAAAAATAATCCAATATTACAGCTGAACCACAGAAAGGAGCCAAAGGTTAAAAGAGTACAGTTTAGCAAGGCACTTATTGTTTCAGCTCTTCTCACCACAAACAACATCCACATTGTAGGATTCAGTTCAGCAGTCAGTTAACCCAATAAAAGTATTGTAAGTGATGGGAACATGGCTTTGATTGAATTTAACAGACTCCTTTGAGAAGAAGCTGCTCAGTTTGGCCTCTTTCATGGCGATGTGTTGTCCGATAAGGATGTGTTTATCTGCAGCAGGACAACCCTGACTGTCCAGCAACTAAAATTTTTTAAAAGAATTTTGATTCTGGATGTAATCTCTTTCATAATAGTTTTCTTAGTCCACATATGACCTTACTGTTGCAGAGTAAAGAATTTGAGTAATTTTTGGTATGCGTCATTAAACTCTTGAGTTCTTAGCTGTAGGTAGCTGTCACAATCAGCCATGAATGCAAATCTGGCACAGAACTGAAATCTGAAATAAGAGTAAATACATCATGACGTCATACTGTGGTATATTTACCTGGTTGCCACGGTGCCGATATCAGATTACCTTGGTGCAAGAGGTGAAACCCAGGAGGAACTTGTCACTTATAACAGGAGCTTTGTTCTAACTTCACCTCTGCTGTTTACTTTAGCAGAGGCCTCATTAACCGACAGGTGCAACAGTTTATCAACCAGACCTGCACTTACATTCTCAGACACACAGTTTGTAGTTATTGTAGGGTGGAAACAGGAACAGACAAATAGGTGTTTGTGTGCAGCCTGTGTTAATAAATTAGTGCAGAGTGTAGACTACCAGGTACAGCAAACAGTGTTTTTACGTGAGGCACAAACAGACATAGCCAGTGGAACTGCATGAGTGGCATTCTGCTCTTTTCCCTTAAATTAGAAATTCAGGAAGTTTACACACGCAGCGTGCAGGGTACTTGCATACAATGTACAATACCTCACACTATATATCACAGTCCTGAAAAGCTATTTTACAGAACCTGGAAATTAAAGTCACTCAGGCTTTTCTAAATTGGTCACAGCTAACAGGGTTCAAATGATCTGGTGATAGGGAAAACGTCCTGGTGACTTATTAGGTTTATATAAAACAAGCATAAGAATGTGTAAAGTGACAAAAACATGACATAATCTAACAGTTATCAGTTAGTCAGTGCCATCCATTTAGGATTTCAGCATATTTCTTCCTAACTCACAAAACTGGGTGTTTCTCAGCAGTGAGCTCAATACTGTCACTGGTTATTTTGAGCATCATCTGTCACCACAGCCGTCACAATCATGAAATTTTAGTCGATGATTAATTCTCATTCCAAAACAGGGATTGCCCATTTAGTTGGTTTTTTTTCTAGTTAAATAAAAGCTGGCCTTAAAATATTGTACTGGAGAAACGAACAAGGATGAATAAACTTCTAGTGTCTGTTACGTGTGTGCCAGCTAAGTATAATGTATCGTTGAACAACAGGTAGAATTTGACAGAAGATCTGTCCCTAATACAGGTCTGATTAAATAAATCCCCTGCTTTTCCTAAACTGTTGTATATAGGCTGACGTATTGTGGTGTCAAAAAGGTTTAAGTGATGTGATGTCATGAATATTGCATGACAGATTGGCAGTTTGAAAACTGAAATAATCCAACAAAGGTCTGTGACACCACTGCATCTGTAGAGTAGACTGACTCTTTACTGTAAATCAAGAGATCTGTTTCTGGAAACTTACCTCACACAGTCATCATCTTGTTTGATGAGTTGGTGTAACAGCATGTTTATCTTTCCTGGTTTATGAAAAAACTAGGGCTGTCAGTCGATTAAAATTTTTAATCGCGATTAATCGCATTAGTGTCTGAGTTAACGCGCGATTAATCGCGATTAATTGCAATTTTTTTACCCGGCTCTATATGTAACATAAGATATTTACAGTTGTCCCTCACTATAATTCGGTTCACCTTTCGCGGCCTCGCTGTTTCGCGGATTTTTTTTAGTGCAACTTTGCATGCTTTTTTTTTTACAGCATATGAACGCGCATTGTGTTCTGCGTCCTGATTGGCTAAGGGACTGTAGACCA
>JAPZDY010000022.1:2053942-2064193 GCA_029783645.1 Ctenochaetus hawaiiensis
AGGCGCTTTGTCATAGAATAAGGGAGAAGCCTTGGAGCGCTTGTTTACAACTCTGACACATGCCGCTGGCTCTTGGAAAAAAATCGACGTAATTTAGAAATGAAATTACATGTAGGGGTGAATCGACATCAAGGCTCTAAAACGATTAATCGTGCAGGCCTAATCTACACCTAACAATCTTTTTCTCTTTACCTCACTAACCTGTTACTTGTTTACTTGCTCTTGACTGTCAAGTAGATGATGTATGAAGTATCTGGGAAAAATATAGGGTTTCAGGTGATTTGTGCTGCTGTGCACTGATAGTGTGAGGTGACTCCAGGTCAATATTAATTATTTATACCAACTTCTCTCATTAGATCGAGCCTACTGCTGTTAGAACCCCATTGATTTCACAACATGTGTTAACAGCCAGCACTTTTGCATGTAACATCAGAAAATAGACTGTCTGCAACAGTGTGAAGTCTCTGTTTGGGATGCTGACATGGAAACAAGAGCTGTAGTGAGAAAGTCTGAGGATTCTGTGCCACAGAGCTCTGAGGCAGAGATCTTTCAATTACTTTTCAGCAGCGATGCCGTGGCTTGCTGATGACACACACACAAAGTAATCATTACTTTGCCCTCACAGTACCTTTGTGTCTTTGCCAAACACCTTGGAGTGAAAACAGATCCAGTGGTCAGAGACAAACATTCGTCCTTGATAGAGGATGTCTTTCTGCAGAGCACAGGTGTAACCTGACAAACAGGTAAATAGCATCTGGTTACTGAGGGGTTTCTGCAAAACACTGCATTTTTAAAGTGTTGGTGTGATCTTGGAAAAAAAAAAGATAGAAAAGACCAATACAGTGTAGCGATCCAAACTGACGAACAGGTCTACCATTTATTTCAACAGGTTAAATGTGGTTAAATGATTGACATATGTTGGATTGACAGGAAAAATAATTAAAGCAACCAAATTTTTATCAGTGTTATCATGTGGGAAGTGCTTTAATAGAAATGTAGACCTATCATTTAATTGTCATTTAGTACATAAGGTGTCAAATGTTCAATTATGAGCCAAACCCTCATTCAGTATTTAAGGTGGAGCGGATAGAGTTGTGATACATACGGACTTACTCTGTCTGAGCTGTTCCTCTTTGCTGATTTCCTTAAATATTTTATGGTACTGGCTGTTGCTCTTGGAAAGCTGAAATAGAACACACACACACACACACAAACAGAGAGTTACAATGCTTACACTGACACTGATGCATAATGTTAAATGATGCCTGCATACACATTGGAGAGACATTTGTTAGGGTTAGGGAGAGTTGTTAGGAGAAAACTGAGAATGAAACTTTGTTTCTGGACTCATTATGAAATTTACAATTTAGAATACTTTGAAAAGTTTCAGCATAAACATCACTGATGTCAAATCTGATCACAAGTCACATCACTATCAGTTACAGTAAAGGTTTAATAAACAACAGGTGTTGTAATCAACACAGCTCAGCAGAAATCTGATATCAGTAAGACAGGAAACTGCCTGATGGACCTCATGCTATAATATTTATAGGTGTGATAAAATATGCATCAGATTTTACTTAATGAATGCTCACCTGGCTGTAGTGAGACTTCTTCCTCTCTATCTTGGGGTCTGTGTCTGTCTGGACCTGAGTCAGCATTGAGTGATCGAAGGTCTTTGACCTGCAGACAAAAAAACAAAAACGTAAAAAAGAACTAACTTACACAGCAATAAACCATCAGATTAACAGTTATATGACATCTTAGATGACTGACTGTGACCTTTGGTACTCTGATTCAGATCTATTTTTATAACACTACTTACTACTTCTCAACAAGTAAAAGGACCTTAGTGAATGTAATAGAAATTATAATACTATAAAATAACATAAAACATGGAAGCAAATTAAAGATCTAGAGTAGATTAAAAAAGGAAAAAAAAAGATTATGTATCAGTCTGAAACAGATATTCAGAGATATTTAAAGCTAGGTTAATCAATTTGTGGCCAATAGGCAAAAGGAAAACATCAAAACAAGCTGACAGATCTATTTCCACATTCAGAGAGCAACATGATCACCACAGTGCCCACCTGACGATGCAAGTCTGGATTTTCTCTCCTTTTTGCTCTGTTTTAGTTTCCACCAACCCCTGTGATGTTATCATGTTCTTTTACAGGATAAATTACTGCTGGATTTTTTAAAGGGCCATTGTGTAAAACAATGAGGGGAAGCATATTACAAGAGCAATTGATAGCATTAATTTGCTCTACTTTTTGTTGTCTTTGTCTTTGCCTATTGCTTGTAACTGCTGTTAGCTTGTTTTTTCAGTTAGCTGTGCAGCTAACAGCCCTAATACCAAAGCAGTCTACATGAACAAGGACCTTGGATCACCAGGGGAGCGTTTGTGTTTATACCGCCGGCCCTGGAGCTTCTTAGTCAACACAGCTGGTCCAGGACCGAACATAGCCTTCAAGATCGACTGAGACCAGTTTGTTGACAGGGATTATGATACTGATGTGATTTACAGTGATTCCTACCAGGACTCTGAGTCCAGGAAGTATGAAGACCAGCCAAATCTCGTTCCAAGCTTGGCTAATACTGATGCTTTATCACGCCCCATGACATCTCATATAGACACAGAGGGAACCCTTGCATCTGTATGGGACGCACTGGGCTTTCAACAATCTGCTATTTGAATGCATTCCTGTAGTTATTACATTTTCATTACAACTGCGCCACCCAATGTTGTAGAAAGACAAAAAAGTCCCAAGAGGGGTGGAGGTTGGGGTAAAGGGACAGGTCAAACACACTGACATCCAGATGTCCAAACATCTAATTAACAATGTGTAGATCTTTTCTAAACCTAACCCAGTATAATTTACTTTAAAACAAACCAACTGTCATTACATTTTTATTTAAAGTGTTTGCTGGCTGTTATTGGTGTTTCTTGACAGTCTGTATGAGCAAAACTACCCCTGGTCACAAGTGCTTGTAAAATTAGTACTGTGGTGAATATAATAACAACAAGAAAATGTGATCTTAAAGCCACCATGGTGACTTTTTGAATGGAGTTAGAAACTTGGCCTTGCTTAAGGAGGTTACAGTTATACTGTTGTTTACCTGACTAGAGCTGGTTTCCTTCTGCCTGAGAGCTCCTGCTGCTGTGGATCGACAGCCTTCAGAGGCTCACTGATCATCCTTTCATACCTCTGTCGCTCCTCCACATTTTCTACATCTGAACTACAAACAGCAAGAAAAACAACATTCAAGCGATGCAAAATTATATGAAACTTAGCAGAAACAGGAGCAGCTCCAGAGTAAAATAAGAACCAATTTACAAAGGTATGGCAGGAAATGTAAGGATTAGTAGAATCTAAATTATCAGCAAATGTATCCTGGACATTACAACAGCAACAAAGGTTTCCTGTATGATTGACGTTTAGGCTGGTTATAAATACATTCCCCATTTAATTACATGTAGAATAAAATCAGCCGTGAGAAATCAGCTAAAACAGTATGATATTTAACAACAACATCAACCAACATTTCACTAACACTTTTTTGGGGGTGACTTGAATTAAAAAAAACCATCAAGCAAATAACAGAGCGAGAGATACTGCAACCCTGAATGAATACAAAATGAACCGTTATGGAAAGTAACTTAAATGCACAACACAAAATTTCTGTCAGTAGAAGTTTTTGTTTATCAATAGAAGGATTTGTTTATTTCATTTTTAAACTCAGGCAGAAATGTTTACAAGTAATGCACTAAAGTTTTATTCATGTTAGCTTTAGCCATGTTTGCTAACTTTTACTCTCACTCTGACTGGTAAAGAAATGAAAGGCACCACTACCTTGATTAAAAATATGGATTTCTATAAGTTTGAACATTGTTGGAAACATTTGGGATAATGTTTAGTCTAAAACTCAACAAAATGTGTAATATAGATACAGTCACTTTTAGAGATTTTAAGGTGAATATGTTACATATGAATATGAATATGTTACATATTTACATATTTAAAATGCGGTTTGTCTCCAACGTTGAGAAACTGTGTTCAGCCTTAAAAAAAAGGTAAATATAGATACTAAGGTCCTTATTTAAGACAAATCAGACTAGACTTATGAGGCTGATAATACTTAGAAATTGTAAAGCTAAAAACAGTATTAGAATCAACTGGTTTTCATTTTTTTCATCAACTTGGAACTTAAAACAAACATGCATTAATTTCTTAGAAGAATTCTTTACATTTGATTCTTAAAGAACAGTGACCAATATATGTATTGAGTTTTACCTTTATATTAAATTAACCTGTCTTTACTCACTGGTGGGAAAAAAAAAAATCAAATGAAGACTCATTTTTTAAATGACCTTAAACAGACCTTTGAGATTTCTGTACTTAATGCTTACCAGACTGTATAAACAGACAAGACTAAATTTTATCTCTGATAAACTGTCTCCCGTAAGCTAGCGTGGTTTAGTTGCAACAGAATGTTATTTTCTGACTGATTTTCTCACTGATAGAAAAATCAATTAATAAATCATTTGCTGAAGCACTTACAGAGTTAGAACTATTAGTGGCGATAGAAGTATCAGTAGTAGCGGTAACAACTTCTCTTTTAACTTATTAAACAACTGATGTCGGCATGCCAAAACTGCGACCATTACTGCTACAACTTATACTGAAAGGAAACTGCTTCACTAAGAAGACATCTTCTCTTAAATCCTGTTTGCAGTCACAAACTCACTGATCAGCGCTTCCTCTGGTACTCTTCCTGGCATCTTCCTGCGATGTCTGCTGGTTCACACACTGTTCTGTCATCACACTCGACAGTTTTTACCAACCAAATGCCTGTCTGTCCAGCTACCCTGTCCGTCTGTCTGCTGCTGTGAGAACTGAGAGGTGACCTGAACTTGCAGCCTGATCCTCTGCCCCCTCACCTGCCTGTGGGAGTGCCTGCTGGGCCTCCTGATATCACGTGTCACAGCCAATCAGATGGCAGGACAGGATGGCGTGTGTGTGTGTGTGTGTGTTTGCATGTTAGAGAGATAGAGCATATAAACCTTTGATCAGTTACACTTTGCCAAGCTTTGTTTTGGAGAGTAAAGTTTCTTTCTTGCTCTCTTCTGCGTTGCTGCACACTTTAAAATTGTGTCTTATTCTGTTCTGTTCTGTTCTGTTCTATTTACATAAAGTCTTGGCAGGCAGAGAAAGCTGAGATATTTGGTGTCAATGGGAACACTGTGTTTTCCCATGTGGCTCCTTCTGGCTCAGATTACATGGGAACGAAACTTTCTTCTCCTTTTTCTACTTCTTTACCTTTCATGGCTGAACAAACAGGAAGATATCTGATAATTTTCCCTTTGTTGATATAAAATGTTTTTTTCATCCAGTTGTTACTTCATATATTAATGCATAACAAAGGGGTCAGTAATGTATACACCTGTTGTATCACTTTACAGTGTCTGCAGTCCTCTGAAACAATTGTTAGTTTATGTTTCCAACAGGCAAGTAAAGACTTTAATGAAAATAAGCTAAAATAATAAAAGTCTCAAAACTACATTTTGGCAAAGAATTACTTTACATGACAGGGCTTTATAATTGCTAATAGTTTTGCATTCTAATATTGTTTTTATATTCTTGATGCAATTAAATGAAAATTAATGCAATAATTTTATTGGGACTCTAGAGGAAAACCTTCGGTAACATACCATTGCTTGTTAATCTACTATGTTACCTCAGCCTCTGATCATTTACAGCATGCTTTCTGCATGGGGGAACCAGATGAGAATGGCTGTAATTCAGGTCAGGGCAGGGCGGGTGTGGTCTCACAGCCATCAGTAAAACTTAAAACTCAACACTAAAATTCTTTAATTTTTTTAATAAAGCCAACTGTCTATTTGAAAAAAAACCCAAAAGCAATGCTTCTCTGAAAACTATAAAAACTGTCCTTGTAGAAAAGACAATGATAAGTATTTCATATTTTATTGGGATATAGCTTGTGAAAACTTGGGTTTAGTCTAACTTTAGGGACAATTAGACCAGATTCTGCATCTTAAATAATTGCTCATAATGTTGAGACTGGCATGATTTTTTTCAGGGAATCCAACCTCTTGATTTCTGTTCAACTTTGTCATGTCTGTTTGAGCATAATTCTACTGGTGTTCACAAGGGCAAGGTTTACAGATGCCCTCTTGTGGTTGTTGGTTACAACCATTGCTGAAAATGTCTATGAATATAATTCACTCTGAAGCACTGATAAAAAAATGAAACTCAAACATTAAAAAGACAAAGATTAATTGCTTCTGTTTAAAAATGATTATTAAAATTTCCCTGCAGATGTTTAGTTTCTGTGAAAATTTAGCTTGAATGAGGATATATGATCCAGCAATTATATTGCCTCTGTAACTATGTCTGTGTGTGTGTGTGTGTGTGTGTGTGTGTGTGTGTGTATGTGTGCAATCCAAGGTGATTGATATCAGCTGTGGGTCACTGGGCAACAATGACAGTCAACAAACATGTTTTGGAGTTTCTCTCTGTGTGTTTATATGTCAATCTCTCTCTTTTTCTCTCTGTCCCTCTGTTTCAGCTTATGACTCAATATGCTTTGCACTCAAACTCTGAAATATATATGCACACGTTCAGGCACACGAACACAACACAAACACATACTATATATATATCATATACATAAAAAACATACATTAACAGGCATTATGAATGATGACCCTCACTGATATTGTTTACACACGTAAAATATTCAGGCTTTTGTCTTTGACAAACAAAAACTGTCTTTCTACTTGGCTGTTTAAAGGGGTTAATGAAGATGAATATTCTACTAATATCATACTCTATATGCAGCTGTGCATGCTCCTGTGAACACAGTGACATTAGTCCTGTTGTCCTTATGTTGCCTCTTTGTGTCAAAAGGACTTTTTTCAAAATGTTCCACTGTATGTGGACTTGTTTGACCATAGAAAAAATTTCCTTCCTTTATCATTTGTTCAACCACCTTAAATAGAATATATCTGCAAGTCTTTCATGATGTTAAAAAGTATGTGTGTTTCTTCTTCTTACCAGGAATGTGGGCTTTTCTTTTGTGCATGCATCTCTACTCCAGCCTTACAAACTGAAGGCTAGTTGTTTTGGTTACAAAACACTGAGCGACTGCAATCAGGCAAGATAATGTGTGTCACAAACTACACTTAAAGCCCCAAATGAGATGTATATTCTTAATATGCTATATTTATTTCACAACAAGGTCATATGTAAGGGACTATGCCTGATGAAGTGTCTACACTAAGGTAAGTCTTGTCTAATACCACTTTACCCAAATCAGTTAGTAACAATTAGACTGCATGTGAACTTATATTATTGTTCGACATAATACTTTTCCTGGCCTGTAAGTTTGTCTTTACAGTCAAAGATCATCATGATATTATGTAATTATTCAAACAATTTGCCAGATTTTTTAAAATATTTGTTGTGTTGTTTCTATTTCTTGGCAATTGAGTGTCCTACATGGTACACACAGATAGAAAAACACTTTTGCTCTTCTTTCAGTTTGCAGATACTATTACTTTCTGTTCTTCTCATTTCCCCCATTACTCTAAGATAAAAAGGATAGTTTGTGATGACTAGATGAGCAGTATATTGCTATAGAAGCATCTATTGTCATTCTGCATTTATTGATGGTCTTCCCATTTTATTTGTTTCTGTGTTCTTTGATCTCATTTCTACCCAAAATTTTTATGGACTACTGGTACTAATCAATCTTTGGCTGTATTACTTCATATGCCTCACCCCACTGGTGTTTACATGATATGTTTCTGTGATATATAATCTATACTGATGAACATTTTCATCAGTCTTGGACAATTAAAACCCACCTGTTCTGGAATAAAATTGCCAAATTTAATTCAACTAAGTTGCATGAACTGATTCATATTAAGAAGAACTATTAAGTTACAGTGAGACAATAAATATTTCTACAGACTGTGAGTCTCCTGCATGTTGTGGTGTGTAAACAGAGACCAGACGCCCTTTGAAACACAAACACAAACTGAATGAACTGCCGCTCAGGACTCATTGATATAAACATGAAAACACTATATGGATTATTTAAAAAAGAGAAAATGCCTTCATAGTTGTAAAAGAAAATCCAAATTTAAATTCCCAAATCACACTTTTAATATGATTGCAAATAACAGTTTATTTTAATTTATATGATTATAATAAAATTCTTTAAAAGATAACATAATAAGCCTTTTCCCTCCCTAAACTTCAATATGCCAAGGTCCCAATGGTGCCCACAGACTGCCCCCACTTTGAGAACCACGGCTCTGGTGCAGAGTTTCCCAAACTTTGGGTCAAAATGGGTGAAATGGATTGCATACCAATGTGGATGTGTGGATTTATCTTCCTCATTAAAACAGACTCTGTTTTTTTTCAGCTCAGATGCTGTTTATCTGTGATTAGTGTTTAATAGCACAACAGTGAAATTTCCGATGGCACTGTTGCTGGTGATGTAAGTGCCAGGTTTTTATAAGAAGAATACATGGAATAGAACAAATAAATCTTTACATCAATGCTTTAACTTTAGTTGTCCATGACTCCAATGATGTTGGGGAGTGAAATGACAAAATCATATTTCAACAGTCTCTTATTCAAAGTGAACATCTGCTGTTGGAAATGCATTGACGTCTGGGCCTTTTCTGTGAGACTAATCTCAGTTTTACAAATCTATTACCTTGAAAAAAACACTTGGAGTAAACAGAAGGATAAGCAGGTGTTTATCACAGGCAGAACTAAAAAAAAAAAAAACTCCACCCACAGAAACACTGAGCTTTCTGTAAAGGATTGTGCAGAATACTGAACATTTAAAGCTGTAAACTTTCAGGTTTTTGAGAGTTTTATTCAGGGAAGAAGGGCACTGCAGATTACTGCAGTAACTACAAGCTTTCTTACCGGTGATGATAATGATGTGCAGCAGGGTTGGACGGAGCACAGCGACTTGTGGACACAGTGTTCCTCCTTTTAAATTGAAATAAGTCGTCTGCGCTGTAGTTCTCCATTGCAGCGACAGGATCTCTGGCTGACTCTTTGACACAGCTTTTCTGAACTAATATACTGTGTCTCGGTCTAATTTACTGCGACATGTGGTACACTGGGATTTGAATAAACCCACTTTCTACCCCGCTGTGTTTTTCCAGGCTGTTCAGCAGTCCATGTCACATTGCTGTGGATTATTTTGCTCGAATCTGTCTGTACTCCTCTTTCTCTCTACAATAAATAGTGTAGGACATGAGGTCACAAGTGACACACCTCCTCACACCATGTAAAATAAACATGATGTTCATGTTTGTGGGTGGCAGTACAGTAGTGGCTCTGTTTGTTTGATCTGATGAGAGTGCAGTGTTCAAAATTGAACCCTTCTTCACCTCCTGTCCCAAATCTCTTATCAGAGACTTTGGTCAACACTGACTATGTTTTGTACTTTCACTGCAAAACATGATTTTTAATTTTTAAGGAGCCCTTCAATGTTTTTAGTAGGAATGACCATATCTGTCCTTTACTGAGGTAGGTCCAGGAAATGATCTGTTGTTAACAGTCCCTGTGTACTATTTTGGTTAACTTGAATAGTGCTGAAAGACTTGCATGTATTAAGTTGTCTGTAACCACATGTGTGGGTGCTTCTAAGACCATTTTCCCAGCCATACATGATTAAGTGTGTCTGATCTCTCTGTCCCTGATGAAGACAAAAAATGTGTTTTAACATATGCTTTTCTTATTATAACAATGAAAATGTTCTATTGAGAACAGACAACAGAGTTATGTGACCTCTGAGAGACAGAATTAATGAATTTCAGGCCAAAAATATTCTGCATACTGGCCCAAAGTACCGTCATTCAGCTAAAAGTATGGATATTATCAGTCTTTGCTTTCAAAAATCTACACTGGATGTAATTTCCATCCTGTCAAAAACTTCTCAAAGACAAATACTGTCCAATAAATTCCTGCAAATAAGTCTTTCAGAACGTATTTTGCTCATTTTTCACAATCTGCTTCTCTCACAGCTGCAGTTTCACTGCTCAGAAACATGCAGCTGCATGTGCAGCCTAATGTCTGTTTATTTTAATCAGTTGATCGACGTTTTATAATCTGTTATCAAATGTGGGCTCCTGGCGTATTTACGATGTCACTTAAAATAGTCATTTATTTTAGGTGACATTTCCACTTGTCCCTTTAA
>JAPZDY010000022.1:2064293-2074471 GCA_029783645.1 Ctenochaetus hawaiiensis
TGTGGGCTCCTGGCGTATTTACGATGTCACTTAAAATAGTCATTTATTTTAGGTGACATTTCCACTTGTCCCTTTAAGCGACTCTGAAAAGGATTTGTTGTCCTCTTTGACTGTTCAGGTTTGCATAAAACTTCTTCTTGTAACCTTTTTTTTGGTTATAATAGACTTTCATGCACTTTGAACTGCTTTTGTAGAAACAGAAATCCAATTTGACATTGAATTTAACTTTTCAGTGATCATTTCAATTATACGTGGAAACATATATTGTTCAGTTTTATTTGGTTTACTATTAACTGCAAAAGTCTGCCATTGGGTTCTTATGTTTAATGTGTAATTAAAACCTGTTGACTGCGATCATTTTACCTATTAACTGGTTTGGAGAAGTCAACACTTAGAATGCTGACAAAATACACACCATGACATGAAATTTTACCCCTCAGCTTTAACAGCGAATTCTTAAAAAAGCTCAATTTCTTTAGAAAAATAAAGCGCAGGTGTTGATTCCACACTTAGCTCTCAAACACAAGTCAAGACACTGTTAGCGACACAGACATGAATAGTATTTTTGCTCAGGTCTCCATCAGGTTCATGACAGCAAATGTCATCTGTTAACTTGGAAATGTGGTGTTAACAGAAAAAAAAGAATACAAGTATACTGAATAATTAGATAATGTCTGAAAATTTATTAAAATTAAGTTTCATTTAAAATATTATGAAACATATTAAAGCTGCTATGGATGGGTACGTAATAAGGCATTATATTATGATTATGCTATATTGTATTTGGGTACAACTAACACTGTCATTACTTTATGATGTTGAACAATAAAAACCCTACAGATGTCAAGTCAACAGCGTCCCATGTGACCATCCAGTGCAACTTCTAAGAATCAGAGAGGGGCAGCTGATGAGATTCACCAGGCCATTAAATTTCGTTCACATCCCATCAGCTACACTTGAGATGATATTTAAACAATAAAAGAAACGGCTGTGCAGCGCCCCCCTGTGGACAGCTAATGTCAGCTTCTGCTCTTTTTCTCATACCATTTGTCAAAATGGATTTTCACGGAGATATAAAATTAAATTTAAAATACTATATACACATATAATATCATTACAAAAAATAAACAGTATGACTGGACTAGTAAACATGCAATTTAAGCCTATTTTACTATGTTTTCTGATTTGAAAACAGAAATATATAAATTTGGCAGTGAAATGTTTTACTTTATGTATAGTGTTTTACTAGCACTATTTAAAAATATGCATAGCCCTTTATGGATTATATTTCCATTTATTCTTATTTGAAATCTTTCAACCCTGATGGATAACATCTTACCTACCGAGCACCTCTGTCTCTGACAGCAGCTGTCATTCAGATTGTGTTGTAGGCTACTTTGTGATGGATCAGGCCTGATCCAGCAGCCTATAACAGACCTGTGTCCACCTATAGCTCGTGCTCTCAACCACACTGCGGCGGGCTGACAATGACTTGAATGCTGATTATTGTGAAGATCGACAAAGGACACAAGGAAAGGAGGAGATGAACCGTTTCCTGAGAGCTGGGGAGAATGGAGGGCTGCTGACGGACTGCAGGGAGCTGTCACCCAACCACACCACCTCCTCCTCCTCCTCCTCTTCCTCCTCCTCCATCACCTCCTCCATCTCCATCACCTCCTCCTCCTCCAGCGCCGCTGGCTCAGCCGACAGACACGCGGCCCTGCCCTCGCTCCAGACCCGGGGACCTGTCGGCGGTGGCGGCGGCGGCGGCGGCAGCGGCGGCGGGTCGGAGCCGAGGAGATACGCGCTCAAACGCAGCCGAACCGGCCGGGAGGGGCGAGGGGAACCGGAGGCGGCCGCGGATCACTCAACGGCTGCCGTCGCGGTGCGCGGCGGCGGCGAGTTGTGCGTCGGGGTCGGAAAGCAGCAACAGCAGCAGCATCAGCAGCAGCAGCGTCGGGAGGCTCAAGGACGCAGCGTCGGTGGAGACGGTCTGGAGATGATTTCAGCGGTCAGCAGAGACGCGGACGGCTGCAACGGCGGCGGAAACAATAACAATAACAACGGTGTCTCTGAAGTGACCACGGCCTCTTCAGCGAGTTGCGCCAAAGGCAAGGAGGAGAGGAAGGGAAAAAACGTGATCCGGGGCTGGAAGAGGGACAGGGACAGGGACAGGGACAGGGAGAGGGACAGGGACGCCGCTCCTCCTGCTCCTCCAGTCCGGACGAGGAAGGAGAAGACCAGCGATGGCTCGTCTCCTCCTCACTCAGTCTTCCTCCCATCGTCCGCCCTGCCCGAGCATCATCTGTGCCGCGACGGCCCCGGACACTGCCACTGCGCCGCGCCGGACTCCAGGATCATGGGAGATAATAGCAACACTAACGTAAACAATAACAATAATTGCGGGAGTAACGGCGGCGGCGGCGGCGCTGCCAATAAAACCGCGCTGGATTGTGGAGTTAAGAGCGGCGGTGGCGCTATTGTTGTCAGGCGGCAGCATGACGACACGCCGGCGGCCAAGAAACACAGAGGAGCCGAGAAGGTAAGCAGCTTTTATTGTCTGGAGGCCAATCATAAAACTCATCCACATGAAAACAAACCTTTCAGCAGCTTTCCCTTCACACCTGCAGCTGCTTTATCTTTCTGCTAATATTTCAGTCAGGAGAAATTGTTTCATTAAAAGGAGACATTAGAAGAAAAGGAGGGAAATTAAATATTTTTGATATTCAGAGCACACACAGCCAAATGCAGGTGTGAAGGCCACAAAGAAGCTTACAGCAGCAGACACACAGAAGGAATGTTTAAATGGATGGCTGGATGGAGGGATGACCGCCTGGCTGCCTAATGATATTTATTTCCTATTGTTGTTGCCCAGCCGGTGTCATTGTTCCCAGTCTCACCGTCTGTCTGCTGATATTTACCATGCTGATGTACAGAAGTGATTATTTTTTCCTCTAGGAGGAGAGATGATGAGAGAAGGAGAGGGAAGAGGAGGAGTGGAAGGAGGAGGAGTGAGGCAGTAATGTGCAGCACTGTGTCCTCCATCTCCATTCTCCTCCTGCTCCTCCTCCATTCGGAACCATTTAATCCAGTCCTCCTTTACTAGAGATTAAAGGAGAAAGCAACTATTTAGATGTGCAGCATAAACTCAACAAAGATGAATGAACCTTTGTGTAAATCTTCCCTTTTCTGTTGCAATTGCACAGGCTTTGTTTGCTCATTTCCTTTGGAAAAATACCCATGATGTCAAAATTCATCAAGTATTTGAGCCTGGCTCAGAATCTCTTTAAATAAGACATGAATACTGCAGGTTGATAGGTTGGGCCGCTGAGGTTTAACAAGCCACTCTGAGGTTCATTTTCTAGTAACTGAAGGGAATAATGGAAATGTTGCCACTTGTGAAATCATTTTTTGGGGGGAGGTCTTAAATAAGTCATTCACAGGAGAGACAAAGATGGAGGAAGATGGAGGGATGGGTGGAGAGGTGAAGTGGGGAGAGAGATGTTTGATAGAGAGGGAGGAATCGGACGTGACAGCAGAGGACACAGGCTGAAAGAGTCTGACAGACACAGGAAAAAGAAACAGATGGACGACGTCTAGAAGGAGTTTTTGGGTTTATTTCTTTATTTATTTATTTTGCGGATGCAGGATTAGACGAGGCAGGAAAAACCTCAGCGTCCTCCCTGCTGCTGGCAGATGCTGCTGACAGGAGGAACGCTGGCCTGCCCCGGCTGCTTTGTTTATTTGTTGATCTGAAGGATTCCCATTCGGCAGTGAAACACACACACACACGCAAAAACACACACAAACACACAGACACACTCACCCTGCGCTCTTTGGTGACAGTGTTCATTCCCTGTCAACAGTAATCTGGGCTCCTCTGAAGACTTTCAGTCCTGTTGTAGCTGAGCTCCAAAGAGTTTTACACACTAAAAAACTAAATTTAGACTAATTTGGACCTTAAAATGTAGAGATTTAAAGATAACTGCCTGGATGTTGGCACAAACAGTTGTTAGAGCCACTCAATAGCCAGAATAATGTTGGCATTGAACGATTTGCAAGCTCCTGCTTAAGTGCCAACATTTTATTCTGGCAGTTTGGCTGCAAGTACATGCTGTAACAATGCTGTCGTTAAGCTCTTTTTAGGTATAGGCACAAAAAACACTTCTTTAGGGTTAAAAAAAAATCATGTTTTGGCTTCAAATATGTACCTGATTTTGTCCCTCCAAACACGGATAGAAAATGGCCAGATGGAAGCAAAAATTACTTTGTTTTTATCTCTTAAAACTCTTGTCCTCCAAGTTTCCTCAAACAGTGGTGTCACCTAGCTGCCAACTTATATACTTGTCAACCACGTCACTTTGGTAAATATTGTAGAAATTGTGATATGATGCTTATAAAATGTGAAAATAACTGCAGTTATTTTGCAGATTGTGCAAAGCCAACTTTTTGTTTCTGCTGACTTGGCTGATTCGAGACACGATCAGCAATAATCCATTTTGGATTTCTTGAACCTCATATTGACACTAGGACTCTTACTTGCATCTGTAGGGCTGGTTTAGAACCACAGCATTTATATTTTGTACATTTTTAGACTAATATAGAACATAAACACATACAGTTGACCTTTTTGGTTTTTCCTCAAAGCAAGACATATAAAGGATCATATAATACTACTAATGGATATCAGATTACATAAGTAGTATAGTATCTTAAATAAAAAAATAGGTTCACTCATAGACATGCCAAAGACCTTAATAATTTTATTTCTTTTTGGTTAAACTGCATTTTTTGGAATTTGCAAAGTTGAAAATTGAAAATTTCTCTCAGAACATAATCAGAACTCCTAAAATGTATTTGGGACAAAACATTGGCTTTATAAAACATGTTCTGCTTGAATATTATTTTGTCATAGAAGGTGCTTTAAAATCCTGGCCACAAAATTTTGTCTACCCATAGACTTTTGGGATTTTAGAGGTCATGGAAATGTTTGCAGATGCAGTTCAGGTTCAACTAATCATATTCATGAAGGACCTAAATTTAACACATCTGTTTTGTTAAAATTTCTGCTGTTTGCTGTAAAAAGAAAAGGCTCAAATGATGTTAAAACTCAGAAAAGGAGCCTTCTTAAGTCAGCTGGACGATGAGTAATTGACAGTCTTGTCCTGCACTCAGACATAAACATGAATCCTTCTTACACCTCATTGGTTGATTGCACCGCTTGTCCCGAGGTCATCGTGCTCTTTGCTTCTGATTTTAAAACAGCAAAAATTGACAGCGTAAACAACACATTTCTTTTTTTTTATATTTAAAAATCCAATCTAGACTGCTGTCCACCTCCTCTGACATGTGTGCACTTATTTCAATTCAATGGATTTAAATTAAATAGTAACACCTCTGCCCAGCCCAGTTTGCTATAAGCTAGATGCTAAAGCGCATATGTTAAGATGCCCAAAATAACAAAGCCAACAGGCTGATGTTTAGCAGGTTTAATGCTCACCATATTCGCCATATTAGTGTAGCAGTTCAGCATGCTTACATTTGCCAATTAGAATTAAACTCAAAGTGCAGCTGGTTTGAATATAATTAATCCTGAAAGTACATAAACCAAAGTGTCAGACAAATTAAGATGTTGACCTGATGATGAAAAATCAGAGGATCACCAAAGTTTTTAGGACTTATCCTGTTGGAGTTTTGAATTTTTGGAACAGATCAGATGGCAACCAATTCAGTAGTGGTCGAGATATTTAAGTCTAGATCAAAGTCAATGGACTGATCAATATTACCTTCTCTGGAGCTACTCCGCTATTTTGGAAAAAAGCCATACATGAGCAAAATCTTAATGGCTGAAATAATCAAGCTGCCATTTTAAATCCAATCCAGCCTTGTTGACAGAAATAAAAGCATTTTTGCGGCTGCTGGAGCTCAGACTGTCATCTGCATGACAACAAGATGCAGTTGAGTTTGTCTGTGAATGACAGCGGCTGCTCCGCTCTCACTTTCTGTCTGTCAGTCTGAATCCCTGCAGGCCGGATGAAGCTGAGACAACAAACACACTCTGCTACTGTTGGTTTTTATTGGTTTATCTTGAATGCTGATCATCCCACAGGAGGGTTAACATGCCTGTCAATATCCGGTATGTCCTAAGGACCCTCGAGTGGTTTTATTTTTCGTATGGGAACATCATATCTTGAGCACTGTAAGCGTGGAGCTGACATACTGTGAAATGTGTTTCCTGGATTGTTTTTCATGGACTTGGTTTCCGATGGTGACTTTGACAGTGTCTGGTTTATTCAAGGAAAGTTATGATTCGGGTGTGATGTGGCATGTTTGCAGCTGTCTGAGAGAGTGAGCATCAGGATGGAAAGGATCAGGAGAAGTGCATGCTGGGAAACACACAAGACGGTGAAGGAAAAGACTTGTGAATTACAGTATAATTAAGGGTGATAATACAACTAAAGTTGTTGTGATTCATTTTACCAGAATCTCACAGTTAAATTAGGTTCATCACACAGAACATTTTTGGTTTTGTATTTTTAAACCAAACATCATCACATGGATCAAAATATCTGGATTTGACCTCAGTTGTAGATTATAACAATGAATTCAAGTGCAGCACAGATCATTTAAGCCTGTAAAAATCAGTGAATAGTCTCAATGATCAACAATACAAGACAGGGTTAGATAAGATAGACCTGTGTTATAACATTCCACTGTTTCTATGTTTTCACTTTCAAAGCTGTAAATTAGATTAACAATGTTTGCAAGAACTGGATAAAGAAAAAATAAATCAATAAATGTTCTGAAACAATAATTAAGTCTTAATGCCGCAAATATACAATTACTATTTTAGTCTCTTTAGTGATTTTTTTAATGCATGGACTTGACCTTTAGGTCTGGGGCCTAACCAGATCTCCAGGTGATAATTCCACCACAGATTTTCATTTCATCACCTCAAATATTTTGCTCCAAACCATCAGCCTGTAATTGATGAAACCATGGAGCAGCTGTGCAGGTTTAAAGCACCTTGCTCATGTTCACAACATTACACCTACAATGTGTAAATGATGCTTAAAAGGGAAAAAAAAAATGCTGGTGATGCCTCATTTCAACATGGATTAATACAGTGTGACAAGGGGATGTTGTGAATTAAATCTGTTTGCTGTTTTTTCTTTGGCTAAACATTCATTTTATTCATCATCTGACATGTACTAAACAATTTTGAATAGCATGGCGACAGGTAAAATTGTAAGAAAAACATAAAATTTAATTCTAATTTTCATGTTTGTCAGCGTTTGTTTACCTTCTGACTTGTACTGACAGGAGTTAATTGTGGACAGTCCTTTTTATTTACCGTGTTATCATCAGAAAAATGTCTCCAGCCCTCAGCAAGATTCAAACCCATGTCAGATGTATCCAGTCTGCTCCTGAGGCTGATAATCATCAGCACTTTGACGTTGCTTGTGCTCTCATTTTCAAAGAATATTGGCTGGAGCGAACCTCAGTCAGACAGCGTGGTCAGACAGTTATCTAACAGCCAGACAGTCACACGTCTTTCCAAAACACTGAACAAATTTTCCAAAGGCACAAAATGTCTGATTGCTAACTCTTGATGTGGATTTCCAAACAAGAACAAACCACCAGGGATTTGACTCATGTCTACAGAGACGTCAGATCTGACATGTGCAAAGACTTTAAAACATTTAGAGCTGTTGAACTGTGAGACATAGCCACAATTTTACAAGGAGTGAGCACTGATTTAAAAGGGTCTGTACCTCTGTGTGTAAAACAAGGAGGAAACTGAACATCTAGGGAAGACAAATTTGACTAAAGCTCGATTTACCGAGACAAATCAGAGAAAAGAAAGAAGCAACCTTTCTTATTATTGTGAGACAGGTATCCATGTGCAGAGGCTCAGAAAGAACATAATCAAAGAAGGGATATAAAGAGCCCACCCCTCTTGGTAGACCACCATGTTTTTAAAACAATATGTGCAGTAGTAAATTAAGACAGACAGACATTTTTTAAAATCTCATTTAAATTAGAAGTACATGACCTTGAAAATACTTGTTTAGAAGACTACGCACCCAAAAGTTGTGTAAGAGATGTCCTGATATTTTCTCTTATGGAACCGACTAACTCTCATTTGCATAACTGCAGCTCTCCACATGACCAGAGTTGCAGTGATTTTACTTGTATTAATACTTTTTCTGTCGTAGTGGAAGAACAAATTGAAATTTGCTGAGTGACAGCCATGTTGCTGTTGGTGACATACATTGTACAAGATGAGAGACAGAGTTCACTGAGCGATTTCTCATAAAACTAAATGATGCTTTACTATCTTTACTGCAGACTGCGGCTATATGAATTTTATTGATGAATAAATGTGTGAATAGGTTTACAGGCTTAAGAGCACATCTAATATTCTGTGGACATTTTGATGTTTTTTTTGTAATAGGAAATGTAGGGCTACAACTAGGGAATATAATTAACTAATCTGCCAATACCTCTTAGAAATCAAATATCAGATGGCTTACTGTATCATTACAGCCTAGAGCAGAGAGGAGATTAAAACAGCCCTCCAACTGATGCAGGAACAGGGGTTTCGTGGCGCAACCATGTCATGAGATGTGCTACTAATATTACTAGGACCAATACAGAATTTTTTTTTATTACAGACACTTTGGACTGCTACTGTAACAAAAACGTCACGTTTTCTCACCTTAACCATATGTGGACAAGTCATAAACAAGGTTTTGATGTAGTCTTGCTTTAACACCATGTAAGGTTTGACTGACATTGTTCTAACTTTGTCATCTCCTTGTACCTTCTTCTTCTTATGTTGTGTAATGGCATCTCACTGAAGCAGAGCACCAGCTGCAGTATATCTCGATGAATCAACTTCTAATGTTTATAGTGGGCCATGAAAATGTGCATAAGTCTGAACTTTCTTTCATAGATTATTTGGAAAACAAATTCTAAATTCTGACTTCCTCCTCTGACTGATCTCAGAACTGACCTTTATTTACCTTTTGTCTCTGTACGTTTCTGAAGCACATTCATGAAGCCTCATGATGGGCACAGAAACATTTACAGGTTGTGCAACTTGTCATAGACATCGTAAATGTCCACATATTCATGCCTGTTCATGTCTTTTTATTGACTTTGTATGGAATTTCAGCACTTCTAAAATTTGCATATTGTTCAAAGTAAAGACACCTTCAGACTGTCAGTCTGTGTGTCTTGTCCAAAGTCTCTTGAAGATGATGGAGCAGAGATTAGTCTGGCACTTGTCTGCCACATGTGCTAATTCACTAATCAAAACCGAAGGCTGTAGGTGAAACATTCATAGCACCCACAAAAAGATTGTCACATTTAACATTGCAGCAGAATCCGTTTCTGCTTTGTTATTGTTTGCTGTTTTCACCACTTTTGTGCTGTAATGGTAAAGGCTTACAGCTTTCAATATAACAAAACAAGAGAAAAACGATAGTGTTGACACATGATTGTATACCAACTTTTTCTGTCTCATAGAACACACTCGCCTCATAGTACGTCTTTGTAACTGTGGACTAAGTTTCTAAGAAAATGGCTTTCGATGTTTATCCTCCTCAGATTGAGATCCCCAATAATTTTGGTGGCGCCTCAAGCCTTTTTAAAGCCATCATCCCCACAAATAATTCCAGTTGGACACAAGCTATGTAAATGTTCACATTCCTGCTTTATGCATGCCACAGCAAGACTTTTCACATGTGGGAAATGAGTCAACATGTGAGCCAAAACTGTCAATCATTGTGCATGTCTGGGTGCAGCTCCATCAGTGAGGTTACAGCGGCTATTTTTAACTTGTGAGAAAAGTCATTTCAAATTAGTGAAATGCTATCATGGCACGCCATTATTAGGTCTATTTCCTCACTTTCATTTTATGCATCTTTAATTTTTTTCCTTTAAAATGGTAGGTTGATGCTAAAAACAAATCAAAAGTTTTATAATAAATCAAAACTGAAAAATTGTCAGGTGGATGCAGACAACTGGTTAGACAGGATGAGAAAATGTACTATCACGCCTTTTAATTAATTAATACAATTAGAAAGTAATTTTTGTCAGAAATCATACCTGGGTTTTCGGCTAATGACAAGATGTAATGTAATGAATGTTAAATCACTTAGTTCTACAAT
>JAPZDY010000022.1:2074571-2088916 GCA_029783645.1 Ctenochaetus hawaiiensis
TGTCAGAAATCATACCTGGGTTTTCGGCTAATGACAAGATGTAATGTAATGAATGTTAAATCACTTAGTTCTACAATTATTAATCAATAGAATTAATCAATTATCTACATCTTCTGAGCTTATAAACAAAAATGTAAAAATGTCTGTATTCTCAATACACATCAGCATTTTGATTAATGTTCTACTGTGACCCTGAAAGTAGGAAAAAAAACTAACAACATAATAAGACACAAGCTCAAATCCAAGCAAAGAAGAACAAGTGCATGTTGAATAAACAGTACGGTTGTTTTTTTTGACACTGTTCCCTACTTGAGGCACAGAAGTGTGTTTTCAGAGCAATGCTCATGTGGAGGCTGCTGGACTGAGAGTCCATTAGATATCAAAGTATCAATGCCAACCAGTATGAAAGGGCTTCATGGTACAATGTAACGCCCACGCGCTCTGCTCTGCAGACTGGCTGGTTTTCCTCTGCATTCATTCAGCACAGCCTCCACTGCTGAAGGAAACACTGAAATGAAGAAAATGCATCATAATATCACCGCCCAGCATCTGTCTTTACCGTCTTAAAATCATCTCATATTTTCTTCTTTTTTGCCTTTCATATTTTATTTAACCGCAGCTTTCTTAACATCTTGTTCCTTTTCATACGCAGAGGGGTTCTGGTTCTTCTGCTCGGGGAGTGAGTGTCTCATCTAAAACCAGACTGAAGATTCTTTCATCTGAATCAGTCAGTATCGAGCAAAATAAATGGGGAATAAATGAACAGGGAAATGCTGTCCAAGATGAAAATGTTTTGGAGTTGTGGTTAAAAGCTATTTCTTTGGAACATTTTATGACTGATAAAGTGTTCTTCAGTGCATGAGGAGATTTTGTAAATAACTGGTTCATTTTCTCAAGTCTAAATAGACTGATTTACTATTCTTTTGAGCATTATAATCGGCTGCAAACATCCCTGTCCTTTAAGGGTCTAGCCACACCACATTATGTGAAATATATGTTATTTTTATTCAAAACTGCATCTACATGAATATAGATAGACGACATTAGAAGGTTGGATGCTTTTATTTCTTAACTGATCTCAAATACTGGTGGCTTTCCAGATATAACTTTAACCAGAAGGTTGCATTCATAAAAAATAATTTTTAACTGAAGTAAAGTTAAAACTCAGAAAATATGACACCTTGTTGACACCTTAAAACAGTCATTAATTTATTCACTTTACTCAGTGTCAGGGCAACCCTTCCCCTGATCAAAAGAGACGGACAAAAGTATCGGTATTTTCACTAAAGCACCATATAAGAATACAAAATGAGTTTATTTGTGAAGCACTTTATTAAAAAAGTTACTAAGTTCTTTACAGAAAAAAACAGTGGATTTATACCCAGACAGTAATGATAGAAATACAAACAGAGCATGAACCAAGAACTTAAAAACACTGGGAAATGAAACAAATTTAAACTAAAACATGTTAAGAGCAAAGTAATATTAAGTAGTTATAAAGACTTTCCTGTATCAAAAATACTTTTTAGATTTATTTCCATTTCATCACTGGAGTAATTTGCAGTTAAGCCAATCACTGGCAAATATAGAAAAAATGCCAAAAGTGACCGTAGTCTTGTTTTGTTGATGCCTTTTCATTTCCTTGGAGAACTTCATTAAAAGAATCAACTCATGTCTCGGGTAAATGCTTTAATGTTGAGCTGTAGCAGCAGGAAATGTTTGGTTTGCATTAGCAGTAACATAAATGCCCTGTAGCTTAACTGCTGCACAGAGCGCTGTTTGCATCTCTATTTAAAGTATATTAATAGTGAACGTGTAATGTGGCCATTTTGCACCAAATTCAACAGTGAACATTCTTTGGTCCCCAGCAAAACATCTGCCAAGTGAGAAGTAGATCAGATGAATAGCTGTAGAGAAGAGCATCACAGACACATACGGAGGTAAAACCTACAGTCAGACTCTTTCCCTTTATAGGCCAGTTGACCCCCCTGATTGGACAATAGAAAGTATAAAAAAATAATTCATATGACTTCTGGTTTTACATCATAGTTTGTAAGGTTCAGGCAGAAAAATTGTCTGGTTAAGTAATGATTTTTGCCATGGGAGAGAAAAAAAAAATGCTTTTCCTCTCTAGTTTTTCTTTCTACCGTGATTTTAAGGAGGACAGTCATTATTTGATCTGCCTTTGTTAGGAAAATGCAAAGGGCATGAAGAGTTTTTACCAAAATGCAATGTTTCTCTGATTAGATCAGTCCCGCCAAGGATTGATATCTCATCCATATATCAATATATGTAGTCATGTTTGTAGTTCCAACCTAACATCCTAAAAATTACATTTTTATACTAGGAGATAATAGTTGCTGCCTGGGTTGTAGTGGGAATGTTTTTGTGGTACAAAGGCACTGAGGTTAAAAAAGATTGTGATTTGGGCTCAATGTTTGTTAAAAACAAAAACCTTTCTTCATATTCCAGATGAGTTTTGAGCATTCCAATTTAACCAAGATGTTTTACCAAACCTAACAAAGTGCCTGAAGCTGAAGCAGCTAGATTTCAGAATTACAGATGAAATTCACTGCCAGTAAACATTTTACTGATTTATTCAGTGTCAACATTCTGCAACTTGGCAAGTATCCTTATCACGTGTCCTCATTTTGTTGACAGAAAACATAATCTGTGAGTTTGTGTTTCCTGAACGTATTAGCTGTGGCAAATTAGCTGTATAAAAATACAATTTCTCAGAGACAGAGTGAGCAGTCCACATCTGGGAGCTTACAGCCACATCTGGAGTAATTGTGTTATTAAAATGTCATTTTGATAAGATAATCAGTCCCTGGGATTTGCAGTTCACTCGAGTTGTGCTGTGTGTTGTGGGTAACATGTCTGTGGCAGTTTTTTTGCCACTCAGCTCTTCCATCTTGACGGTTTAAGATTTCCCTGAACCTGTCTGAGTCTCATGTTTATAAAAACTGTCTCTGGTGTTACATCAGCGGCCAGGCTGAAAGCTCTGCGGTGTCTGTCTCCGTTCAGATGCTTTATAATTACATCATCGTGAAAATGCTGCTTGCAAACACTGCAGCTCTGGGAGATTAACTTATGCAGGATTGGGCTAACATAATAACGGTTAACGGTTGATTGTGCAGCAGTGGTGTTGCTGAAGTAAAAGAAAGCAGTTGTCAGTTTTCAAATGTTTTGCAGCAGCAGGAGTTATTATGGCAGTGAGTAATGTCATGCCATTAGAGCTTGCTCAGTAAGTGGTGTGTGTACTCTTGTGGTGATACTGTAGGGAGAAAATAAAAGAGAGAGCAGAGAGATGAGAGAGGCTGGAGGGAGAAAATGGGAAAAAAAAGATGGCTACCATTTGCAAAAACACACACAAAAAAAACACACACGTGCGACACAAACACACACTGCTCAAACCACAGATTGCCTGCACGTTCACACACACCACAAACACAATGCCTCCCCTTTCAGCAGCCTGACAATAAAGACAGGGATGATTTCTGTCTGGGAAAAAAACTGTCAGAGTGGCTGCTCACTGGGGGATTTAATAGGTGGGGAGGAGGAAGAGGAGAGAGGAGGGGAGGGGAAGAAAAGAGGAGGGAGACATGAGGACAAGAAGAGGGAAAGAGAATGAAAGGACGAGGGAGAAAAGAGGGAGCAAAAGGAAAATGATGAAGAGGTAAAAAAGAGTGGAGAAATGCAAAGGAAGAAGGTAAAAGGACAGAGGAAAAGGGAAGGGGACAGGAAGGAAAGAAGGCAGAGGAAAAGATAAAAGGTAGAAAAATGAAGAATGCATTAAAGGAGATGACAAGATGGGTGGAAAGGAAAGGGTGAGAGGCAGAAAAGGAAAATGGGAGAACAAGAAGAGCAGCAGGAGCAAAAACAAGGCAATAGACAAAAACAAGACACAGGGAGAAGAAAAAAGAAGAAAGGAGGAGGGAAAAAAATTGGTGAGAAAAACAAGTGAGGGAGAGGATGAAGCAAGAGAGGAAGAGAAGAAATAAAAAAGGGGAGGAAGAGGAAAGAAAGCAGAGGAAGGAAGAGATGAAAGAAAATGGGAGGCAAGGATTAGGGGAGAAAAGAGGGATGAGCAGATGTAAGGAGACAGCAAAGGAGGAGAGAAGATAAGGGTTATGATAAAAAAGATGAAAAGAGAAGAAGGGCAGAAGGTAAAGAAAAGGAAGAGAATTAATCAGGAAAGGGGTTGAAGAAACAATGGAATAAAAAGAAAAGAAAGAGGACAGAAAAGGGGGTTGACATAAGAAAGAAATAAAGGATGAAAGGAAATAAAGAAAGGAGGAGGGAAAAGACGCAGAGCAGATGGATTAAATAGAAAAGGTGAAAGAAAAGAAAAAGACAAAAGTATGAAACGGTGGGAGGAGAGGATGACAGCAAGAAAAAGAGAGAAAAGAAATTAAGAGTAGGAGGTTAAAAGTAAGACAAGACGCAAAGACATGGAGAAGGAGAAAAGGATGGAAAGAAACGAGCAGGACAAGCCGAAGAAAAGGGGGAAAAGGAAATGAGATAAGAAAAAGAGACAAGCAAAGCACTGAAGAAGTGAAGGAATGAAAGAGGAGACAGAATGTTCGATGGAGCAGTATTCGAAGAAAAACAACAGAGGATGAGCTGAAGGTGGAAGAAGAGATAAATGCAGCTCAGGCAGCATTTTCTCATCAAACGTGTTGACAAAATTCAGTTTTACAGCTTCTATAAACACTCCTTCATCCATTAACAGAGCTGGATGAGGGGGTGGATAGATGGATGGATGGACGGATAAATGAAAAGATGGATGGATAATTGGATCATTGGACTGATTAAAATTCTTTTTTAACACGTACATGATTCCTCAGTAGTCTGAGAGGCATAAAAATGTGATTGAAGATTTAAAAAAAAATAAGCATAAAAACCAAAGATTAAAAAAATGTCTCTTTGTTTAATTATAAATTTTAGAGGCAGTATTAATGGAAAACTCAGCTGGCTCCCCTGATACCCCCCCAACCCCCATCCAGCCCCCTCCCTCCCTTGATTAATTTGGGTAAATCCAGCTCTGTGCGAGTTAGTACAGCTGTGTGTGACTCAAGCTCAACACAAATCTCCAGCAAGTCGGGGTAAAAAAACCACTGAAGTCTGCAGCAGATCTGTTTTCCTCTCCCTTCACTGCATCCTCTACCTTTTGAACCTGAAGGGGATTTAAGGTGTTGGGTTAAACAAGCTGCTTTTTGAGGTGCTGTAGAAACAGAAGTTTTATTTTTATGTCTTGGATAGGCTGAACCTAAGAGTGGATGACATGGTCATAATTAAATCATATCTTAGCCCCGCCCATCTGTAAACGTTACTACACCTGTTAGTTTTTCCAATCCATCCCTGCACCTGTGAGGTACTTTTTGAAGAAATGATGCAGTGCCTCAAATAAGAGAAAGTGCTTTTGTCCATCAAAAACAAGGGTGGCTTCTTGCTTTTACCAGGAGATTGAAAGAGTAATGATGTTGTTGGAGCAGTGAGGTGGAACTGTGAAATAGGAAAGTAACAGCTGTCACTGGCAGATTTTATCAGCTGGCACTGGCTGGCTAATAGAAAGGCAGAGTGAATCTGTAACTTACAGGTGTAATTTTTTCTCATTTAAGAAATAAAAAAAACTTGTTCAAAGCCACACTGACACTTGTTGTGCCTTGCATAACTAAAAATCAAGCCTTGGGATGTAACCTCATAGGCTAACATGATAGACATAGGGCATTAAGTGACTTGGAACAGAGGGAGCTCTTCATGTACAAACATGGCAGAGTGAAAGAGTCATGGTGTTGTTGGTGTAGCAAGGCTGAATTGTGAAAGAGAGGAAAAGTCAAGCAGTTTTTTTTTGCCTGGGCTTTTTAGACCACAAGACAGTGAGTTTCTTACTGTACAAATTCGTTTAGACGCAATTACTCGTTTACGATCTTTTTCCTAAAAGTCACTCCACTACATCATACTACATCATTCAGGTCGTGAAAAATGCCAAGCTGTGATTGGTCAGGCCTAGGGGTGTAGCTAAAAAGCCTTAATGACATTATTCTCTCTTATAAACAGCACCATTCTCTCTTTGTCACAGTAGGTGGCTATAATGCACATTAGTGCTGGTTGTCACCCCCCCTTAAATGAAGAAATTCATAAAGTGTCATTTGTTTCTGTTTGTGCAAATTTTACTGATATGGTTTTAAACTCTCTTCTCACCCTCCTACATCATAATTTGAGTATAATTAGGTTGCCAAAAAAGATACAAAACAAGATAAAGTTAAAAATGAATTTGAGAGATGGGAGTTTTTTGTTTTGTTTTGTTTTTTTTTTTAAATATTATTATAATTCAGCATCAAAACTTTTTAGGCCATGAACATTTTATGGAAACAATCTAATATGGTAACAATCTTGTAGTTGGAGACCAAAGTGTAGTTTGTCTCAGTCAAGTCATTGCAAGAATTTTTGACTTTAATGTCATAATATGATACAGTGACCTTTACAACAGACAAACACTGTGCAGTCTGAACCTGGCAACTCTCTTTAGCATACATTGTTGCCCACTTTATTTACTTTTTTAAACAGAGATGTTTTTTTTCAATTTTTTTTTTTACTTTAAGGCCTTTTAATAAACTTTTTGTACCACAACATTTTAGCTAAAATTTCACAGTTTAACAGAAGAGACCATGGATGCTGAGGAGTTGTGTGGATGCTGTTTCTAATTACAGCTTCAGGATAAAAGACTAACTTTTTTTTAAAACAGAGATTATAGCTAAAAGTTTACATGAGAGGAGAATATTTGTGGATTTTATTGATAAATAAGAAAACCAAGTTATTTTAGTTAAAACTCAAATTAAAAAAGAAGCAGAGGCCCTTTGATGTTAAGCCAAACTCTGATCCAGGACCAGCCACCTCACAATGGATGTTTCAGCTCTGAACAGAGTTTACCTAATATCGCCTGCAATGCCATAACATATTCTAATTTATATGTTAAAAAAATTGTCCTTAGCACCAATAGCACTTATGTCTGGTAGCTACTATTGGTAATAAGCTGCCATGATTGCTGCAAGTTAATGTTTTCCAAATAATTTAAGATTATTTTGTCATCTTGGGATAACAGCACTTTCACTCTTTGTTTTGGTTTAGTTAGGCCTCTTTGATTATTTTGACAAAACAAAACACCTTTTTAAGATGTCTGCATTAACATCTTGTTGTGAAAAAACAAAACAAAAGGTATTTTAATAGCAGATAACAATATTTATTTTTCGAGATAATTACCCTCTGTTTTCTTGCGATGTCATCCATAATTACCTTTGATTAAGAGCCTTTCCTTTTTCTTATTTAAGCATAATTTCTGTTTGTGCTTTATTTGAGGAAAATAGAAATGAAAAAAATACTAAAACATTTCTTTTTTTGGTGAACACAAAGGTTTGGTAATTTGTTTTCATGATTCTATAACTGTCGCTGTGAGGAAGGATGGGGGAGTATTTTGTCTGAAGCTGAGTGAGGAAGACAGATTCTGTGTTTGTGCACAGCTCCAGGGTCCATGCATATTTTAGTGTTGTTTGGGTTTTTGTGTATTTCTTTCTCCTGTGTGGTTTAGTAAGCAGTAAAGCAGTAATACTTTAGTGTATCTCTTCGTTAGAAACTGAAGGGTTCACAAAGCAAGATATTGGAGACTCAACAACCAAAATCAATGAGTGCAGCTTGAGGGGAGAATAGTGGAGTTTTAATTTGTATGAATTCCTAGAAGGAGAGACTGATGAGGAGAGAAAAACACTAATACTGTACTGTAAACAAGACCAGATGCTCCAGGATCCCAACCAGATTTAGCCTTCATACCCAAACAACAAAATCAAATGCTGTTGGTCAAAACTGAAAGATCATCTTCAATGGTTGAAAAGAAACCACTGTTTGAAGCTTTGAAACTCTGTAAATATTTGAACAAAACATTGAAAACCATAATGCTTTGCTGGATAATGTCAACAGATTTTTAGCCGGGCCTCTGGCATGGCTCATTGGATGACAGCATGAGCAGCTGTTTGTTTGTTTACCACTCTGCTTCAGGGAGAAACATCTCATCAACTCCTGGATGGATTTTTCTGACATTTTGTACTGATCTTCATGGCTCCCAGAGGATAAATCAATCCTGCTGACTTTGGTTATCCTCCTGTAGCCACCATAAGGTTGTAATTTATGGTTCTGAATGAAATCAGCCATAACTTTTGGATGAATTGAACTGAAATTTGGTTGAGACATTCAGTTCCCCTTCAAGATTTACTTGGGTTATAAGTTTCGAGGTTCATAGTCACATCAATATGGCACTTGGCTTAAATCTCCATAAAAATCCATTATGCATAACTTTAAGCCTTAATTCAATTTAAACAAGTGAGTTTTGTATAAATTAATTCCCTGTGCAGTTGTCATTAAATTGAAAATTAACTGTAAAGACCAACTGTTTTGTTATGTACTAGGCTGTAATCATGCTTATATTGGTTGTGAAGTATTTTGATGTTGTGTTTTTTAGGGTAAGACTGGCTTTTAGAGGCAGCCTTGAATGGCAATTTAAAGAAAATTGCAGTTTCTGGCATCACTTTGTGGGCTGCTTGTTGGTTGTTGGAGGTTGCAACTTGGAATGTAGCAAGCAAAAGCTAACCTGCCAACAGCCTCTAAAGCCTGCTCTTTGTATAATCCATTCAAAATCGATGTGTTGAAACTAAAAGTTGTGGAAGCTTGTTGTGGAAGTTTGTGTGTCTCACTATATGTTCTTAGCAGTAACTATATAAATTTTAAGTTTTTTTTTGGCATAAAGACAAGATATAATTTTGTTACCTTTGAAGGGAGTTAGACTGCTTTCATAACAGCATTATAAACAAAAGCATGTCATGTAACTTGATTGTGAGCATGTTTTCAGGCTAATCTTAGCATTTAGCTGAAATCACCACCTAAGTAAAGCTTCAGTAGAGAGCTGCTCGACAGTGGATGCGTTTGCAACATGCATCTGCAATGTCACCTTACGTTGCATCATTTGACATCTTTACCACATAACAAAGAATGGCTTGCTGGCTGAAATGTATCAAAATAGATGCTCTTCTAGACAGTCAAACACATTAGCACAAATGGGACATTTGTCTTTTTCACTTATCATTCATAGCTTAGCTTTGCTGTCAACCACATAGAATTCAAATATGTTAATACATTTATAACATTCTTAGAAAGGAAACATGTCCTCTGATTATTATTTTGACTGTCTTGCTCAGTGTCAGACTCTGCTGTGCTCCTGCATCTTTTATGCTAAAACTGCCTGCATTTCTCTTATGTTGCTGTGTATTTTTGTGTGTACTTAGGATTTTTTAATTAAGAAACAGTGAGAGAAGGGATGATTTGTTTGAAGCATTTAACACACAAGGGAGCCTGCTCGTGTTTTTATTGTTATTTTGCTGTGTGACTCTGCGTCCTGGCTGACTATAGCTGCTGTGTGAATTGCGATCAAGCGTTGTTATTCTGAATGTCTGAGGGAGGAAAAGGCGTTAACGGCAGAACAGAAACCACCAGGGATCATGGTTCTTCTTTTATACTTAATTTGCTTTGTGATTTGGTAGAAGAAGTCCTTGGTGGTCTTTGTCAGCAGCTGTGTGGGAGTTAACAGACGGTTTCAGGAAGCGCAGGGAATCATCTGTCTTTTGTTTTATTACTATTTTGCAGGATAAATTTGCATTGTTTATCAGGGTTTTAACATAAATGTGGCGAAACAAACAGCTGGAACAAAGCTCCTCATAATAGCTGGAATATAGATACTGTTAGCATGGGACGACGTAAACTAGAAACCAAACCATAATCCTGAAGCACAAGTGAGTTCCCTCCACATACCGCACTCGGACCAGAGGAGGGAAAAGTAATTGTTTTGTAAGTCAGAAGCAGCTGTAACTCCAGACAAACACAGGGGAGAACCACTCCAGATATTTTGGCTTAAATTATTTTTGCCCCCAAACTAACTGAGACTGAGACTCTCCCATGTTCTTGTTCGATAACACTTTGCAACCAGACATTTTGAGAGCAGATCAATAAGATAATCATCAAGAAGATTTTGCTCAAACGTTGCTGAAAGCATTGCTGATTAAAGATGTCTTGATAATGTTTTTTTTCTGGCCCCCTGTTCTGCTGATATCCTCTTCACAGTGCTGTAGCTGCACTTGTAACCTTGACGGTTGCTTGTAACCTTGCAGTTTTTACTGCTGTAGCAGAGAAATAGCAGAGGGATTTTAAAGAAAAGCACAGAGCACCTTGCAGTCTTTTGTTTGTCCCTCCAAAGTGGTTAAAAGATGTTTTTTTCTCATCATAGTTAAGACTGACCTGTGTAAGTAATTGATTGATCTTCATAGCAACACTACAGAAGCACAACACCTTTATCTGGGACAACGAATGCCTTAGATGAGCTCTGTGTTGGACTTGACAGAGTGCTGCTTTTTCTCCATTATTTACAGACTCATCTTGCAAAGATTTTTTTTTTTCTAAACCTGGAAATCACTCAAGATTGTGCAGTAAGTTATCTGTCAAGCCCATAGTCTTTATTGAGTCATAACGGCCAGAAAAATCCTTAATCACTTATTGCTGCTGCTTCCTCAGCAGAATTATTTCCCAGAGCTGTTGTAATTGGGACCATAATAAGTGCTGAAGATAAGACTGAAGCTCTTATAGGCACCGGTGACTTTCATTATATGTTACCATGGTGATGACAGTGGTTAAGATCACTTACACACTTTAAAAACTGAAAGAAATGATGTTCTTGGCTCTATGAAACACTGAGACGAGACTAGAAACAGTAGAAATATGACTTGACACAGGTCTCCTCTCTTTGTTAGACGTCAACACAGGACCTCCTGGACCAGATGTAATTATTATCAGCACTGATTTTAAAAGTACCCACAACAAAATGTCTCGTACAAGAGTTAATAAAATAAGACTAATAAAAGACAGCTAGTCATTTGATATCAGTTCATGTAGGTTTGGCCGAAAGTTTTGTGTGCAAATGACTGGTACTTACAAAGAGTTTTGTTATTGTTCCAGTAGATCACTTCAGAGGGCAGCCCCAACATGACTGTAGTGCAATCCTTTGGGACTCTAACTTGACTAAAACAATTTTTTTGACATTCACAGGCTGCTATTATTATTACCCTATCAAGTGTCTGAAATAAATAACAAAAAATGTCAGTACACAGATTGAACTTTATCTTGAAAAAAACATCCTTTTTGTTTGACCAGAAATTCCACCTGACTGTCAAAATCTCACAAGACTTAGTTTCTCATTTAATGTGTCAGTACACTGACAACTTATTGTGTTAAAATTACACTAAATTTAACATTTACCCAACATGTGCCCTGTAACTGTTACTTGTCACCGCAGAGGCTATAAAAATTAGATAAACACAACTTAGAAGAGAAATCTGCTTTGTGTCATAGTGGGCGTATGATTTTTTAATATCTTGACTCTAAGTCAACATATTTTTGAATGTCATATGGAACTAACATGGGTGTGGAAAGCACAATAAACATGTTGATGATTGTAATGAGCTCATGCGTCCTGATATTCTCTCAAACCCTTAATCTTTTCTTTCAGTTGAAAGTCAACAGTAGTCCTTGTAACTGCTTGATTTCTGTTGCACATAAGCTTTTTTGAAAAGCCATCAGAGGCTTCTCTCCAAACAGAGGTGATGAGTAAAATGTTCAATGGACAACTGAAACAAAAGGCAAAGGAGAACAGCAGCCAGCTGCTGATTCCCCTTTAATGTCTTGTTAAATCTTCAGACCACAAAAATCAATAAATAATTTGCATATTGCTGATCTCCATATTGGAGAAGCTGATCCCCACCGCAGACTTAAACAGCATACAAATCTCACTTCCCATCTCAACAGACTAACCATTATTGTTGGTATAGTCACACTGGATGAGCTCCAGTAATGTTGCCTCATTATACCGGTGCAGATTTTTGCCAAGTCGCTCAGTGCAAAAGCAGTCGCTAATTATAACAGGCAGCTTCTGTACAGCATGTGTTGGTAGAAAACATAGCTTCTCCTCATGGAAACGAGCGAATGAGGGTGAAATGTTTGCCTCTCTTGGACTCATGATAGGGAGATGTGAATTGAAATAGACAAGGTGAAGAAAAAGGTTTTCTAAGTCTGGATGTAGAGGAGAGATGATTAGCTGCCACTCAATATTAGGAAGTTGGTAAGTGCAGACTGTGGATAGAATAATGAATGGTGTGACATTTGAAGAAAATGTCTCCTCTTCTTAAAGGTCCTTCCTTTATACAGTGGAATTCAACATTAAAATAATCAGATGTCAGTTAGACTCACGTCAGTAATATTAAAATGACATTAATAATCTTTTTACTTATATTTTTACCATCTCTCTCTTCCTCTTTCCCTCTCCTTTTCCTTCACCTTTTTCTGGTCAAGTATTCAGTAAAGACATGGACCCAAAACTTCATTAATTCTAATGAAACTTAGCTGAATTGAAGTGAATGATTATAACCATATATAAAGTTAAACTGAGGTGCAATTACTCATCAGCATGTATGGCTGTCTCTCTCTGCATTTTTAATGAATCGTCTCTTCTTATCTTCAGGTGGACCCCATGTTCACGGTGCCAGCTCCCCCAGCTCCAGGCCACCCTGGTGCCCCTGGATCCTCTCTGCCCTCGGCCCCTTCCTTCTCCCCTCCGGCCCTGCCCACTTCTAACCTCAAGCAGCTGGCAGTGAGGACGAGGTCCATAGGCACCAACACCCAGGATGGAGGCATCACAGGAGCACTGGAGGGCGACTCAGCCTGCCTGGGGCCCTGCCAGCCAGGGACCAGTGTTAACCTGGAGGGCATTGTCTGGCATGAGACTGAAGAAGGTGAGAAGCAAAATTTTACAAATCAGCTCTGTGGTAGTAACCCAAATTAGTAGTAGAATGGAAAGCTTTTCATGTTAGTATCTGTGTACACAGACTTGAGATTCCTGCTACAACCCCAATGCACTCGAATTAAATTGATTCCTTAAGTCACCAAAATATCTTGCTTAGGTACAAAGTTGATTCTTTGAATGATTACGCTGTTCAGTTTTTGTAATGTATTACTTTTATATACTTTTTAGCAGCAAAAACACCCCCTCCCCTTCAATGTCCACCTGTATTTTTCAGTGTTACCACATAAAATTGTTGTTCTTACTTTTGTGAATTTTTGAAAACTCTGTATTCACAAAAAACAAATTTAAAACATAAATTATGGAAAAGCAATGTTGATCTCCTTTATGTCAAAGCAGTGATTTAGTTTAATCTTGTCTGTGTGTGTGCGTGTGTGTGTGTCAAAAAAGGCAAAACTCTTAACAACTTGAAAATATTAAAAGAAAAAGTAGCTAAACACGAGAGTCCGAGTGTTTGCAGAAAATCAGTCTGGGATGTGATGATGTGGAAAGTCCTATGTGTCAAACATGGGTAAATAAAATACTTTTGTCATGCTTCAGTGGAAGCCAGGATGGTGGAAATGCATCAGCAGCTCTCCTAAAATGCAAGCTTGACTTGACATTGACTAAAGGCTGTCTTTTTGCCTTATTGTGTAGAAAAGCTTAGACTTTCTCTTCACTGCACTCTCTCAGGGTTTACATTTCTGTTTTTTTTAACATCAGAGGATTAGTAGGTGTCCTGTCTATCTTGTATATGACAAAATAGATGAAAACACCGACAATCAGCACAGACTGAACTATTTTTACCAAACACAACCTTAGTAGAAGCTGCACATTGCCATTTCCCCAAAATCTCTGATAGGCGTGGAAATTCAGGTGCAAGTTTGCAGCAAATGGTCTGTTTTGGTCTTTCTCATTAAAACTGAAGACAGTGTTGTTTGCAGGAGAAGCTGTAATTGGAGACTGTTTATTTAGAGGCTTTAGAGGGACAGCATCTAAATTTCAGACAGCTCCAGTGGAACAATCTGTCTGGATTCAAAGCTGAGTAAATGTTTCTGCCTCTTTAGAAGTGGCTTTTCAGGTTTACTGGACTGTTTTGAGTTTCCAAAATGAAACCAACTGTTCTTACCAGAAAAACAACAACTTTGGTTGTATTTCCTGAGCTTTTATTCTCGTCTCAAACTCCTAATCAGTGCAGTGTTGTTTTCGTCAACGATGACGATGACGAAATTATTTCGTTGACGTCCCTTTTTTTCATGACGATAACCAGACGGCGACGAGCTAAACGTGGATCTTTGATGACGAAAACATGACGAGTCGTGTGTGTGAGTTTTCGCTGACGAGACGAGACTGGACGAAAATGTTAGTGGGTGGTCTGTCGGACGTTTAAAGTGCATGACATTTCTGCCTATTG
>JAPZDY010000022.1:2120647-2131791 GCA_029783645.1 Ctenochaetus hawaiiensis
TCTGCTTCCTTCGACCAGTCCTGACTACAAATATTGTTTTCATACACAAGTAATTTGCTGATTATTTTTCCTGATTAACTGATTAATTGGTCAGTCTATAAAATGTTGGCAACAATGTTAAATACCCATCACTATTCTGGAGCCCAAAGATCCCAAGACATTCAGCTCACAGTCATTTTCAGAATAAGCAAACCATTGTCATTATTAAGAGCTGTTGCGTCAATTATTTAAGCTTTTTGAACTAAACAAGTAATCTTGGAAAATAATAGCTAAAAGATTTTGTATGTTGTTCAACAAATCAAAGGATCAACTAATTGTTGCCTCTTTAATTACATGACTTCTGTGTTGAATGATAACACTAATATGTTATTGACAGAACCACTGTTGAAAGATATTTCATAGCTCTTAAGGAAATAACAGTTTAATCTTATTTATATTTGTTGACATACTGTCCTTGTCTCTATCCATGTCTGATGTTTGATTTTGTAAAAATGTCACTAAACCTTTAACATTGATCCATGCTTATCACTTTGTCCTCCCAGGCTGCAGAGAACTCCCATCAAGCTTCAGTGTTTTGCAGTTGACCCTGCAATTAAAAAGAGAGAGTGTGTTGGCTACATAGTCCTAGACCTCCGATCTGTACAAGAAGTCAAACAGGTAAACCTTTTCTCTGTGAGGTGACATGTCAAAGTCATTAAAATTAGTATTACAATCAGCCACCCAGATTCCTCTTCCTGGGATAAATAAAACTGTATTTTTTGCCCTGTTGAGTGATATAAGGATGAAATTTGCTTTCAGGATCCTCGCTGGTATCCCTTGCTGAGCAGTAAATACACCAAACAGAAACCAGCCCTCCTCCTCAGTATGGTGCTGGAGAATGACACCAAGCCCTCTGAACCCTCTCCTGAAAAATTCAAAGCGAGAAAGGCCCCACCCCGACAAGGTCAGCTGCTTCATCAGTACTGCTTTTGTTTGTGTTCTGTGTTTTTCTTTTCTCTTGTACGTTACTTGTGCATGTAAAACTAGTAATTTATGTAATTTCATTACATTATTCATTTATCCATGATACATGCAAAAGTTTTATAATCTGGAGACAAAAGTTCAAACTAGAAGGTCTAGCCACAAGAAAGGAAATTAATAAGCTGCCTTTGGGCGTGGCAGCTTGTCCCCCGGCTGTCCATTGATAATGTTATTGTAAATCAGTGTGATGCTGCAAAATAAAATGTTTGACAATCATTTATCAGACCATAAATACTCTTTGTGAAAAATCTTTTTGTTTGCAGTCTTTTTTTCTCTGTTCCTTCAGTAAGCTGTCAGTGCTGTCGTACCTGAATATAATATTTGCTGTTTTTGCAAAACTTAACAGTGATCCGGATCCCTCAAATCTCTGACATGTGCAGTTTGTAAAGTAAAAAATTACAGCAGTGGCTTCTCTCAACTCTGTCCTATGAGAGCAGTGAAATGACAGTGAATGACTTGTTAGTTTGTATAGCTCTTTTTTATAGTCAAAGTGCTCTAGAAGTTCCTTTTTACTGTTCACTTGTAGGCAGTCATCAAAATAAAATTTAACACCAACCAAGAATTATTTTCGCTAATCAAAACACAGGATTATTTTTTGGTATTACTTCAGTAGAGTAGACTTTTGGAGTGCTGATAGAATAAGAAGAAATTGCCTTCAGGGTTTTTTTTGTCTACATGAACTTTTAGTGCCTCATTGTATATTCTTTCCTGTTTTTTTCCTGCATATATGGTATTTTAATTTTAACTTCTACTGCTCTGCTTTTCTAGGTTCTCCTGCAATAACTGACCTGCTCCCAGACAACCTTGAGGCCGTACTGATCCCAGACCGGGGTTTCCATCAGGTTGGACCTGCAGATCACTGCACTGACATGTTCGTCCTGTCCGTCACTGTGGCCTTTGCTACCAAACTAGAACAAGTAAGGACTGCACTTTCTTTGACCTCTACTCAGTAACTTTTAATCTAAGCTGTTACTAGGCAGAAAGTGTTGCTGTTCTCCATGAATAACATAAGATAATGTTGCTAATGTGACGCCACATCCAAAAATTCCACGTCTGATAATAATAAAAAAAAAACTCCAGCAACATTTTCTTGGCTTAAAACTTTGGCTCATTTGTTCTTACTGTGACTGTCAGTGTTGCTTTTTCCACTCTTCACACATAATAAACTAAGCTGGCCTTATTTGATAAAGGTGGAATACTGTGTAAAAGCAGCCTGGGTAAAACAAACACTTATTAAACCTAAAAGAAAAGAAATTAAATAAAACTTGAACAGTTAATGTGAAAAAAGCATTTTTAAAAGTGTAGAAATTCACAGATTGGTGATAGTTGTCTTCAATGACAGTCTAAGAAGCTGTAGCCTTAACTCTCAATTGCTTTAACAAGGACTATCTGTCCTCCAGAGTATGAGGAAGTGGGGTAGAAACAGTGTTTAACAGAGAGCCCCTGATTCCAAATGTGAAAAACATTGTTAAACTATACTATACTTATCTCTGGGTTGACTGATGGACAATTAAGTAAGTGGCATTTTTGATAAATCTGAAGCCAATAATCCTGCTGTAAATTTTCTGACTGCAGCATAATAAACGTGAGAATCTATTGTGTTTATTTCTTGTCTTTGTTCATATAATAATCTTGTTTTTTGAATTTTTTTACTGCATAATTTTGAGAACCCTTTGACGCCATTAACTGGATTATAGAATTGTGATATTTATCAATGATAGTAATGCTGACTAATCTAAAGGCTATAATTTTCATTAATCAGATTTTCATAAAAAATCTACGTTTTTTTCAGAGTTAACTTCATGAACTTAAAAATAAAATAATAAAAATGATACAAGGTATTTTAATGGTCACCTAAAGAACATTTATCAGCTGTTCCTGTTTTGCTGAACAGAATTGAGACACATTTAAAAATGTATTTGTATGCAAATATTGATCTTAAAATTGTAAGAACCAACAGAATCAGCCACATATGCTTTCTTTTTGATTCCCTCAGTTAATCCCAAGCACTATGAAACTGTCAGCGGAGGGATCAGAGTTCTTCTTCTACTACTCTTTACTTGGGAACGACATCACCAGTGAGCCTTTCCACAACCTGCTGAGCCCAGACTTCGAGCCAGAGCGCGCCTCTGTGCGCATCCGCAGCAGCAAGCGGGTCCTTCACACCTTCTTGTCTCAGCAACCTAGTTTACAGGTGAGAGCCAAGTGTCTTATAAGCAGTTTATTAGTACCTGTTACTACCAGGGCATGTATCAAATGTTTCTCTTTGTCCTCCTCAGATCCACCTGTGTTGTGGGAATCATTCTTTGGGCAGCACAGATGTTTCTCTCTCAGCTCTGTCTGCTGTTCCTGTGGATCTGGAGAAGAAGGCAGCGACAGTGGAGGGAGCATTTGTACTGCAGCCTCCTAAACGCATCAAACAGACGCTGCCTGCTCTGCCTGCTGACCTGCAGCCAACTGTAGGAGTGGCTGTTACCCTGAGGAGGGAGGAGGTCACACCACAGGTACACATGCAAAATGTTATTTTTTAATGCTTCCGTGCTGGTGAAAGCCATGGCCACAGGCATTATATTTTTAGGTTGTCTGTTTCTTTCACATGTCAAGTGAACATGATATCTTCACATTGATCGGATATGGTACTGATGACACAAATCTTGAGTGTTTTTGTTCATATGTGCCCTGTTTTCGCAATTGCGACTGGTATTTTTTGCACTTATACTGATCGAAGAGGAGTTTTTTTCCCCTCATCTTCATTAATTTTCAAAGTCATATCCCTGACTGGATCTTCTTGGAATCAGACCACCAAAGTTTCAGTCAGTTATGTGTATGCAGTTTATCCACACTCATGTCAGTATGACAACTCTTAAAAAATGTCTTTACTTTTCCAGCACTTTGGACTGACATACTTTTGTCCTGTTTCTAGTCTTTAAAGGATAAAGAAGACATTGGTGCTCAGACACACATCAACCCTCCTCCTTCTGTCCCACCATCTGTTCCTCCTGCTGAACAGAGATCTCGTACCTCCTCTCCAGTCCGAAAGCCTCCTGACTCTTCTCCTCTTGGTCCTCCTTTTCCTCCTCCTTCCTCTCATACAGAGAGCGAAGCAGAGAGTCTGCTGGAGGAGCTTCAGCAAGGCAAAAAGCAGACAGGACTGGCAGGTGAGCTGAGATTACCACTAATTATTTTTATACATGAGGACAGACAGATTAAGTCAAACCATGGATGACCAGAAAGAGCTACATTGAAATAGTGTTTGTTCATGTGTTGACCTGCAGATCTGGAGGTTCCTGTACAGCAACAGAGTCAGACTGAAGCTACAGCAGAGGGTGGAGCGTCATCGGTCAGTGTCTCTGCTCCCAAAGTTTCCATTCCCTCCTCCGCCCATCATTACTGCTTCTCTCTGGACCTCCGCAGCCTGGGAGGCCTCAGGCTGACACACCCTATTGCTGCTACGCTCAGGTAACTCACTCTGTCTTCTTAAGGACTGAGTCACAACTATTCATAGTCACAAAATATTTCAGGCAAGAAAAGAAAAAAAAACATTACATACTTTTGTCTACCTATTTGAATAGTGTGCATATCTCAGTCTTGCTTTTAACATGAGATCATTAAGATAACATCTTACTCACAAATTTCACTGCAAATAAACTAAAACAGGTAAAAGTAAAATGCAAAACAATCTGATAATTGGCCTCAATGAAAGTGTTATTGAAACTTGCAGACATTTCTATCATTTTTTAACATTTTGGCCAATCATCACCCAACCATTAATTGCAGTACAGTGATTCAAATTCCAAGTAAGTGTTTCATGATGCCTGTGTGTTTGTTGTTTTTCAGGTATTCGTATCGGTTCTTTGGCAGTCCAGCTCCCATCATGACCAACCCACCTGTGGAGCTGCAGAGGAACATGGAGGTATCTCTGCCTCAGTCCTACTGCGCCTTTGACTTCGCTGCTCTGCCACATCAACTACAGGACACCTTCCTCAGGTAGGAAAACACACAAACATGCACACATGGAAAACGTCCACCTTTACTTGCTTGCTTAAATTTTATACACATCTGCATGCAGTTTATCGACCTGTGGTCTCAGTGTTTGACAGATTTAAAAAACTTCTACCTACATAAAGGAAACTAAGTCTTATATAACATGTCAAAAAAATTAAATAGTTTGTATCTGCACTTGAACTGAAATTATCACTACAGGAACTTATTCTTACATGCTTTTAATTGATCTCGAATGGTGAGCTAGAAATTCTCCATTTTGGTGAAAAATAAAGTTGCTTTCTATTCTAATCTAATAGAGCTACTTTATGGGATTGTTATATTTGAATGATAATATCCCCACTTATTTACTGCAAATTCACCTAAGTCCAGCAGGTGGTGCAATACACCGTAATTTAGGGGCCTTTTTCAAGTGTCCAGTGTGTATTTGTGTGTGTTTTGTAGAGTTCCTATTGTGGTGGAGGTTTGGCACAGAGACTCCACCAGCAGAGACCAGCTACTAGGACAAGCCTCCATCCAACTGTCTTACCTGCTGAGCTCTGGGAGGAGCAAATTACTGGCATCAACAGGAGAGCAGAGCTGGAAACAAACTCATCAGGATCGGATTCCCGTGGTTAAAACAAATCGGTAGGAATCATCAGTGAGCAACACTGTGATCAAATGGTGTCGGATCTTTAAGCACTCATCAACAACTGTTTTTCTAACTGTCAGCCCCAGTGAAAAGGTGGCAGAGTTGAGCTATGTGGCAACACTGGAGGATCTGGGATTGGTTAAAGCCACAGAAGTCATTGTGTCCGACTCTTCACAGGTGATCATCTGTGTTTCTCTCTGCCCGTCTGTGTGAATGCTTTTCCTGAATTTTCCTAAATACTTATGATGTTGTTTTCAAAATGAATGCTTATCAAAAGCTCCTGCTTTAAAAAGTCATCCACTTGAGTGACAGAAATTACTATTATTTTTTTAACATACTCTACTTTTTAAAGGAAATGTAATGACGAGTATTTTCAGATTTTTTCCCTAATACAGTATTTCTGATACAGATGTATCTGATGTACACATAAATGTTAGATAAAGCTTATTAAGCATTTTTTTCATTTACTTTAAAATTTTAAAAATGATTAAATGTCTACTGAAATCCCACAGTAAAATAAATTAATGTCCAGCATCACTGCAAAATGCACTGTACATTTAAAAGTTTCTGTGTTAATCCGTCATCAGAATGAACTTGCAGTCCCCACGCAGCCGCCCCTCAACCCAGCAGCACCCAGACCAGCTGCTTCTAGCCTGAATCCCACCGCACTGGGCCCCACAGTTCCAACAGCCCCCAGAGACACTCTGGAATACCGCACGGCTCTGGAGCTGGAGCTGTGGAAGGAGGAGCAGGAGGATCTGTTTGATGATCAGGTAAAAACAGGACTTAAAGTAACAGGCAAAGTTAATGACAGGAAACCAAAGTGGTATTTAAGTGTTTCATTATTATATGCAATAGTCTGTGTATAAATTTGACCCACATAAAGAGAAAACATGTCATTAAAAAAACATATCAGCAGCACTGTCACATTTTATATCAAGCATTCTGCAACATGAAACTCCAAATTTACACAAAATGTGTTGATTTTGAAAAGCAAAAACATACTCTCTTTTGACCCATGTAATACAGTATTTGACTGTATTGTTTATTCCTCGTGTTGTGTGTATGTGTGTGTGTCATGTTTTTCTTGATTAAATATAAACACAAATAAAAGTATAAATTATGTTGTTTGTTTTAGCTGAGGAAAAAGGAGCTGAGCCACATGCAGGCTCTAGCAGAGGAGTGGAAGAGGAGAGATCGAGAGAGAGAAGCTCTGGTCAAGAAGAAGGTGCAGAGCTCACACTTAATACTCAGAGACACACAATGCTTACACATTACATAACATACTGCTGGATTTACTATTCATACAGAGACATGAGACACTTGAATCTGAATTTAATGAAGAACAAAAAATAAATAATTACTGTCCATGTTTTTTTTTATCTTTGTCTGCTTGTAGGAGGTGGAGTATAATGCATTAGAGGAGAAGCTTCAAAAGACTCTGTCTGATCTGGAGAAAAGAGAGAAACAGCTGGCTGAGGCCGAGCTGCAGGTCAGACTCACCTCCAACATTTCACACAGCATTAACATGATACACTAAACTTACATGTGCAAAGTCTTTATTTTTTATGTTCTGTCACTTGAATTTAATGTGAGTTCTGACCCACAGCTGAACTAAAGGCTGAATAAAAATATTATGGTCTAATAGGACCTCCACACCTCCCAAAGCCACAGTTGAAATCTTAGCTGTGACATCTACAAAAGATTTGTGGCAACTGAGAAAAAAAGACTGTAGCTTTTGTGTGAAAGTCACTCTTGACTAAAATTACAGGTCTCCCCTGGACAACAAAGACTTTTAAGTACAGGGCTGCAGTTGAAGGTTGTTTTTATAATTGCTTAATGTAGGCTTGTAATTGTATGTAATTGGTTTTGACTGATAAACTAATCACTTGGTCCATAAAATGTCATCGTGACCTTTTAAAATGCCTTGCTTTCTGTGACAGTCAGTTCATAACCCTAATGCATTTGGTTTACCGTCACATTAAAGGAAGAAAAGGGGTAAATCCCTTGGGTAAAATGAACTAGTTATTACATGGAATTTTCTTGAAATATGACATAGATGAGTAATTGATTATTTAAGAAGTTGCAGATTCATTTTGTGTCATTATGAACTGCACGAATAAATAAATACATGTGAATTAAGCAACAGTAAACAAAAAGGTGGACCTCTTTTTTTTTAATTCTTGTGTATTCAGTTATGATTAATACTGAAACTTCTATGTGCCCAGTGATTACACTTGATAATACAAGTGCATTCACTTGGCACTCACAATAACAATATTTTTCAAATATTAATCACTTTCTTGTACAAAATGCAGCACAATTTACTAGTGTATAATGTGTGTTCTACACGGACTTGCCATGTGTGTTGCAGACTCACAGGCTTCAGAGAGAGCTGCGGGCGGAGCACGATCTGACACAGAAGGAGCTGCAGGAGAGCAGCAGGAGGTTGCAGCAGGAGTGTGACCACCGAGTGGCACTAGAGATAGGCAAAGTCCGCTTGATGGAGGAGGAGAGAGCGCGGCTGCTGCAGCAGGTACAGGGGAAAGTGCTTATGTTTGTGTGTGAATAATCCTTCACGTTCAAGCTAACCTTTACAATTAAAACGTCTGTTACTGTTGTCCCCTGTTTCTGTTATCCAGATTGCGGATGGGGAGTCTCGGTACAAGCAGCTGGAGAAAGAATTCCAGCTCTACAGAGAACAACAGAACATCAGGCCCGAGTTCAGACTGCAGTCAGAGATCAACCTACTGACTCTAGAGAAGGTAATCAGCCTGTTTCATGTCTGTACTTCACTTATCACAGTTACTACTACAGACAAACCTACTGAAGAAGGTATTTTAATAGTCATCTGTCACCTACAAACTGTGCAAACAAATCCAACAAAAATAGCTGATGAAAGTTGGAATAATTTGTTACTTTACATTAAGAGTTCAAATCTGAATATATAAAATAAAAGTACACCTACTGCACTAGAGAAAGATAATTATTTATGTGCTACTATGTTGTTTATCCTTTAAAATACATAATTTATTAATAATAAAGTTTCTTCATATATTATCTATGAATAATTCATATTTCATAATCTGTGTCAGCAAAGCAAGTACGAAACTTATTTTTTTCTCACAAACTGATTGATCATTTTGTTTCACTATAGTAACCAATTATAATTTTAGCTATAATCATTCAGTCTTACCAGGTAAAAAGAAGTTACTAAATGGTCTTATGCTCTTGTGTGATTTCATATTACAGTAGTAAAATTTTAAGTGACCAGAGCTTTACACAAGTATGTGTCCGATGTAACCTCTTTTTAATAAATAAGGTGGAGCTGGAGAGGAAGCTGGAATCCACAACCAAGTCCAAGCTGCACTACAAGCAGCAGTGGGGTCGAGCCTTGAAAGAGCTGGCCAGGTTCAAACAGGTACTGTTCGTCTGCGGGGAGACACTTTTACAGTAAACTCACTACTGTTTCACTGAAAAATGACCTTTTAAATATTTGGAGAATTAATTCTAGGAAGACCTAAAAAACGTTGTCAGCGAAGTCTTTATTACTTCCTTTAGAAGATCTGCTGTTTTAGTTAGTAAAATGCACATTGCCTACTCATCACTTCAAAAAGGTGACCTAAAAGACCACAGATTACCTCGCCAAACAGATTTAGTTAAAAGGAAATCGTATAGTAGTGTATCAAACTAAACTGAACTTTTTCAAACTCAGCATCTGAAGAACCTCTAACTGAGACATTAAAAAAGGGAGCCAAGGCTAGACAAGGCTAGAACCAGTGACTATTTTTCATTATCAGACCAGGTTTGGTCTTGAAAATAATTAACAAATAATGCCCTTTATAATTTCTATATTATTATTTATTTTTATTTTTATTTTTATTTTTATTTTTATTTTTATTTTTATTTTTATTTTTATTTTTATTTTCATAAATCACACAAAACAAAACAAAACAAAAAATAAAGCAGCACTCATTAACTCTCTTTAACCAGAGAATTTAATCCAACTAGTTCATAATTAACTCCTGTGTTTTGGCTAATTAGTGAAAACTGAGGAAAATTTAAATTATTTAAGAAGTGCTTTATTCACACAATATCCACAATATCGTAATTTGTGTATTACTTATGCAATGTTGATTCTTTTCTTCTTTCTTCTAACCGCTGTTATTGCCAGGTGTGGTCATCATCAACAGCCCTAGTTTCAGCTCACAGGGCCGTGCTTAAATAGATGACTGCCACAGGTCAGCTTTTCTCATGTGCAGAGTGTAAAAGTTTGAGACTTGAAACCTCAGGTGTCAAGCCTGCCTAAATGCTTCAACAATGAGAGAATTATCACGAGACTGCTTTTATTGTGACATAAAAATGAAAAGTTTGTGTTTACTGTGATGGATTGCTAATGTAAAGTCTCTCCCAGTTGATTTTCATAAACTGAAAGAAAGAAACTGATGCCTGCAGAGGTCACTCTAAAAATTGATGGCCAGCTGCAAAGAAAACTGAATTAAAACCAATTACTGTCCCATAAAATCAAGGCAATGGACATAAATTAAAACTTCTCCTCAAGTCCAACAAATTAAAAAAAAAAAGAGTTCCACGTTGAGACAAACTTGACTCCTGATATTAGACATCATAAAAGACTGAGCTCACTGAGGCCTCTGCCTTCTGACAGCAGGCAGATTTCACAACAGATAACAGTAGTTTTTCTGTGTTGGGACGTCTTGCATGTTCAGACGCGGCAGGTTTTTAATCTCCTGCTGCAGACAGGCTGACAGTGTTAGGACATTTAACAGCTCTGTTTAAAGACACAGTGCAAGCAGAGGAAACTGAGCTCAGACTATCACCTAATATCACACCGTGTGTGTGGGAGCATCTGCAAATACTTGAGAACACAAGAAAGGTCTGTCTTTATGGTATTTTGTCTCGGTTCCCCATCAACCCCTGTATTCACTGCTGATGACAAAATGTTTCAGGGCTTTGGCGTCACAGAGGTTCACAGCCCTGATGAACATTGTGGTGACACTTATGGGTTCATGAGTATTGCTTGTGTGTGTGCGTGTGCGTGTGTTTTAGTGAGATAAACAGAAGAAGTTTGTGTTAACTTGTAAGTAGAAAAGTCTTAGGGATTTTCAATAGAAGCTGGTGTTAGTGTTGAAAAATCAAGCCTCACTGGCTGGGTGTTGAGTTTTTTTTTTTCACCCAACAGCACAGATGATCAGTAAACTGATGAGCTGACCAAAATCTGTTTAGCAAATCCATATCTGGCTGATTAGACCCGGTTTCATTGAAGAATAGCATTGCTGAAAAAGCCTGGTAAACTTGGTGAGAAACATTTGATTCCTATTACTGCTAGGGATGGTCCGATCCGATCCACTGGATCGGTATCGTGTCCGATCCAGGCCAAAATGACTGGATCGGGGATCGGATTTTTTTATTAGAACCCGTCCGATCCGATCCATAAGCCCAAACTATCTCATATATCCTCAACTTCACTTTG
>JAPZDY010000022.1:2133226-2154398 GCA_029783645.1 Ctenochaetus hawaiiensis
AGCCAAATATTTAGCTGAGGTGAAGTAGACAATGAAATGTGTGAGAGCCATCAGGTCTTAACAGCATATGCGCGCACACACAAGCACAAATACACACGCACACACACAGGCACACACTCATTACTAAGTGGGGCTTTAGTCAGCCTAAGACTAATGTAAACACACACACACACACACAGACCTTATCTGACAAACTAATAACTGTTACTGACATAAACCAGCTGGAAATCTAGACAGACATTTTTTCTCTCTCTCTTCATCTCCCCTTTTCTCTTCACTCTTCTTCTTCTTCTTGCGTCTGTCACTTCACCTCTTTCTAGCTTCTCCTTTCGGTGTATCTCCAATCTCTCCTTTAAGCAATTCGTCATCATCCTTTTTTCTTTCTCTCTTGCTGATTGACATTTACTCCTTTCTTTCTCCTGTCTCTTTTCTCCTTTTACTCTTTATTGCCTTCAGTGACTTTTTCTCTCTTCCTTATCATTTTCTCTTTTTTCTATGTCTTAATTTTATACAGCTTTCACTTAGTATGTCATTTCTTTTCTCTTATTTCTGTCTCACCTTCTTCTTCTTCACTTCTTTTAGGTCATAACCCCTTTTCTCCTTTTTTTTCTTCCAGTCTGTCATTGTCGCTTGTTTTCAGTCTTTCCCTTTCTTCCTGTCTTTTTCCTTTGTTTTCTTTTTGCTCCCTCTCTCTCCCTCTCACCCCTCCTAACCCTCCTTACTTCCCACTCTAAGTGCCACATCATTGTAAAGAAAACATGGTGTGATTTATGCAGCTCTAAGGGGGTTCGGCGCTGAGTGTCACCCCCTGCCTATTAATCATCCCTGGGATTGCGTTGAGCAATAAGCTAGTCAGCCGCTAACTATTCAGATGTCACACTCTCGCTTTTTATAAAATATCAGGCCTATGTTTACATGACCATCCGTCTTAGCGCTTGGCGGTTTTTAAAGCTGGCTCTTGTTTGGTTTTTCTCGGCCTCTCCTCGCCTATTTATTCTCTCCTCTCAGCGCCTTGCATGGCGTGCTGTTTAGCTCACGTCGGATCATAAAAATTCTTGTCCAAGGAATAATGTGCTTTTCAACCCAGGAGGTGCAAGCGGCCGCAGAGGGAGAGCAGGAATTAATATCCAGACTGTGCTGAAGTATTAGATCAGAGAGTCAGCCTAGGTCTTTTTAGATTCAAAATATTGGGACAAGAGGCTTAAGTTGGTCTTTTCAAAGCAAAAAATATTGGGACAAAGAGATTAAGTTCTGAGCCAAGGAGCTACATTTGTTGTTTTTAAAGCCCAAGTGGAAAGTCAGGCAACTAAATTTGGGTTTCTAAAAGCTGGTCTGGGAGAGAGAGCTAAACTCAGACCTTTTTATCAGCCATAAAGAAAGAAGCACAGAATTCATAACATATTTATATCTGTGATTCTGACTGAAATGAGTTTGGTTTACCCAACCAGAAACCTCTGAGAGAAACTAAGTTGAAACACCAGTCTGTCTTACAGACATCATGATTCTGCCCATTTATCATTATAGGGCATGAAAATGAAGAGAAATCTGTGGGTTCATGAAAGGCTACAAATCAACACCTTCAATATAAGTAATAATGTTAACGATAATAAGCAATGATGATATTATGAAAATGAGATCCAGTGAACATCAGAGAAGTGCACTAAATGATTAAAAGGTTAACAAGGTATGTTGATCTTAAAGAGCTCTCATTGTCTAAAAGGCGGCTTGCTTTTTTTCTGCAAGTATCTTATTGACTGGAAAGTGACCATTAAAAACTGCATGAAATACATCCTAAGGACAGATAAATATGACAGTTTTCTCTGAGACAAACCTAAAAATGAGTAAAACTAATTAGACACTAACTTTGAAGAAAGGTTTTATGCTTGGAATTCTGTAATATTTGATTTCCTTTGCTTTTTAATACAGGGTGAGGTGTCTTGATTTAGAATATAATGCAATTGGTACAGGAGAGACCACCTTTCTTAGTGTTGTGTTGTTTGTCTCATCTTAAAGATGAGATGTGTGAAGATGAGGTTAATGAAGACACATAAAAAACACTGAGGCGTTAGCATTTTGTACCAGCTCCTAGTATTTAACAGTTTTTAAGACTTAGCAACACATTTTAGAAACATTTCAGTATAAACTTAAAAAGAGCTCAGGTTCCCGGCTCTGCTGATCAGTCGGTTGGTCTGCACCTCTTTCTCTTCATCTTATCTTGGTTTCAGTTAGGCAAACCACTCACACTGTCAAAGTTTACAGTTTAATTCCCTCTGGGGCCGACCAGACTAAGAATGTCCTCCCTCATGACGCTGTGAGTCTGCTTGTATAAAACTGTCTGTCAACCAGCTGATGTAACATGTCGTCTGAGAGAATTTCAGTTTTACTGATCTCAGTGGAGTCTCTGATGGTTCCCACTGGTCATTCCTGCAATATTATGAAGATCCAGTACGAGCTGTGTTCCAGACAGGGAAGGTCAGCGAGTTTGGTCTATTTTTTTAGGGTAGAAGGGGGGCTTCACTGTATGTCACATTAAACAATATAACAATGGATTTTCCAGATCTTACAGTTGCATTAAATGGCTCTTAGCCAAACTAGAGATAAACCCAGACTGCAAGAACAACATCAACAAACCATGAAGGAGAAACAGTTGTAGTTTATGTAAACAGTGGTCAGACAGCAATCGTTGATCTACTGAGACAGAAATAAAGGTGAGTGATGCTTATATGAGAGGCTTTATAAAGATGATCATAAGCTTAATATCAACATAATATTTATTCATGCTTAATTTTATTTAGCAAATTTCGGTATTATTATTATTATTTTAACTATTCATTTGTTTAGATTAAGACATTGTGAACGACTCTTAAGGGAAGTTTTTCTCCCTGTGAACTATCTGCACTATCTGAAACTATGATGCCACAAATTCTCTTAAATCATTCACATGTCCCTCTAAAGGACAACTCTGTCTGTACAAGTTGTTCTTGCAGGCGCATAGAATTTTTCCTCTGGTCCGCAGTGGGAACCAGCTTCCAACACAAACTATAGATTGAAGGATTTGTGTCTTTTCCAGCCTGATCCACTCAATCATGACTTGAGTTAGAGTGGACTGTTAACTAAAAAAAAAACAAACAAAAAACAAACAAAATATATAACTGTAGACCCAAGTTACTGACAGAGTTGTAAAATTCAGTATATTTGAGTTACAGATGTGTATCAAACCTCAATCCTGAGTTGTCACTGATTCAAAAGACCAAGTAAACTGTCAAATACAGCTGAAACTAACAGTCTACAGAAAATAAATCAGCACTGATAATATAAGCTATTTATTAAACACAATGCCTTTGACATAGTGTGGAACCAACTGAGAGAATGATTGGCAGATTGATAAAAAAAATAATCATTTCATGCAATGCAGTTGTAAAGAGAATAAGCTGACATTAAATCCCCGCTCATACTGGGGTCTTATGACTTATTATTTGATCAGATAGTCCCTGATTGACATACACGTTCTTGTCCAGCTACTGTTCAGACGGCGTGTAGCATTTGATAACTTCGACTTGTTGTACATCACATAAAAGTTTTTGCCTGGTGGTGGTAACAAGACTCAGATGGTTCTATGCCACTAATATGGAAACATTTGAACAGCAACCAGTTGTATTCAAGGACCACTGAACGAATACCACAACGAGATCTGTGGTTTTAATCTTAAATTAAGTGGTGCTTCGACCAGACCAGCGGCCTGTATCGCAGACAAACAGACCACATTCTTTAACTCTGCTCCTGTGTTTCTTATCTCCTGCTTATCACTCTAAAAACCCAACAGAGCAGCCTGAAAATACTGATCTTAACCCTTCAGACGTCTACACAGTTGCAGCAGATACAATACAGCTGGAGAGATATTTAACCCTGTATGACGCAAATCTTATCTTCTCAGAGCTGCATTCAGGGTTGAATGAGACAGGTCACTCACTGTACCACACTGAGGGAAATCATTCAGACTTGGAACAAATGTTCACTTAAACTGGTGGTCCTACATCAAATCACTGTGGCCTCAGAATTAACATTATTTCCATTATTCAAGCAGTCCTATTGATGGGTTAAACTTACATTGTTGATGTTCTGAGTCTTGAATTGAAACAACAGTTAACTAATCATCAATTGATTAATGAAAAAGGAAACCTGGTAATTGTTAAACTTATATGCTAAAATTCCTAAACAGTCTTCAGCTCCTGCTCCTTATGTGTGATGATTTGATTATAAGTATGTCATTGGGTGTAATCTGATTTAATTTAAATTTCCCCCTTCTATCTGATATTGTGTAGATCAGACTATTGATAAGTTAATTAAAAAAAAAATTGATGGTGAAAATGATTGGTTGCTGCAGTCATTTAATTTTTCTAAAATTTCTTCTTTAAAACTTGTTTAAAAACCAATCCTATGAATGAGTCCCTTAATTCCTTTGGTCTCACCTTTCCTATCCTCAGTCTTGGATAACATTCCTGTGTTTGGAAAGTTTCCCTCTGCTGCCTTGTCATAGCTGCCCAGGGCACCATCTTACTAATTGTGACTGCTGTGACGTTCTCTACTACACGTAATAAGTATCTAATCATTTTGTGCTGTTTTTATTTGGAGAGAATGAGAATGTTATTATGAGCTTTGTGTGCTGCTGTGATGTTTTGTTTTGTTGTGTTTTGATTTTTTTTTTTACTTTTGTCAGTGATTTTTTTTAAAAAAAGATATAAGACCTTTAACTGGACCTTAAGTCATGAACCTTTTTTGTTTTAGTCTCATATATTTGAGGAATTGCTACATTTTTCTTGATTTTGTATCATTCTAATGGTACAAATATCATTATTTTCATTCTAATCTTAATATAATCTTGGGTTCTGGACTGTTGGCTGGACCAAACAAGACATATTAAGGTTTCCCTTTCCTATCTGATACAACTGCTGGTTGTGGATTTTGTTGCACAACAAACTCCTCATCAGAGTCTAGTACTGACTGAGGCTCAGACATGTATGACAAAATCTGTCCAATTTTTTCCTCTGTTAACAGTTTTGATTCGTTCTGCTGCGCTCTGCTCTTTCACCAGTCAAACTAGTGGTAGAGTTGGACTGAAATGGTCATGTCAGAGCAATTTTTTTACATACTTCAATACCAGTTTAGATAGGAACTTTAATATTTAACTTTATCCAAGCAGTAAAACTACCCTTTAACTCCCCCAGGTGTGGAGCTACCTCAGTTTTTATTCCGACATCTCTTTATAGAAAACAGACCTTCCATATTTATCCTTTTTTTTCTGGGATTAAGCCATTGCAGAAACACACTCATTTGTCTCTGTTATGAGTCCTAGTTTCCCTCTTTGAGTTTTGTCCATCACATCCTCAAAAAACCTCATACAGAGGCGGAGAAAACCTCCCCCCTGAACTCCCACAGGTGGGGAGCTGCTCAGAAAACTACATCTGAGCTGAGAAAAGTGTGTCCACATGTGAGCGATGGGATGAAAGTGTTTGTACGAGACGTTCCTCCCACAGCTGCTCCAACTCTTGACCTCTGAAAGTAGAGGCAAGTAATGGAGGAAAGACAGAGGGAACCCTGGGGGAGGAGAAGTCATTTTCTGGTCATCCATCCCAAAAATCAGCCCCCCCGACTGTCTCAAAGCTCTATCGTGCTCGCCTGGACTTCCTCTCAGAGCTCTCTGCGGCTCACAGCTTGTCTAGTTTACCATCATTTGAACTGGAGGACACCATCTTCTGCTGTCTCTTTCTTGAGCTTCATCACACAGAAATGATGTTTCTTGTGTGATCTCTTACTCAGAAAGTCCTCTTAATTTATTTTCTGCGTTTTAAAAAGAGAAAAAAATAATCGAGCACAGAATGATCTGCATCCCCACAGTGTGGCTTTGGTGACCACAGGTTTACTAAGTAATGATGTGTATACAGTGCATTTATAATGTTCTTCAGCTGTGCAGATTACCAGCTGTATTCATTGTGACCCACATTCATTTGAGTTTATAACTACTCCTATCATATGGGGAGCAAATAACAGTCTAAAATAAAAAAAATAAAAAACCGAGTGTGGCATTGCCATTCAGCTTTGGTGCTAGTTGGCCCCAGTGAAACCTGAGATACTTAGCTTATGTGATACATTCACAGACTCACTTTCTTACATCATAATGGAGTCATTGGCCTCTGTTTACTATCAGGTGACTTTCCAAAGCTGAGTTCGTATTTAACAAAAAGGGTTTACACACTATAGAGTTAAGGTTACGATTATAAAGAATTGAAGAGACAGTGATCGTGACAGTTGATTGTTTGGTTATTTTTTTTAAACCCTCTATGTGTTTAAGTAAAAAAACAACTGGGCTTTTGTTTTAATAACCATTTTAAAGTAGGACAATTGGTTGTTGGTCTTATGTGTCACAGAACACTTGCAAGAAACTGACCCTTTGCACCTGTTTGTCTTTTTAGATGCTTGCAGTAGGCAGAACACTGATTTTTTATTCATGGTTCAATACACAATCAGTGGCATTCTGTTGCGTTTTCAGTTTTTGAAACTGTTTTAAAGGTTAATTGTAATTTAAGGTTTAAGGTGCTTTTCTTTTATTTTTAGTTTAAGGTGCTTTTCTTTTCTTTTTACTTTTATTTTAACTACCTAGGACGTAGTTACCTAGGACGTAGTTCTTAGGTAACTACATTTTCAGCATACAAAATTAACACTGGTTGATTTTAAACAAATTTGAGTAAAAATGAAAATGTGAAGAAGTGCAGGTTTCTATCCACTACTGTTATGCATTTATTAGGAGTCTGTTCAGATAAACAGCTGGTGGCGCTAATGGTCCATTATTCCATTGTAGAAGACTGAGTGGATGCAACGTAATGACAAAAAATAAATGAGCCAAAGTCAAACTTTAAATGATAACAGCGTAAAAAACATTATGTAAATATGAGATTATTGTTTTGTTCTTTTTTTCTTGCTTTAAACTTTTTTGTCCTCAGCTACCATGTATAATGGTGTCAGCTCGGGGATTCACAACATGAACGTAAAATCTCTGCTACAATGTACTGAGCTGTCGGAGCATTCCACCCCACCCCCCCATCAAGGCCTCAGTATCACCTCGTCCTCTAATTGTTTCAGGACTCAGATTGTCCTTGGCAGCGGGCACCAGAGAAAATGTTTAGCATGTTTGTTTTTGTAGTAATTAGCCTTAAACCGGCCTGTAATACAGACTGCTAATGGTCCACAGAGAGCTGAGCCTGTGTCAACACACTGTGTGTACGTATGTGTGTGTGTGTGTGAATGATGTGTTCATGAAAGACTGTGTGTGTTGTTTTCATGTGTGTCTGTGAATGTGTGTTTTCTTTTCGGGGGTGAGGTGATCAGGCGTGTGAAAATGGAAGCTCTCCATGTATGTGAGTGTGTGAGTTGGGCAGTAATGTAAAAATGTTAGTTTTCCCATCCAGAATCAGCCGGCTGGTCGTTCTGCTCTGTATCACCAGAACTCACAGACAGATTCAGCTTCTTAAATCGCCTTCCCACTGCCTGCAGTCTGCTTGTTGGCATGTTTTCCATTTTTGCCCTGTTAGCAAAGCAGCCAAAGGATGGCAAAATGTTAGTTAGTCTATCCATCTGACATTTATTGGTTCATGAGAAGATGTTTGAGAGATATAAGATTGCACTATTGTGACAGTTATTGCTTTCAAAAATAAAATATCTGCTCACTTAAACCTCCCTGAGCACAGTTGTCATCCATAAAATCAAAGGCAGAATGGGTGATTTAATCAGACTTTTAATTTTTACACTTCATGAGCATATAAACTTTATTTTGTTAGTTCACCAAGCTACAAAATAAAACTGTTGCGGTTATGTGGTAAAAGTGAATTATCTGTCTGCAATGCAGAAGTCGTTTTATACAGTGAGGTCCCATTATGTTTGTTTCAAATTACAAAAGTTGGCAAGAAATGCACTTTCTGTCAGTCAGTAAAACAATCTGGTGTGGCTCTTTCTAGTCCCATAGTAACACTGACAGATGTTGAATGATATGTCCAATCAGTAACATAGTACGTATGTGTACTTCAAATACATATTGTAATTACTTTCATCAGGTTCTTTTGGTTTTCAGGGCTGAGCGGCAGTTTGCTCTGTCAGTCTGTGAAACTATAACATTAAAACTAGCGGATCAATACATAATAAATCAATCATAGCATAAATTATTAATTGATAAATTGCCATGGTTACCTTTCAAGCAAAAATGCAAAACATTTGATGCCATCAGGTTTTCAAAGGTGAGAATTTTATACCTGTCTCGGTCTTTACATTAAAAAGTCTGTTAAATATCTTTAGTCAGACTAGTTTTGTTAGATCAGTTCAGTTAGATCAAAAGATTCAGTGTCACTTTGTGCTCTGGGACATGTAGTTTCTTTTTTTTTTTTGGATTTATACACCAAAAGTATTGATCAAGAAATAACGAAATAACAAATAAATAACAAAATGAAATCAAATTAATCATTAGTTGCAGCCCCAAACAGTGAAGCTGACTTCAAGTCAAATACTGATAAATTATCAGGGGCACAGTAAAACCCTGATGGAAAGGTGGTTTTCTAATTTCTCGATTTCTTTGGTCTTATTTAAAATGGGAAAGACAAATTAGTAATAGTTCTGTGACTAATATAGATGTGTGTGTTGTTTTAGCATTATTTTGCAGCAGTGATCAAGTGCATATTCTTCACAATATTGTTTATTTTCCAGCTTGAATGAAGCAGCAACCCCCTAGAAGGAAGCTACTGAGCCAGACGATCCAGACTCAGACACTGCATTCATAAAGTCTTGTGCTGTTTGCCAGTCATTAGCTGTTTAAGCAGAAGACCACAGCAAGAGTCATTGATCATAAGTTCACTATTTAGCCAGATTTTCCCAGCAGGTTGTTGAATGGAAACCTGTAACCTTTAAATTGTTTCGCATTTGATTGATAATCAAATACTAGTGTTTTTGTTTTTCCTCCTCAGACGGTTTCCTTGATTTATTAACATCCAGCTGTAAACCCGTAGACAGAGTCTCGATCGGTATTACGGGTAATTTGGGGAATTCTGGCTAGTCTGTGCAGGAGGCCGGAGCAGCTGAGAGAAATATGACTTTTAGACATTTTTATGAAGTTTTCTTTCTGTTCTCATCGTGTTGGTGTTGGTCTTCGTGTGAAATCTCTGAGCCCTGCAGCATTTTTCTCAGGGAGGTTTTATGAAAATGTGAAACCAGACAAATTTATCACCAAACTCCACTCTGTGTAATGAGAAAAAACAGTTTCTTGGCATCTAAAAGCACACATTTCAGCACAGGGGTCAGAGGTTTATTTTTAAATATTCTCAGTTCAGATTTGAACTGTAGACCAGCACAGAACATCAAGACTCAAGTCAGATTCAAGCTGTGAAAGTCAGCGATGTTGATAGGTTTTCAATGTAGTGAGTCCCCTGGACCCACAGGTGGTCTTAGAGTGGGTCCCCAATAAAATCTGTGTTTTTTGGAGAGATTATGAGCTGCCTCTTAAAAGTAAATGTGTTGAATCATCAGTGGGAGACCCCTCAGTTGACTCAGATTCTCGAAGTTGAGGAGTCAATTTTGTCATTTTTCAAAACAATATCAGGATAAAACAGACAGAAGTTCAAAGAAAATGCATAAGAAGGGCACTTTCGGCTCTTCTGGCAGCACTGTGAGCAGTCTGGCAGGAGAGGTGTAATGTGCTGGATTTTAATAGCTGTCTTTAATAACTGTCATGAAAAACTATTTTAATCTGTCGGAGATGCAGTTCATGTACTCAAGCAACATCACTGAAACGCAGCTGAAATAACTGTAAAATCATAATAGAAGGACTTTGTGGCAAAACATTTGAGTCTTATCCTCTCAGACAAAAAAACTTCTGTAACAGTCCAGAAACTGTAACTTAGTCCAAACTATTTAGTGTAGGTTATTTGGATACTCACAGGGTTATTTGTGCGTGTTTGTTTGCAGCGGGAGCAGGAAAATGCCATGAACCGTCTGAAGAAGCAGCAGGCAGAGCTTGAAGCCATGAGGCTGCATTACCTAGCAACAGAGCAGAACCAGGCAGTCCAGCAGGACAGACAGGAGTTGGAAAACATCAGGAACGAACTGAACAGGTAATGATGACGGCATCAGAATATCATACTGCTTCATCATTTTCAAACTTTTTAAAAACAGTATTTTAGAGTTAGAAATTAAAATGGCAAAACAAAAAAAAAACATCAGATACCGTTCATTTTACTAAAATCATTCATATGACCCAAGAGTTCGACTTACAGCAGGTCTACATACAGAGGCTTTTTTAATTTTGCTTTAGAATTTAAGCTGTTCACACCTGAAACAATTTTCCAGTTAATCAATCAGTCAATCACTTTAGAAGAAAACAGCGACTTTTTGGAAAGAAAGTGACGAAAAGAAAACGCAATTTACAGAACCCACAGGTAGGTTTACAAAACAGTGCAAATATCAAATAAAAACTAAACATTGTTTGGAATGCCCCAACATGGATACTATAAGAAAACAAACCCCTAGTATGTCTGCATATGTTCGTTTTTCATGGAAAGCAAAACCTCAACCCAACATGTTAACATTTGCTTGTTAGCATTTTGTATTTTATCTTACTAATGTAAACATTATCACAAATTAAATTACAGCCAGTATGTTTGATGCTGTAGAAAACATGTCTTTCATTAGATACAGAGTACTTTCAGGACAAGATTAAAATTTTCTCACAAATTTTTTTTTTGTAGTCATGTTACAAAAATAAACTTGCCTTAAGATTTGTTTTAATTTTTGTGTCTTCTTTTTTTAATTGACTCCATCTCATTTAAAACCCTTCTTGTTACAATGAAGAAAAGTTTTTAATAATTCATTTACAGATTAAAACAGCATGAAGAAGACAGATTAGGCCCCGCCCCCCCTCAAAGTGTGAATGAGAGTGCTGACGAACACCTGAGCCGCCTTTTAGAGGAGAGAGACACTCTGCTGAGGACAGGCGTTTACACCCATGAAGACCGAATAATTTCTGAGCTCAACAGACAGATACAGGACGCCATGAGGGACAGAGGGAATCTCTGACAGCTGCTGGAACTGACCAATCAGAAACAGAGTCACATCTTAGAGTGCAGGTAAACCAGCTGTTAGCACAGAGTCTCAGTTAAGTTCTTAAGTTGCTTTCACATTTGTTTCTATGTTGTTTTGTTGTTTGCATTTACCTTAAAAAAATCAAATTTGCCTTTTTTTCTTTCCCCCTTTTGAGCTCTGTGAAGATACTGATGTCACTAACTAAGATAACAGTAAATGTAATTATTAAATTTCCATATTTCAAATAAGATCGTAGGAATAAAATTCTCATTCTGATTTTTAGGCTAGTCAGACATCCTCAGTGATCAGTAATATTTAACAAAGATTCTATAATTGTGAGATGACTGTCTTAAAATAATGGGATGGTTTTCTCATAAGAACTTTTCTCACTACCAAGTGGTACAGTCATATTTGAAAACATCTGTGTCTCTCTGGTTGTGCAAACATATTACGACACTTTTTCTTCAACAAAAATGTGACAGATAAAGATAGTTGTTGTCATACAGGCTCAGAACAAGTCAAAAAGAGCTGAGTGCACAATTTTATTTTTTTTTCAATATTCTTTATTTAAAAAGTGTATGCAACTTAATTTACACATCTCACATATTTTCAATCCAAAGCAGAACAATAAAAAACCAAAACAAAACAATGTAACAAATTGTTTCAGCAAACATTCAATCCAAGTCTATTTCATGGCAGACATCCCAAAAACAGGAAGTTTGAGGGAGAGAGGGACAAAATAAATAAATACACGAATAAATAAATAAAAATTAACAAGTAACTTGAGTAAAATATATAAATAAATAGATAAATAAATACAGTAAAATCAAGACTATCTTTGTCCATTCTCCTTACTTTTCACCTCTCTCATTCAAACCAGTTGTCCAGTTGTCTTTATCTGTTTGAACAACGAAAGTGAGCAAAAGTAAAAAAAAAGTTTTTGAAAAAGAGTAAAACAATTTCAAAAATTGCACCTGTCTGATGATTTCACCACTTTCCCTGCACGCATCTTCTCCAGCTCTACAGTTTTGCATAGAGCTTTGTTTTTTTATGCTCACACATTTAATTAATTATTCAGTTAAGAATATAATATATTGATGTATTCAGCTTTAAACTAGTCTTATTTCATCACTTTCAAGGCTTCATAAATAGATCTGATGATTAAATTAAAAGTGTATCAAATTTGAGCTTTTCTAAATTCGAGTTTTGACTGTTGTTTGTAATATATTTCTCTTTTTCAAGGTTTGTGTGCTATTTTGCCAGAAAAATCAAATGTTCATGTGTTTATATCAGTGTTGTTTAATGTTTGTGTACTGTCATATTTAAATAATCCTCTGCCTGTAATACATTATACAACACTATGTCACGTGCTTGTCAGAAGTTTTTGGCTCCTGTTCCTCCTGTCTAATTTGGTCCTAAAATGATTCCTCTCAAATAAGATTCCAGTCTAAGAGATGTGGGCCAAAATCCACAATCCTGTTATGAAAATGACCTCTAAAGTTTAGCTCGAGTTAACAAGAGTCAGATTAACAGAGTGAGAACCCTCCAAAGTTACACTCATAACAGATTAAAATTCACCCCTGTAAAGAGAGGAACAATGACTATAGGAACCACTAACTGTTCATATGGACATGTGAGTAGTGTGTTATGACAAAATTGAAAACATGAACCTTACGAACCTTTCTTTAAAGGACCATACCTCCAGCTCTGCATATCTGAACCTTAAATAGTAACTTGGTAATTTTTAAATCAATAGCAACTACTTTTAAATGACACTATGACTTAAAATTTTCTGCTTTCAGACAGACACTGCCTTCAGGTCACACTCCCTGATGATGTGTTCAAGGACGTGCCAGCATCTTAGAATCTACATTATCCTTTTTACAATGTTCATTGGAACTAAGAGGATTGGTGTATTTGACAATGCATGATTGTCAGAACATTAATTAAAGATTGGTTGCATCTTTTTATTTATTTATTTACACATATATTTCAGACAGCTCAGCTGTTTGAAAGTGCTCTGACCTCTTATGTCACTGAGGAGACAAACAATGCTGTAATTTTAACAAAAGAAATTCAAACATTATATGGCGTAAATAGAAACATTGACTGTTTTTATGTTAGTCAAAAGAACATCTCATACGATGTAAACTCAGCATTATTTTTAGTTAATGGACTAACATAACAAACCAGCAGCCTCCTCGAGTCTGTGTATGAGCATCAGAGGATTCAAATGTGAAATGTTACTGAACCTGAAGGGCATAATAGGAAATAAAAACTGTCAAGTTAGTAGTGGGTGTGATGACGTGTTAGTGTACAGTCTGTAAAATATTATTGTTTGTTCTGATGAAGTTTTTATGTGACAGCAGGTGGCGCTGCATCCTCAGAAAATCCTCCGTACACTCCTCTCACCAGTGTGAGACATTTATTTATTTATTTTTTTTATCACCAGATACACTTTGATTTCTGTGTTTGACTGAAATAAATTATCATGGGATAAAATCTGTTCTGTAAATGTGGGTTTCCTTTTTTCTTGCAAAGAATTTGTATTTCTGTATTTCTGCTTTATTAAGACTTTTAAACAGCAGAGAGCAACTGGGATATTTGTTGAAGAAATAAAGATCATTTCTTTCCTAATCCTTGTTTTTGGCCCTTATCTTTGTTTTGTGTGTAATGTGAACACATGTAACCTACCAAGCATTTATATCAAAGCACAAAAATCTATTTAAAACCCCTATGAAACCTGTTCAATTCTCTGCAATTTTATATGCATATATATAGAAACAGAGAGAGAGAGAGGACACTGTTCTTTCTGGTTGATTTAAAAAATAACTACAGTAGAAAACAATCTAACTAGAAAATATGTTAAATGTGACAACTGTCTATAGATTCAAAATACTGATGTCACTGTGTGATGGAGTTTTATGAGTATGTCATTTAAACATGTAAACAAAAACAGATTTAGTTAACAATTATGCACTATCCTATATGTTAAACTTTGTTTTGATGAATTCTGGCCACAATGTCAAAATACTTAAAGTACAGAAATATCATAAATGCAATGGACTTAAAATGTCATATTTAAAAGCAGCAATGATGCAGAATGGTTGCTGAATCTCATAATACATCACTGGATCAGAATTACAGAAAAGCTGTCACAAGCTGATGTACATGTGTGTATGTTCTGTACCTGTAGCTGCTCGTTGTAGAGTAGGAAGTCATGTGAGTCCCAATCTGATCCAGTGCTGATATCAGATTGATGTCACCGATCCACTGACAAATCCAGATTTTACAGGAAGAAGAATTATACAGCTTTTTGAGCAATTAAAGGCCTGTGGACATAGTTTTGGCACAAATTCATTAATAATTAAAGCTGCAAGCAGCGTTGAACGGGCCCCTGCACCCTGGTGCCCGTTGGGAGGGCTGTTGTCACCACAGACAATGCAGAGAACTTGTGTGTAACATTCTTGTACAAAGAGAGTTGCCTGTTTAGCATTATTTGATGTAAATCATATCATGTTCGTCATACGGGGTTTACTTGTGGTAGCCACCAGGGGGCGCAGTGGTTGTGACTTCCATTTGGCTTGTCACGGTCCTAAAAATGGAATTCTTTTTCAACATGTGATCGGATGAGTAACAGGGACGTAACAACCATTGCCTTTCTCTTGGCAAAATGTGAAACTTTCACCAAACCACCTCGGTTACACCACTTGACGTATTAGGACAGGAGCAGCAGTTTATCATTATTGCTATGTTTTGGCTTATCTCCTCAAATTGGAGGTGGATTTGATGAACCTGCCACAAGATGAGACATGATACACATGCGCACCAATTTTGGTGCATGTCGATGAAATGTGCCATGGGGGCTGCTGTTTAAGGGGTGTGGCCACGCCCATCAGCAAAAACTGTAACATTCATAAACTTTATAAAACTGAGATACTCATGCAGAGTGCAAGAAGTAGCAAAATGCAGTCATAAAGTTAATGTGCTGCGTTGCATTTTTAAACTCCACATGTGTGAATTAAAAGTAGTTGTGTGGCAAGAACAAAAAGCAAACTGAGATGAACAGAAGAACAAAACCAGCTGGGGGTTGCCTGCAGACAGATGACACGTGTTATAACATGTGGAACAACATGTTAACACACACTAGCTGCTGCATCTGTGCCCGTGTGTGTGGTGACATCTGGGTCCTCAGCGCTGACAGTGAACAGATGTTCTCAACTCATCCATCTACTGGAAGGAGGAGGAGGGTGAAGAGGAGAGGAAGATAACAAGAGAGGAGAGCAAAGAAGAAATGTGATGTTAATGTCTAAAGTGAAATCCTGCTTTAATCTCTTATCATCAGTGTGTGTTTTTATCTAGAATTCCAGCTTGTAAAACTTGTTTTGACTGATAACTGAATACTGTGGAGTTTAGTCTGTTCTACACACTCACACACACTGATTGCAGACATAAACATACACATATTTATACTCGTGTGTGAAGACTGAACAAAATGAATCCATTAATACAAAATGTCTAAAACAAACTTGTTTTCAGGAAAAAGGTTTAAATCAGATCAGAGTGTATGGGCAAACCGACCTCACCTCAGTGTCATTTTTGCAAGAGTTCTGGATCTTTTAGTCAAATCGCATGATCCTCTTCAGCAGGTGGAACTCCTAGCAGGTCAAAGGACTGTAGATGTTTAAATTTACTTCTTTCTCGATTTAGTTGGTATTGAAAAATCTGCTTAAATCATTATAAACTGAAAACAAACAGGTATGCATGCATCAGATTAAACACACCCAGTCCCCCCTGACTGATCTGAAATCTGTGGCTGTTAATGATCACACACATTTATCATCAGGTCTAACAATATGAGAGGATATTTAAATCTCAGTCATCATACACAAAATAATAATGTTATTATGTGATACTAGAAAGAAGCAAATATATTTAAAATCTTCTTCTTTGAAAATGTGTTTTTCTTGTGTTTATGTGCCCTTTACCAACATATATCCTAGCAAAGTTTGTCACTAGAGTGAGTGTTTAACATTCCTTGATTGAAGCAGGTGATATTTTTCCCCCAAATCTGGGATTCAAACGTACTTCTGACAAGCTTTATTGTGCCTGGTGGTTATGGGAGTCAGTGCTGTCTTCTGTAAATAGCAGAGGGGTGTGACCTCTGACCCCTAATAACCACCAGATGCAATAGCAGAGCGTCTTAGTTGTGTTTTTTTCCCACTATCTTTATGATCTAAGTCAGAGCTGCTAGCATCTCTAAAGCTTTGAGTAAACTTGTCATTTTACACAAATACCTCATATCATATCATATCATCATATTGATCAGTTGAATTTGTTTACTTTGTTCAGATTTTTCTTAACAAACCCAAACAAACGAGTATTTCTTTGTTATACATGTAACTACTTCCAAATCAGTAAAGCATTTAAGGGAATTTCACAGTTTTCCTTTTGCTGATATAAAACATTCAGGAAATACATAAACAACTTATGATCAAATACTGTACAGTACAGAGAACAAAGTACAGACACACTGGTGCAATGCAACTCAGTACATTTACTAAAGTAATAAGAAAAGTACAAGTAGCTTATTTGTATTTGAGTCTGCCATAATGCCATTTCATGTTTACTTCTATTACGGTGCATTTCCAAAGCAAATGTTACTTTTTACTGCACTACAATTATTCAACAGCTTAAGTTATTTTAGTGGTTGCAGTTTTCAATTTCATTGTTAATTCAAACTGTTCAATGTGTCATTGATGATTCAGGTGAAATATAGGTCAATTAAAGGCTTTGTTTCTTTTCTCTTTTTTTCCCTGCTATTGATACATTTTTTAAATTTTGACCTTGAATGTAAGCAACACATGAAAACAAACCTTTAAAAAGATACAGTTCAGTGTTTGTTTTCATCAAATAAACATGAATTATCTTGTAACATGAGAGATCAGCTGAAGAAAATGACTCCTAAAAAGAGGTGGCAGAGTTGTGGAATAAACACCCATTATAATTAGTAATGTAATGCCATTAAAGTAATGTGAACTACTCTGTTAATGTTCAACAGCCTTAGATTTTTAGTGACGTACCTTGAGTACCTAGAGTAGATATTTAAACAAATAAAGAAATTTAAAGCTGAAATGTCTCTTTGATGAAACATCTGATACATGATGATGAGCCACAAGTCCTCAGGAATGTGTTGTAATTGAGTAAATGTACTTTCTTATTTCCCACCACTGCAGGGAGGTTTACATGAATGCAAACACACACACATGCCATGTTTTGACTCGCGGTTGGGTCAACAGCAGTCAGATTTTCTCACAGTGAAACTTTCCCACTTTTCTCCTCCAACATGTTTCCAATTAAAACTAAAAAAACTCCACAGCTTCATGTCTAATTGGTTTTGAAAGTGCGACCTCTTGTCTGCTTAATATTTTCCCCCCTGGCAGGAAATTCCACCAAAAGCAAACCATTACAGCCATTAAGAGCACACACACACACACACACACACACATGCACTCACACAAACACACACGCACGCACACGCACACATACACACACATATGTTTAGAGACTTTGCTGACACCTGATTGTTATTGTTGATGACCTATTTTCCATGTCATCATCTTGTCTCTTTTAGGTATCACAGCTGATAAAAAACACCCAGATGATCGAACAGTGAGCTCAGAGGTTTACCTTTTTTTCCTTGAGTTATTGTTTTAGGGTTATTTCTATTGTCTGTCTATTACATTTCAAGAGAACTATTGCCTTTTATTTACTTTTATCTGTCAAATAGAGTTAGAAGTTACTTCTTGGATTCTAACTTTGTTTTTTATGACAAAAATATAACTATTGCTGAATAAGAATTTCAAGAAGGTTTGTTTTTCAAGAATTTACATAAAAGGTTCAGTGAGGATCGGGCGGTATCCCATTTATTAAGCTGCAAATTGCATCTGACTGAATATTCCTCTGCTTATCCTCCTCTACTAAGTGTGCAAGAGGACCTACAGTGGCTGCGAAACTTGAGAAAAATGTGAAGAGCTTTCTGCAGAACCAGTTTTTAGTTGGTCCTTTCAAGGCTCAAGCAGAAACATGGCGGACTTTGTGGAAGAGGACCTGCTCCCTCTGCAGACACACATCAACCCTACAGCATTATGAACATTTAGCCTCTTTCAGCAAACTCTTTTTTTCCTGACATATAAAACATGTTTTAAAAGTAAATTTCCCCGGAACATTTGCTTACATTGTCTCCCCCTTTTTGACTATTTATTAGCAATCTGATTACATTCAACATCCAACCAGTCACATGTCCAAACTGTTGTCGACACCTATTATCAACAATAATTTCAAGTGGCCAGCACGATGGTTGCATAATCAATACCAGTGCATCCTCTGCCGTTTTCTTTTATGTTTTTTCTTTATAATTTAGCTGTTTGTGAGGTTTTTCTCCTGCACATTATTTTTTATGCATTTTTATCAACTTGTTTAAACAAAGAAAACTCAAACTGGATGGATGAAGCTTTTTTATCCTCTGCCTTGTTTCTCGGTCAGCAGTTTCTCTCAGTTTGTTTTTCCTCTCTCGCACTAACTGCTTCTAATTAAAACTACCACTTCCATAATCTCATTACATGTAATCTAATCTGGACTCATTCAGCAGTTTACCAAGAAAAAAAAAAGAAAGGAAAAAGACATGAAACTTTTGGATGTGTGATCATTTGTTTGGCTCCAGGGTTTGGATCCGGTTCCCACGGTGAAAAAACAGCTGTGATTGATGTTTGAAAGTTCTGACTGTGTTTGTTTTGGTGAATTTGTCGAATCCTCGCAGGAATAATCTCTGAAATCAGATGGAAAGTGGAAAGTCCAGTTTTTGTTTGCAGACTGACAGAGCTGAGGTCAAGGCAGTGCTCTGTGTGTGTGTGCGTGTGTGTGTTACAGACTATTAGCGGTAAGTAGAGGCAGCTGTAGATTGGTCACTAAACCTCTTGTGGGGCAATTTGTATTATTATTTAAACTCAAAATACATTAAAATGAGTCAGGTGATCACTGTAAAACAATGAAGTCACAGAGAGCATCACTGATAAGAATCAAAACTGGATTTCAGCTTTATTTCCTATGGAACAACATGTTTTGGTTTTTAATCTCATTTTGTCATTCATTTAAAAAAGGGGGGGGGGTCATGCAAACAAGATCGAGCTGAAATGGATTCATAGTCTTTCTGTTTGGCATGACGATTATTTTTCCATCCAAATCTGTCAGTGATATTACAGAGGAAACGATTATCATCATCTGAAGGGCTGAGCAAGATTCAGTTACTGTCCAGCTGATCCAAGAGGCTGATTTCATCCAGAAAGTCTTCTCTATTTACAACCACAATGAATGCTGCAACTATATATCAATGCATATCAAATACCATGTGACACCCCATCAGGTAACAGTTTGACAGTAAATTAAATACATATTTTTAGTTGTGGTCCTTGATGAAAGATTGCAGTTTAAAATGTGCTCCTCAAGCCTTTAAAGTTGTGTTAATCAAGTTTGTTTACTTTTACATCAGTCAGGGCTTGCATACATTTCCCATAGTGACTTTGAACAACTCCTGAGATCAAACTTGATGATGCATCTTTGTCACCTTGAAAAGTCAGAGGAGGGAAAGTTAAACACCTGAAAACAAATAAGATGAAGATATTTGATTCTGAAACATCTTCTGCTGCAAACTCCACTGTTGCTAGTGGAAACAAGCGAAAAAAATGTACTATTTGGTTGGGTTACTACATGTATTTTCAGGCCAGTTTGTCATCAGGAAATAAGTATTAAGGAAGGTGATTTGGAGAGTTTTAATCATTTACTTTTTGGCAAGCAATGTAGGGTGTGTTTTATATTTTAAATAAATGTCTGCTGAAAGATTTCCAGTCACAAGTCTGTCTCTCAGGAGTTGTTTTTTATGGTCTGTCCTCTGGACTCTGACATATTTGAACAGGAAGTGAATTTGCTCAAAGCTCTGGTTCACATTCACATTTATTTTTTTGTCAAATTATTTCAGCCCAGTTCCACTGATCCATATAAAAACCCCATAATGTGTTTGTTATATATATACAGCATTCAATCCATCAGCATTCTGTCTAAAGAGATGTCTCACTCTGGCTAAAAACCATTTTACTTATGGTAGCACATACATGTCTGTAAGTGTTTCAGAGCAGGTTATTAAATGCATGTAACATTTTTCCTGGAATTCTTTTTATTAATATATTTATTTTTACATATGAAAGGTGTTGGTAACTTTGAAATTCATCTGTCAAAGATTTAATGTTAATAAACTGTTTCAGCTATGAAAAAGTATTAACAGAGCTGCATGTGTGTTGGTGTAAATTAAAATTAAGTTCACCAAAAGAGAACGTATAAAAATTGCTTGATATTCAAACAATTCAACGACCATGAAAACTGACGATGTAGATGTACTGCAGACAAGAAGCTCTTCAGTTAAAAGACAATTAGGCTGTACATTTAAAGAACCACTCCCAGGCTGAAGCGTGTGTAGGCAGCCAATCACTGAGGTGGATCAATGCCACAGCCACAGAGGTGCTAAAAAAATTATACTGACTGGTAAGGTCAACTACAGCTACATTCACCAGCCATGTCTAAGCCATATGTGGTATGTGGTACCATTTGCTTTGGTTCATATTTGGCTACAAAATGCCAGAAAACAGCTAAATTTGTGAACACTTAGACACAATTGCTCTGATTTGTATCAATGCTTTTGAACATGGCCCTTAACGTGTCACGTTTAGTACAGGTTATGATTGACCTCAGCACAACTTACACATGTTGTAGTTGTCATAACCAGTTGAAGGAGATGGGGTTTCCCACATCTTCAGTTTGGATTTACTATAAATAACTAAGGTTGGATATGAAAGTTTTTTCTTGATCTGGTCTCTTTGACAATGACAAAAGGTGCTCTGCAACCCTTACAGACGTTTGTGCAATAAAAGTACTGTATTTCCTAAATTAATAACCAGCTGTCAAATAAAAGTCAAGTCTTGAAAAATGACCAAAGGAAAACAAGGGT
>JAPZDY010000022.1:2169143-2191221 GCA_029783645.1 Ctenochaetus hawaiiensis
GTGTGTGTGTGTGTTTGCAGTATGCAGTGATGCAGAGTGAAGTGTGTTGATCGACCCCTGTGGAGTCAGTCTAATCCATTCAGTTATAACTGCGCTGTGAGGATGACTTCTCTGTCTGCCTCATATGAAGCCATTATTCCCCTGAGAAGAGCAGCTATAAATCACTGCCCCTGCCTCATCTATACACAATCAATGATCCTCTGAACACACACACATACTGTATGATTAAAAGCCAACAGTCACATATCCAAACACAAATGAAAACACTGGTAATCCCCCATACAAACACATAAAACTGCATCATCTACTTCTCTCTTTTTCCATCACCATCAATCTCTCTTTTTGTTTCCAATCCTTTTCTATCTCTCTCTCTCTCTCTGTCTTTGACTGTATTGAGCGACCTATTAAAGCAGAAAGCTCACATAATGTCCACTCATCAACAAGCTGAACTCATCAAATGAGCCAAAAACAAAAACCAAGCTGACAGTCAATTTTATGTCACCACCGAGTGTGTCTCTGTTTTTTTTAAATCAATTGATGTAAGGAACACTTGACACTCACTATCTCACCATTGTTTATTATCGTCTTAATGGTGCATTCAATGAGTGTATTTTGAACAGCTGTTATTAACATCTACAGTGTATATTAATTAATATATGACTATATATAACTAACAATTCATAATTCACCTAAGTGTTTTACTTTGGTAAAAACAAAACAATTTGATCTTGAACGACACTACACACAACTTTACTTTAACATCTCAAAATCCTCTTTGTACAAAGCTGCACAATGAAGGTGTTTCCATTGTGGCAAACATGACAGATACAAATAGAATTTGAAGGAATTTCTGCAAGCCCGTCCATCACAGTGATGGATCATTATTAGTTACTCCTGCGGCTACACACTGAAAAAAAAGAACAAAGTAATTTCTCAACACATCTGTGTGTCCAGCAGGGACAACACACATCTGTGTTAGTGTTAAATGCAAATATGTCCTAACTGTTGGGTAATAAATATCCCAAATGTCAACTGTTTAGCAACACAGAGAAACAGTCTTGTTTAGTCTGATGTGCAAACATTTTGTATATTTTGCGTTATTGTGAATTTTCTCAGCTCAAAGAGCAGCTTGCCTTGAAGGTTTTTATTTTATTTAACTAAGGCTAGTAGAAGATGCATTTAATGCTGTTTCAACAAAAAAAGGAGTCCTTCATTCCAGTTTTTTGAAATCTCAGAATTTTAGCCAAGATGAGAATCTTAGTTATAGTCTCAAAGATCTGAGTCTATAACTTAATGGTCTTATTAACTCAATGGGACCTTAACCTATGATCACTGAGTCTCTGGTCCACTGGTAACAGCACTGTAATATTGAGATATTTACAGCATTACACACTGGGTCTCTACAGCTTCATATCAAAAGCATTTAAAAGGTTAAAGTCAACATGAATTGACTTTTATTATGACATAGCCACAGGAAATGCAGTGCATTTTTCAGTAAGCTAAGCACCTACAACTGTCCATCAAAATGTGTCTACAAAGACAGTTGTTCCCAGCATCCAAGCTGATCAGTTAGAAATACTGCAGGGAATAATGAAACAAGAAGGAGAGACCACAGCTGCACACCTTCAGCCTTTTACTGAGTAAAACTCATTTCAGGATCTCTTTGCCAAAGATTTGTGCCTTGTGCAAAATAAAGTCAGATCAGTCAATTCAGTCAAAAAATGTCACCGTAACAATTTATCTAATGTAACTAACATCTAAGGACACATGAAAACCAAAAGCTTATTTTTCTGGTTCATATTTGAAAAAGCTTCTAGTTATGTCATTTATCTCAGCTCAGAGTTTTTTAAGATTTTCCAATGAGAGATTTAAACATTTAAAATACCTCATTACTCATGTGAGATTACTGTGGTCTTTGCATGATTAATAGAGAATGTTCAATGTTTAATGTATCCTTGGAAAAATGAAGAATTGTGTACTGAAACCAAAACATTGACAAGGAATTGCTACATGGTAAAAAAAAATGACAAAATGAACATATAATTCCTCTATAAAGTCAACTGTGTGATGATTCACACTTTCAATCAGTTGTAGACTTTCTATCCTTTGATATACAAGCGTGATCATATCCATATACACATACATGCTTTATACATAAACAACATTTGCCACCAGAATGAGATGTGAATAGTTCAACACTAGAGATCAAAGTGCTTAGCAAAAGTACTCAATTTTCAGTAAAAGCACTAATGACTCTTTTAAACATCAGTGCAGTAAACACATCAATCACCAAAGACGTGGTTATTAATTCTGTTCATTACAGTGGTTTACACTGCATTTCTTTTGTACTATGTCAAACCTGTAAGTGAAAACGCAGTCCATTTCTGCTCTGACTTTTTTCCTGATTCATCACTCACCGCCATCACAAAACTTAAACAGTATCCTGCATCCTAACAGCAGTTTAACCAAATCGAAAGCACTTCCAAGGTCTCACTGACATAAACAAACTGCTCCTTTGATGAAAGATTTTGTTGAAATCAAAAGAGGTAGGAGAATATAACAGGGAAGACCAAAAAAAAGCTCAGAAAAAGAAAAACTCAGCACAAGGAAAAAAACTGAAAAAGATGGAGCTGAGAGGAGGTGTATTGGTTTTTTTTTCTTTGGGAACAGTTATGAAGTGCCATCAGTCTTGAGCTCCAAGTGTTCCCATCAAGTGACATCAATAAATATGTATGAAGGAAGAGGAAGAGGAGGAATAAGAGAGGGAGATAAGTGAGAAATCAACAAGGGAAAAAGAGTCTTAGTCTTTTCTACTCTTGTGAAAAACATAGAAAAACACTATATGTCATCATTCACCCTTTCACACACACATGTTCATATGCCAAAGGCAGAGGCTATTCCAACAACTACTCTGCCAGCGAAGATGAGGTTTTAAGTTGACTACACATCTGACTTGACAATTTAGACTAATGCATAGTAAATTTTGGGGACCCTGCAAAACTCTATTTTCCCTTTACAGGTTTGTAATATTTTGCAGCTGCCATCCTTTTATCCTCACGGGTTCTGGGTACAATGATGGAGCAGGCAAATAAAATCTGATGTCTGACTGACAACATGAGAATTAAATCAGATGCCCTTTGACTGAAGAGCTTAATCAACATTCCGGTTGAAGCCATTAAAAACAAATTTGTATGGCCAGAAGGTGAGCTTGAAAAGGGAGATAATATTTTAGCTCTTAGTATGGGCAGTGACGCTGTGATGGGCATACTGGTTTTACTCCAGCCCACATGACTGTAGGGTTTAGTGCAGCCTTGGAGGTCCAGGGCCCAGGTCTGTTTGGCTTGTTCAGCTGAATTTTATCTGCTCCTCTGTCCCATAAAACCTTCCTATTGACAGGCAGCTCCACATCGACCCTCCTTCCCTCCTCCATATCCAGGCCACATTTTTCTTCCCTATGAGTATTAGTTTATTGAATAAGTGGCATCTGTTTTCCTGGCCCCGTCACTGTAAGGCGAGGTATTTCTCACTGACACACAGCACTGATTTATACACAGCTCTGACTCTCCCCACAAAAAAAATAAAACTAAGCAAAAAATTTCCAATACATCCTCTGTTCCAACAGCTCACACACACACACACACACACACACACACACACACCAATACAAACACACATCACGTCTCCACTTCATCCTGTCTTCCTCCATCCATACTGTGTATAATTAAGTTGGCAGATGTTATACACACTTAAACACTTTTACACTGTCTTCACTCTTATCCACACTCTCACTTTCTGCAGTTTTTTTTTTACTAGCCAAAATGTATACATTTTGAGTTTGACTTGAGTATTTAGTCATAAAAACAAAAAAATCAATAGAATTTTTAAAATTTGCCTAGGATATTGTTATCATTTGAGCATAAGAACAAAAATTCCACAATGAAATAAAAGAAAGTACTGACAGATGTAGCTTTGTATTTCAATGAAAGGAATTGTTTTTTAAACTTTCCAACAACTTTTGAAGCCTTTTGAATTGAGATTTCTGAGTTTACAAGGTGTACCTGAATGAACCTTGTGGATGCATGTGACATGTAATTTATAGTAATCATTTCAAGTACTCTCCATTTAATTATTAAAAATATGTACAAAAAAAGTTGCGATACCATTGTTTTGAACCCCAATCCAAAGGGACATAGACAGAAGTAAAAATGAGTAAGAACAGTAAAAATAGTAAAAATTGAAATGTTAATATAATTTTGAAGCACAAGAAATAAATTGTTCTTCAATCAGTTTGTGCATTTTAGCCTGATTGGGGTCAAAAAGTGATTTAACATGATACATTGTATCAGATTTGGACTTTTATGGCAGTAGTTCAACTACAACGCAATTTTTTTTTTCTTAGAGAAATCTGATGGATATTTTTAAATTATATTGTGCTAAAAAATGCTGCCTTTAGGTTGGGTTTAAAAGCAGAGATTGAGATTTGAGGAACTCACACTGTTGAGGGTTGAGGGCACAATTTGTTGCTCAACTTTTCATCCACTACGTACACACTATGAGTTTAATGTTTACAGATTATTTTTCCAAATAAAACGATCTAGAGGGAACAGACAAATGGAAAACATGAGAGTCTTTTTAGACAATTCTGTATGATGTAATAGTTTCTGGTTGTAATATTAAATACAGTGGACTTATTTAGCATTTATATTCATAAGAAAATAACACATTTTATACATGCTTTCTTACCTGTCTGGATTTTGCGGACAGACGTGCATCTGCAGTAGGATCCTCTGGGTGAAGGTTTTGAAGCACTGGCCACACTTCCACAGGTGCCAGTCGCTAAATTCACTACTCAGCTGGCTGGTGGAGGTTGGGCTTGCCAGGACCCGCTGGTTCTTTGATCCCAATTGACCAAAACTGGAGTCTGACTGAACACCGACCCCGACCTTGTCCAACAGGGAGAAATTCCTAGAGCAGGGGGAGTGGGGGAAGACCATGGACCTCATGAGAGCATTGGAGGGGGTGGAAGAGGAGGAAGATGAGGAGGGTTTGCTGTTCTTGCTGAACGACTGGAGGGACTCCTGCCTGGTCATGGCCTCCACCACCGTGCCTGGAACATTTACTGTATACAAACACAAAAGACAGAAATTATTCAGTTATGAGGGTATTGTATTTTCAAGAAACAAGTACTGACAAAGAGTTTTATGTTAAACCTGCCCCGGACTCTTTCAGTCTAAGGATGAAAGAAAGGCCCTCCATTTACCAAAAGATGTACGTTCAAAAGCCTAACTGAAGGTGATGAGCTCTGGTTAGTTGTCAAAGATTTGCATATGCAAGCAACTACAATAAGTGTCATTTGTAGGCTCTCAGTTATATGTCCAGAGTGAAGAACTTGGACATCAACAAGGAAATCAGGGCAAAACCAGTGATCCTTCTTGTTAAAAGGAGTTTGTTGAGGTGGTTCTGCATCTGCTCCGAATGCCTTGTGGTAGATGTGTTCTAGAAACATCAAACTGGGAGGAGTCCATTGAGGCAGAACCACAACAAACTGGAGTGTTTGTATATCTGACATGGCTTCGGAAAGCCTCTGGATTCCCAGGTGGGACTGGAGGACATGGCTGAGCAGAGGGTCAGCTGGGCTATCTTGTCCTGCTGAGATCTTCAGAGCGACAGCAACCCACTACAAGTCAAGAAGGTGCTAAATCCCAAAAATGCACTCCACCTGCTGCCACTGCAACTTTGATATGGACAAATGATGAAAAATGGACCAACAGGTGGATAAACTCAAACATCATTAGTTCAAAGCTTACTACAGATGGCTTGTAGTGTGTCTACATTTTATCTGTCATTAGGACAAATTTAGACTTTTATGATGGAAAAAGAAAGCAAGCTACAGTGTCCTTACTGAGCTCAGATATGTCTGCCTGGCACAAACTGCAGCTCCTGACCCAGTGAATGGGATTCTGCTAGTGGGGCTGTTTGGAGTCAGTTTCTCCATAAAGTTACAGTGAATGGTGTTCCTTTCTCTGATCACAGAAATGTCTCTTAAACTATGGCTAAGACACAAAGCCAAGATAGAGCCTCAAGCCTGGCCTTTTGGTGGGTCCTCACATGATGGCAGTCCCAGGGAGTAAATATTTTTTTTCAGTTTAATCTAATTATTTTAATTTAATTGTAGCTGATATTATGTCACTGCTACTATTAGTTAAGTATTACTTATGCTAGTGCTACTGTTAATAATACTGCCATTCCTTATGTTATTGTTACCCCTGTGTTTATACTACTATTACAACTACAAAAACAATAGTAACAACAACAATGGTAGTAATATTAATTATAATATAGTATTAATCATTTTTATCATTAGTATTATCATTAGTCATTATGATGATAATAAAATGTTTTCATTACTTGACCAAATACAACTGCGTGAACCAGCCCCAATATTATCTCTTTGTCTATTAATAACACACCTAATAACACACCTACACTGCTATTTTTCTTTTGCTTTTGTGATGTGGGAAGTGGAAGTTTCTCAATTTACAAATGTCAAAAGATCTATTTTATAGATGTTTTTAAATAACTTGGTGTTAACAGAAAAAAAACAATGGTACTCAAATGTGGAGGTAATGCAGTACCCAGTTAGTTGTGTACACAAAAAAAGAGTTATCTTGTAACTCATTCTCACAGAAAGCAGCAGGTCCAAGCTTTTTTGATTTACCGATGAAATATATTTGTAGGTCAAAAGTCACATTAGGTTTATCATGAACACTTTCTAAACCCTCATTAAGAGACTAATGTTAACTTAATAGAAAAAAGCAGTGATTAGCAGTAAAAAGGCTTCTTTTACAATGATGGCCTTTCCAAGATTTATTGATGCAGCAGAGGGGCTGTTAATTCTGTTTGATAAGTGCTTTGTAGCAAAAGCTGGAAAGATAAATGAATTAGATGGATGAGATGAACAGATTTAGAGTACATAAGTGTTGCTGTTGAATATAACAGTTAAATATAATGTTATTAACAGAAATGAATAAACTCTATAAAAGTGTGTTAATTTGATTTTGGCTGAGCCAGCTGATGCCAGCTGTCCTCACTTGACCCAGACTTCAGCTGTGTTCTGTTTTGTGGTCTGACCAACAGACTGCTCTGGACTTCATAAACCTTCATTATGTTTAAATGACACTGATAGTGCTTGTCTTACTCTTACTTACTGCAGATAGTTTCACTTTTCACTATGTAAAACTGTCCTGTTCAGAGAAACTTCAGATGCGGACTAGCAGGAAGACTAAACATCTAACTTGCTCTCTGCCAGTCCTTTATCATTGTGGCACATGGGTATTATTATGAGTCTGCGACATAGTACTTCTATTGTCATATATGTATGTATACACACACACACACGCACCCACACACAACCATTTCACCACCTCCTTGGATTCAGTTTCTTCTTCTAGTACCTGCAGTATTAGCTCTTTCTAGGATCATACAATGAACTTATCTAGGAAGACTATAATGCTTTTTCTTTTCTCCTCACTCTAACATTGCTTTACTGCACCTCTGCAGTCAGGTCTTCATAACCATTTTCCATCCTTCATCAGTTCACCTCTGCCATCAGGCCACCAGGCTCCATTGATCCTCTAATAACCTTATGAGGAGATAATTACACCATCTGTAAGTTGCCCGACGGCACTATTGACGCCCGCGTAACAAGCCACTCGCCAGCACTTAATTCATTTTGCAACAAACGTCGCATACACAAAAATGCAAGTCAATACAGCCTGGGCTGCGCATGAAATGCATCATCAAAATGGGAGAATTATGCAGATGCAGTTTGCAACACTGCAGAGTCTGTGTTTTCTTTCTGCATAAGGGGTGTGATCTCTTCCACAGTGTGACATAAATACAAACTTACCTAAGACTTCAGGCTCAATGATGAGCAGGTTGCGAAGATTTTGAAAGCAATTTTTCAAGCCAAAAGAAAGTTAGAGTTTTATACTGAGTAAAGCTCATCACCCCACTCTGTAGGCTGATACTTCACTACACTACACTACACTACACCTTCTGTTCATCCATTAGTCTCTGCTTCCTTTTAACACTCTTCTTTGTCCATCTCATATGATAACCCCTTCCAGATGTCCATTTTTTTTCTGTTTCAATATTGTCTCTATTTGTAAATTAGTTTGACAGTATGTATGTACTGTCATTCAAAACAACAACAACAACAGATCTACGGAAAACACTAAAGTAATCCACAATTTATTTAAGAGATCTGGGCAGAGCCCCACTTGATATGAGAAGCATGCTTACATACAGACTGAAGAACAAAAACTTTGATGTACACCATAGAAAAGATTCTCTTAAAGTATGACTCAAATGATCTTAATTTACTACATGAGGCAAGGTCAACAACGAATTTGGTTGCGTAACAAACATTACTGAAAATGGAACACAATCACATTGTTTGGTCTAACCACTTTCTTAGTGTACAAACTAAGTGATCATTTTATTTAAGACTAATACTGTCAGTATAACTCATTAAAGGCTAAAATCAGCAATGTGTTAGCCTGTCTCCCAACTATATTCTCACTCAACACTGTCTGTGGCTCTCAGCCCAAAGCCCGCAGGTTCTGTCTGGAGATGTACATTAACTGTATTTGTCACAGATATATATATTTTTTTTTCTTTAAAAAGTAACAGTAAAACAGTAATTTCTGCAACCAGGTGGACCCTCTAGTTTTTAACAATCATTACAGGGGGAAATAGTGCATTTATTGTGGACTGTTTTCAGCAGTGGAGTAATCCAGATCTGATACTTGAAAACTTGTTAATGAGCAATAATTTGATACACTACTGTGTTTTTGACAACAGTGGAGCTGCACTGCATAAAAAAGGATTTTATCTCAGGCTTTGGATGTACACACAATATGGGACAGACACATTTTTAACAGTTATACTTTAAGTTTATGCATTGTTGTATTAACATCAATAAAATTAACTAGTCAAAGGGGAAACTTTTTGACTCTAGGGACTCCCCTGCTTGTGTTTGTGCTTCTTAAAAGTGTCTCTTTGACTTTCTCTCTTAACTGGAATGAAGTATGGTTCAGAAAATGTTGCCAAAGCTTTGTTCGTAATCAATAATTGTTAGCTTCTAGAGACAATAAAGTCTTATAAAATCCATTGAGGCAATTATAATAAAGGCAATAATGATATGTCAAATAGAAAGAGATGTAAATATAACGTACTCAGGAGCTGACTGCAGCGGTGGACTAAATATCTTTGTCCTTTTTTACACATCTTTTTTTCTCTTTCCTTCCTGTCCTTCTCTTAACTCTTTATCCCTCTTCATTTCCTTTAACCCAACCCCTACTTTTCTCTTTTATCCTTCAAAGTTTATCAATATTTTTTTTCCTTTTTACTCTTCTCATATCCTAGTCTAGGTCTACCACTCTCTTCTCTCCTGTCTTCTTAGTTGTTGTCTCCCCCCTCATTTCTTCTTCTCCTTTTGTCTCTTCTGGTCTCACTTGTTTTCTCAAAAAAATAATTTCTGCTCTCATCCTTTTATCCTTTTCCTCTCCTCTTCTTAATCTTATGTTCCTATAAAAACACAATTAATCCATCACTACTTCTGCCAGAGGCTGGAAAAGACGTAGCAGAAAAAAGAGAACAAGAGAAAAAATGTATTATAGAAAAGAAGTAGTTTAAAAAAAGTGAAGAGTCTCTCTGAAATAATTTTTTCTTTTCTGTCAGTGCACATGTTGTTGTTGTTAGGCGGCAGCCGGGCTGCGCTGCGTCAAGCCGACAGGCCGTGATTGGATGGAACGTGCATTAGTAAACAACCACAGGGTGTGTGTGTTTTGACAAAATGCGTGTGTCTGCGTATGTTTGTGTGTGTGTGTGTGTTTGTTTATGTGTTTGGAGAGTTTGTGTTTTCTTTGTTTTGTGCTGGTGTGTGGTTTGGCTCCGATGTGTCCTCTGTTTGTGTGTGCACATATGTAAATATTCATGTTGTGTGTGTGTATTTCTAAGTTCTTACACGTGTTTGTAAGCAAGTGTGTCAGGGAATGTTTTTTTATTGCTATGTGTGTCTCTTACGGTGTTTGTTGCATGTGCGTGTGTGTGCAAGTCTGAGTACATGTTTGTGTGTGTCTTTGAATGTACTAAAATAAATGAACCCAAAAGTTCACATATTTTTGTTAAGCTTCAACTTCTTCATTTTCAATCTAAATCAGAACAAGTCAAACATGCAGTTTCTCTTCCTCTTTGTTAACATTTGGTGTGTGAAGGATCCCACACCAAATGGTTCCATTCATTACTCTTTCTTAAATTTATAGCATTTTCTAGAGTTGTTCTTAATTGTTTCTGGTTTTAAAAGATGGTCATGGGCAACACCTGCACTGGGTGTATCTGTGAGCCCAAATCTATACCAGAAGAATATTTTCAGTCTTTGGTCATTTAGTTTGTCTTATTAAATGTTCAAGTTCTTCAATAACATGATGGCCTGTTAGAGTAAGGTCAGCCCAGATGCTATTTTTTATTCCAATGAACATCTAAATCCCAATAAGGGGTTTTGGGCAGTGACAAGCTCGCTTGGACCAGGCAAGCCTCTCTGGATGTTGCCTGGCAGGTATTCAGTTGGTCCTTTTTCATTTTAAAGTGCACAAAACAGAATTATTTTCATGCAGCAGGTTTGCAAAATTTGTTGATAGACACATTTGGTGTTCCTATCAAGTAATTTCCATGCCATTTATCAAAACTTCAAGCCTTAACTAGCTAACTAGTCTAAAAGCAAGACAACACTCAGAAACCAGTAAAATATTGAGCGCAACTTAGCTATAAAGTGACATTTTATCTGAAAACTAATTTAGTATACTATATGAGCCATTCATACCATAAATCAAAAAACTGTGTTTTAAATGTGCCTGAAATGTGTTGTATTTTGTATCATGCATTATAAGCACTTTATATTACATTGTGATTAAAATTTTTGACGTAAAAGAATCCAAATATCATTAATTCACTACTATTTCTGGTAACAACTAGCGAGGGCAGCAATGTTTAATCAACTGGTTTTCTTATCAACTACAATTCTTCTTCTGACAGCTTACATTTCCTTCACTGGCAGATATGCATTTTATCACCTAAATGCAAAAGTAAAATACGAAACTAGAGAGAGTCCCCAGTCTGAATACATTCAGTTGAAACTTTCCACACTAATAAAAGTCAAAACTTCTGACATCTACTCGACTGAGAACAGAACAGTGCTGCGTTCTCCTGAGCAAAGTTTTGATGTCACACTCGATCTTTGTAGGCACATTCAGCAGATAATGATGCCATGGGAAACCCAAATGTAATTAGCACCTAAATGTCCTCAAATTAGAGCAGAGTCGCTGTCTTCAAGTACAAAAGAAACTTAATCTTTGCTTCATTCATTCAGCAATCTTTTTTCACTGAAGAGTGGAACAAGAGTTCCATGTATTCTGTTTGTATGCATGTATTCTGCATACATATTTGAGGGTTTTACATTAAAATCTGTTAACATTAGCTCCAATGTGCAGGCTATGAGATAATGTTTGAAATATGATATTTTTATTAATAGGCACAATAATTTGTGGCAAAGAAACCTCAACTATTGCAGTAAAGTCTCACCACTCACCAAAGAGGGAAATGAACACTTGGAAAGGAACTGTACTAAAACAACTGTAAAGTTTGAAATATAACTTGTAAACTTAAACTGTTGAAGCCTCATACTGGCCTAACCTGACATTTAAAATGCACTGTACTTTCTGCATTATAACACCTGAGGCTGAAGGAAGTGACCTTTACAGAGGGATCTTTGTAAGTAATGTTCTGACAAAGGAGGACCTCAGAAACATAGTTATACTAATGTGTGTGTGTGTGTGTATGCGCGCATGTGTGTGTCCGTGTGTGTCAGTAAAAGCTGCCACAGTCCTGTCACGATGAAAGATGTCATGTAAGAGAGTCGTTCCATCTGTAAAACAAACCAGTTTGTGGCCAAACGTCTCTAATTTGCAATCAGCACGATCTCATTTAACTGCGACTCTGGGAAAGACGAGCTCCTAATTCAATTCATTTCCATTTAGATTCCAAAGATTAAAACTACTTCTTCATGTTATGAGTTTTTGCGAAGTTTGTATTTTTTCCCCTGCAGGGACTTTTTCTGTCAAATCCACAGAAAAACATTTTAAATGGAAGAGATATAAACAGGCTGACTTGGTAGAAAACTGGAGGAGATGTAAACTTAAATAAATTAGTGACAGAAACAAAGAGGGTGGACAGGGAGGGACAGAGGGAAGGGAAAATAGAGAAGATGGCACATATAGTGAGGTGGAGGACATGGTGAGGTGGGGGAAGAAACAAAGAGATGAAAGCCAGGAAAGACAGAAGGAACAAAAGAAGAAAACAAGAAAATGGACTGCAAACAGCAGAGAGAGTAGTAAAGACCCAAGAAAAACATCATAAGCAAACGAAGGTCCCAGACTGTCAAAAACATTTCAACCAGCAAAAATCAGGAAAATATCTTATTTGAAAAGACAACACCAAAAAAAACTCGACTTTGCTTCTGATGCTTATCTCTTTGGCTAAATGCTAATGATTATAATAACTTTTCAAGACCATCATATATATATGGAAAAGTCTGGTTAGTAAGCAAAGCAAGCAGCTGAATGTGACTGAGTGTTGTGCATGCATAGGTTATAACAGACTATAGAACATGCAGATTTTTTATCTAAAAACTATGGCTTCTTGAAAAAGTGTGATAAGAGTAACAGTAAATGTAAATGTTAAATTGTTATAGACTGAGAGTTAAGACTACTTCATGAGATAAAATATCTAATATTGGTACAATCAAATTTATGATTTTGAGATACTAAAAACATAAATGCTCCTAAACCTGCAGACATGCCATAATATTTTCTTGGCAAAATAACTAAATAAAGAACAAGAAGGACAACCAAAGTTTGCAGAAGACACAATGACTGAAAGTTTTGACAAGTTACAGTGAAACAAATTTATTCCTCTTAGTCACTGTTCGAATGATTTGAACAGGAGCCTTCATAAAGGGATAGTTCAACCAAAATTGAAATCTCACACAATTTTCACTCACCCCTGTGTTGATGGAGGCGCACATAGCTCAAACGCTCTCGCGAGCTGTTGGCTTCCCTTGTATCAGCATGTCGTGGATTTCTTTACCTCGGTGAAACCCCAGAGGGGCAATGTGGATTAGAAAAAGTCACCAGAGCCTCCGTCCACATAGTGGTGTGTGGTAACTTCCAATTTTGGATGAACTATCCCTTAAATGTATTCATCATTTATAGTATACAATCCTGAATAAAAGGTGGAGGTCCACAAATGTGGTCCACAAACATTTTCATTTGTAGAAAAATAAGAGGATGAAACATTTCAATGGACAGCTAAGTGCGGCCTCAGGGAAAGAAACAAATAGGGACAGAGGGGGGCAGTGGCACAAAACATTTACATTTTTAGCAAACAGAGGACTTTTTCCAGTCTCAATGTGACATGTTCACTTGGCCAGACAAATAAATCAGACAGCATCAGGTTCGTGGAAAAAAATAATATTAAAATGATAAAAAATATATATATATAAATTTTGTCAATAATAAAATTAGAAAGACATTCAAAGAAAACCGCAGTTTCTCTTTTTCTTCACAGACAGGTCATTTCAGAACCATAAGGTTTGGATTAAGTTTTGAGCATTTAAAGGTTAAAGCCACAGTTACATTATTAAAATGTGCTTCTGATTTTATCAGTATTTAGTGTTTTGCTTTACCATGAGGCAGCTGTGGGAGCCTAACCCATGACTTTTCTGTCACTTACTTTTCATATGGTGTAATTATTTGGTTTTTCCAGATGTACTATACAGCCAAATTGTTTCCTGATGTTTTTTGAAACTGTCCTTTTAAAACTAATGTACATCAACCTCACAGGAAGATGTCCAACATAGAGGAGGCACAGAGAGAGAGAGAGAGAGAGAGAGAGAGAGAGAGAGAGAGAGAGGAAAACAGAAAGACAAAAAAGAAAGAAAGAAAGACAGAAAGAAAGGTTTGACGTTCTTTCTTAAAACATAAGAACTTTAAGAAAAGTGCCTCTCCTGACATCATTAAAACACACACACACACACACGCATACACACTCTTTCTCCCCCTCCCACATGTGCCATCATTTTCTGTACTATGCCCTCCCACTTCTTACTGACCCACCTCTCAGGGCCCAAATAAATTCCAAGCAGCTTAAGGCCAGCCTCAACCCACTGCTGTTCCCCTGGTAACTGAGACAGAGCCCGACCCCTCCAAGTCCCACAATGCAGTGCCTTGCCGTTACTCCAGTTCATCCTTGCTAAAGAAGCTCCCTAATAGACACTAATAATACTTTCCTCAACTGCTTTGATGTCTTGCTTATCCCTTACAAATATGGTCAAATAATCTGCATGGGCCAGACAGACATATTGGCCTATCAAACAGTAGGAAAGAAAGAAAGAAGTGTTCTCTCACAGTTTTCATCCTGAGCAATGCACTGCAGCGGGATGCCAAAGAAGGAAGTGTAGGAGTCATTGTACCAAACCAGCAGCTCCGTTCCCCTGGGGATATCCATACATGCTCTGTAGAAGATACAGGACCTGCAATAAAACACAAACACATGCACATTCAATTTGAAAAGTGCGACAAAAAAAAAGTTTTACTTCTGTTGTTATCATATGGACATCATGACAAGACATCATGAAAAGACTTGCAGCTGTAATTGCAGCAAAAGTCTTGACTCAGGGGGGCTGAATACTTTTGCACACTGCACTTTTAAGTTTTGAATTTGTAAATAAAATTTAAATCATGTATAATTTTCTTTGTACTTCACAGTTGTGTGCCACTTTGTGTTGGTCTTTCACATAAAATTCCAATAAAATATATTTATATTTGCGGTCGTAACGTGACAAAATGTGGAAAAGTTCAAAGGGCATGAATACTTTTGCAAGCCACAAATATCCTGGTCCAGATTTTAGTCTAACAAGCAAGGACAGGCAAGGAATTTGATTCTTAAAAGGGAAAATTCTTGTTACAGCAGCGAAGTCAGAAGTCAGTGTCAGAAGGGGTTTTTATTTTGTTCGGAAGATTTTAACACAATAAAGTGAAGTAGGACTAACAGCAGCATCCTAAAAATTAGATTATTCTAATTTTCTTGACCACACAAAGACATTTTGACCCTGTGCTTAAGAAAAGGCCAAGGGATCATTAAAATCAAGAAGAATTACCCTTCTGAGGACCATGAATATCCACAACTAACTCAGTGCTTATATGGCTAGAGGGTATTTGGATAACTCACTTGAACAAAGTTTGAACAAATGGACTGGCTGTTATTATCATCAGACAAAACTGAAAAAAAAATGCTGACAAAGAAAACTGCAGATGGGACAGTGTAAGTTATCAATGACTCTAGCCAGATTTAAGAAACGCCTCCCATCTGATAAGAGCTTATTTAACATCTGTTTGAACCCAAATGATTTATGGGAAATATCTAGTGTCTCACACAATCTCCAGACCAACTAATGACCGTGATGTTGTTAAAGCACGTGTGGTGGAAAATTCCTGTGCACAACTTGCAAAACACTTGAGTAAAACAATAATACTTTTGTTATATTCATTCTCACATCTTGTCATCCTTTGATGCTTAGTGGGTCATAAAATGATCAAGTAATATAGTTTCTGTCAATATCTTTGTAATGAAATATTTTATATAATTTCATACTCCAAGTTTCCTAAAAAACATTTTTGGACATTATAGCACTAAAATTTTTAGTTTTAGAGTAATGTCCAGGTGGAGGTGTTCAGTTCCATCTGGACATTGACCTGTGCTAACTGAACTGGTTTAACAAGACACAGAAGACTCCTCTTGTGAGTCCTCTGAAGAATAAAAATGGAGTCCAACAGAAGGAGTCATAACAGCTCTGTCTTACTAATCAATGTTAAATTTTTTAAGTTGTTGTTCTGCATAATTTTCAACTTTTTCATATTATTTCAAAATTAAATAACTGCACGGTTACACACATATGTTCGTACACACAGACACACACACTTGCACACAAAATGAATGTTGACATTTTTCTATTGTTGTAGTTCTAGTTTTTCAACTCCAATCATGATTTTTAAGGTGTTAAAAAGTGAAAAATTAAAAAATAAGTTCTACAGATGAAATCATTCCTTTGTGGAGAAAAATTATAATACAAAATGTAATTCAAATAATTACTCTTAAAGAAAATGACCAAAATGACATAAATAAAAATGATTTCAATAAAAGTCATTGTTGACCTACTTATGGAAGAGTTCAGGGTCCAAGCACGTGCATCTGAGGATTAATGTCTGCTACGTGAGTTGAGCAGCATGTTACCATGTGACTTTGCTACTGTTAGAGTGTAATTATCCTGTTGTTGCCAGGCAGAGAACTGTATGGCCCCCTAAGGTAAGTACAATTAAACCTAGGCAAAATAAAATACCCAATCAGCAAATCAGCCATAAAATGCCTATCTTAGTCTTGAGAGGTCTAAACAGGCAAGTGAAAGAGCTTATGTGTTATTGGTATATGTTAGGACACTGACCAGACAAGGAAGGAAGATTGAAAGGAGCATAGGACAAACTACAGTAAAGTGGTTTACTGTGTTCTGATCAATGCATGACACTGAACAAGTTATACTGTGTTTATGAGCAGCTCCTACTAATGTTGCAGAGACTATAATGACATAATGTGATAGAATTTTAAGGAAGAAAACTGTGGAGCAAGGGAAGAGTAGCAAAAGGTGGTTTAAGGCATGAAATTTCAACCAGTAAGCTGACAGTTCCCGGGTCACACAACCACAACCACAACACCTCATTCATCCAAAAAAGTCATTCTAACAACATGATCAAACTCCACATTTAAAACCACATTTCTTATATCAAGCCCAAACTTTTTTGGAAAGACTCCCAACACATTTTGTCCTCTCACTAGGGGACCAGGGTGTCAGCTGTACTTAATACAAGCTGAGAGGTCACAGGTTCAACTACCACACAACTCTCGTGTTTTCCTGCCAGGAGTGCCTTCGAGTCAGAAAACTAATCATTCTTTGAAAACAGCACTTTGAGACAAGCACCTTACAAAAATAAATTATATTTAATCTAAACCATAATTGCTTTTAAATGTCCTGTTAATTCAAAGCAAATAAAGTTTCCTCATGTGAGAGACATCCACTAATTAAGTTTGATTTTGCTCTACTAAAACACCTTTTGATGTAGTTGAAAGCTTCATTTAACAATCAGGCCGTTAAAATAAGTCCAAAATCAGAGCTCAACATTAAATCAAAACCTGCTTTGTCAAGAAATACAAAAACTTAACAAATGCTTCTCTGCAGACTTTTTTTTTTACAATCAGCTGATTATTTGCATATCTATTTACCTCGTTTTACTCACATCTAACTGATTCTATTTGATTTCTGTGAAAGACTTGAAACTTTCTGCAGTAAGATAATCCATCACAGTCACAATTTAGACATCTTTATTTTTCCTGTTAAAGGAAACTCAAGGGACTCTCAAGGGAAGAGAGAAAGATAAACAGTGAGAAGGAGAATTTGAGGAGGATAAATAACTAGAAGGAGAAAAAGACAAATAGACAGGAAAATAAAGAAGGCAAAAAAAAAGAAGAAGCCAGAGAGGGAGGAGGAGGAGCAAGAGGGGAAATGTCAGCTGTGTGACATGATGCTTATTTAATGAACTGAACACACAATACAATGAGAGAGGAAAAGAAAGAAAGAAAGAAAGAAAGAAAGAAAGAAAGAAAGAAAGAAAGAAAGAAAGAAAGAAAAAGAAATGAAAACAGGAAAACATTAGTAGAGAAACACAAATAAACTGGGAGGGAGGATTCTAAAGATGTACTTCTAGTGGGGTATATTTTGCATTAATCACTTATAGGGAGTGGAAAAACACAAACAACTTGTAGTTTTTTACTTTGGATTTGTAATTTTGTAATTGGTTGACTGATTGATCAACTGACTGTCCCTCACTATTATGCTCTGTGCACATTTACAGTTATTTTACCTTTTTAAAAAAAACTTTGACCATTAACATCCACAAGAAATCATGGCATGTATGAAAAAATGAAGAGATGCTGACAGACACTGCATTAGCAGAAGTTCCCACTGTCCCTAGATTTGATGAAAAAACTGTTCATGTTGCTGCTTTAAGGTGTATTCTATATAAATGCTTTTGCAAAGTAGTGCATAAAATCCAAAGCAAACATGATATGATTTCATTTATACTTCAGTACTGAAAGTAGAATTTCTCATGCTCACACAATCTTGGAATAATGCATTTTTCTTGTTAATAACAGTGAGTGAAAGCACTGATAAAAATCAGAAACGTTTCAGGGCAGTTATTTCAGCCAGACTAGTTGAACTGAGCCTGTTAAAGATCTGTGTTTGAGAGTGTGTATGTGTGTGTGTGTGTGCGTGTGTGTATGTGTTTTATTAATTCTTTCCACACCAGGGGAGGGGTGAGGTGGTGTTGGACCCTTGTGAAAACACAGTCAAGAGGGACTAAGCAATAAATCAAATATACCCCATGACCTCCTAGAATAAAAAGAGAAAGTGGGGTCCACAAACATGCAGCTGATTATATGTATTTAAAACAAATGTATGTGTTCAATGCATACATGCTGCTACATTACGGCGAGGCTGTGTTATTCAAACACATCCAACAGGCTCTAAGGTATGAAAAATATAGACCCCTGCTGCCTTACAGCAGTATGGTTAAATTTAAAATTGTTCCTTTGGCAGATCGGTGGGACGCTGTAGTGTCAGCCCTCTGATCTTCCCACTGGTCTGTTTTCATACAAAGCAAAGATAGCTTTATAAGCAGCTTTTAAATAACAGCATACGTATGAACAGTGTGAGGTTGTAAATCAAACTACTCAAATACCAAACAAGGTGCGAGAATGTTTTTACATGCATGAAAAAACATGTTTACCTGAAACAGTCCAGTTGAAAAAGTGAAACAAAGCCAGTCTACATTTTTAATGTGGTATGGCCTGACCCATTGACCATTTTCTGAGGTTTTAAAGAGTTTACTTTCAAAGTAACTTTACAGGTATTGAGACCTTTCTGGTCGAGGCTTCAAAAACCAGTGTCAATCAGTGATGGAGAATGCGTTTAGTTCCCTCTAATATTTTTCTGTGATTCAAACTGATCAGTTAAGCTATCCCTGACCTAGTTCTTTAGGCATTATTAAAAAACATTAGAGATAACTATGATCAATTTCTCTAATCAACAGGATTAGGAAACAACCCAGAATGCAATGCACGGTAAGGACAGGCTGGAAACAGAATATGAAAACTGAACTAATTTCCTAAAAGCTCTGAGTCATAAACATTTTTACATGAGTACTTTATTTTTCCCGTACAGAAAACAGTCAGCTTTTTCTGGTCAGACAAGTTTTGCAAGTTTCTTGAGTCTTGACGAGAAATTACTTGCACTCACACACCTTTGAGGGAAATTGTTTGAAATTGTATATCAACATGACTGAATAGGCATAATAAAGTATCTACTAAGACTCTCTCAGCCAAATGCTCTCCATACGGCTGAGCTTGATATCTCCAGTTGGAGATCATAATATTGCCAAGGTTTCCTCAGGGATGCAGCTTTTGGTTTCTCTTTCCGTTTTTGTTTGATTTAGATGGTACTTACCTGTTAAATGCTTTGGAGGCCCTTGTTTTATCTTGAAATTACTTTGAGCCCAGAGTCAGACCTAAATGCACTGATAAGCACATTAATGTAATTTTTTTTTCAAGGACCTTTTGACTGACTTTCAAGGGAACAATTTATGTGTTAATGCACCTACAGAACTCTCAAATAAATCATGATTACTTAACCTGGGCACTCTTTCAATGTTAGAAAGTCGCTCAATGCTGCATTATTATAAAAGGTGCAGTATGAGGAGAGGCCCCAGCTGGCCTCTCCCATATTATTCACATCCAACTTGTAAAAAAGAGGGGATCATGAGGGCACCATCTCAAAATCTTTATCTCTTCAAGCAAGTCCCCTCAATTAATGACATTTGACCATATTTAACCATATTCAGTGAAGGTTTGATCAACTATTATCTGTATCTGTTAGGTTTGTATTTAGTCTTTTATCCCCGACCTTGCTTGGATTGGAACTTCTCCAGATACATTTTCCTCAGTGTCTTTCTATCTCTCCTGGTAATCAAATTGTCAAAAAAGAGGCTACTCTATTCTAAATTGTACAAGTTTTTATCATACAGAATAATACATGCTTGTATTCTAAGTGAAAAAAGTATATATTTAATTAGTTAAAAGTTGTTCCACTTGCAGTAGCAGTAGCAGCAGTAACAGTAGCAGCACTTGAGGAGGCAGTAGCAGAAGGATATGGGCACAACGATGATTTCTAACAAAGTAAAGGCTGTACTAAGATTTACTAATACTAAAACAATTTTGATTATTTAATCTGTGCAAAATATTAATCAGAACAGAATGGAATTATTTGCAAATGTACTGTATTTACCAGCAACATATAAGTGTCCCCAAGCCCATGTAGCAATATTCTCAAATACAATTGTTTTTTACAAAGTGGTGAACCTCACTCAATTCTTGCTTGTGAATGACTAAGTCTTTAGATAATACAACTCTTACACCCTATAATGATGCTATTACCTGTTATCAATCAACCTGTTTACCTATGAAATGCCCCCATCAAGTGTTTTTGGAGCATTACACAACTTTTTCAGTCTTTTGTAGTCCCTGCCCCAACTTAATTTTTACTTCACATTTTACATCACATTCACATTTTTTCCTCACACCCAACAGGCACGAACATCAGCAGCTTAACTGGAATGCCAATTACACAATATGGCAGCATCTGGTAAGTTTTGTGAGACACTGGGCCCTATCGTACACTTTCCGCCGTGCGCCAGTGGCACATTGGGCAGGCAAAGTTAAAAATTGATTCAGGGGAGTTTCCAGGTCAACCTTTGCCGCCTTGTTCCAGGAGCAGCAGAGGAATCCAGCTCTGCCCTGCCCAATGCGCCACTGGCGCACAGCCTGCAGTCCAATCAGCTGTGTAGAATCATTTCATCAATTCATAGGTGTTTCATGGGTGTTTCTCTGGCCAAAAATGCATGAACCAATCGGAGAATCCGCTCTCATTCCCTTTAAAGACTGGCTGTGCCGTGTGCCAGTGGCACAGGTGTATTGCTATTGTACACCAGGCGCAAACGTAAATGGCTGAACTACAAGCATTTATTTATTTATTCATTCATTCATTCATTTATTTGGCTGAACAGGGACAACACTCAATGAATGTATTGTGTCAGACAGCTCTCAGCTGATTTCCCCTTAAGTTAAATCGTTTAGAAAGCAAACATTTTCATATTTTGTCACATCTATTTCTACAATATATTTTCGCCTGCAAAGGCAAACGTGCACATACGCAGGCACGCACGCATGCTTGCATGCAGGCACACACTTAAATATTGTATTCCTTTTGTGAATAGAGTACATGGAGTAATAGTTGATGGACTGTTTTTCTTTCAGCCGCTTATTGATATTGAATTCAAACGAAGAAAGGCGATTGACTGGTGAGGAAACAGAACTCTTGGCTCAGGGTTCATGTTATAAATAATTATTATTTAATCCTTGTTTTCCTGATCAAATAAATGTTGTTTTAAGTCTGCATCTCCGTTTAGACCAGGTTTTGGCTAGTCTAAACTCCTGGCACATTTGACCTCATTGCTCATTGCTACTGTGGAGCTTATCAAGAGGTTTTTTGGTCAAAAGTCAAAAGACTTTATCATTATAATATTCACTAGAGGAGATGATCTTAAAAACCAAACAATAGAGAGTTACATAGATGAAGACTATGAAGGCTACTTAAAAAAACTTATCACTGAATGTGGAGGAAGATACCAGGTCTTCAATAACAATGGCCAGATAAATCATTCTCAAGTCAGCCAGCTGTTGACCAAGATTGAGTCAATGGTGAGGAAGAATGGCAACGACTTCTACACCTCAGAGA
>JAPZDY010000022.1:2191321-2201410 GCA_029783645.1 Ctenochaetus hawaiiensis
GAAAAGATCATGAAGGAGAAGGAACCAGAGATACAGAGAGAGCAGAGAGACCTTGAAAGACAACACCAAAGAGAAATACAAGAGAGGAAAGAAAAAATGACAAGGCTTATGGCTGAATTTGATCAAGATGAGATTGCCAAACTAGTTGAAGAAAAAGAGGAACACATAAAAGAAGAGCAAGAAAAGAATGAGAAAGACAGAAAAAAGAGAAAAGAGGAGGAAAGGAACAAGAAAAAAGAGGAGATATTAAAAGAAATCGAGTGGAAACAGAGCAAGAAAGAAGGGAATGAGCCAAAGAAAAACGATATCAAGAAGATGAACAGTGGAGAGCAGAGGAGCAAGCACGTCAAATAAAGCTCAAACAAGAATATGAGCAGGAAATTGAAAGATACAAAGAGAACATAAAAAAAGAAGCTAGAATCAGAAGAGAACAAGAGGAAAAAGAATCAGAAGAATTACAAGAAAACTATGAAAAGAAACTGAGAGAAATTAGGCAGAAAAATGAAGAGAAGGCCAGAAAACAAGCTGAAGAAGACAATGAATTCAGACAAATGTATGAGAATGAAGTTTCAGCTGAGAGGGAAAAGTCTGCAAAGGAAATGGAGGCTTTAAAGCAGAAGCAACAAAAACACAAAAGGACTGTGTTAGAACAGCTGTGCAAAAAGAAAGTATACCAGGCAGACTTTAATAAGTTGCAGAAAAAACAAGAACAAGAAATGAATGAGCTGAAATCAAAAACATTTGACAATGGAGGAAGTCTGATGTTACGACTGTTGTCGTAATTTCTGTCGTAAGTTCTTTTGTGTTCTGTGTTTTCCTTGTCTGTGTTTCTTTTGCCTTATTTATGTAGATTTGTGTGTGTCATTGCGGAGGGAGGATTGGTGGATCGGTTTTCGGGCCTGGCTGGTGATTGGCTGCTTCCAGGAGGTCACCTGCTATATAAATGGCCAAGATGGCTGCCGGCGTTGGGCAGCAGGCATTTCTTCATCATCTTCTTCATAACTATGTTGTTGTATAAGGAATGTTTTTTTAATTATATCTTTGCTATACATTGCAGCCATATAATGTAAATTGAAAGATTAGACAGATTCACACTTCAAATATATTTTTGTTATTCTTATGCTCAGTTGTGTTTAGATTTACAGAAAGAAAGGTAACACTGTTATATTATATTCTTAATTTTCAGATGTTACCCCATTTCATGCAAGGTAAGATGCCTGTTGGGCTTTAAGAATGTTTCTCTTGTGTACAATCTGAAGATATATGATTCTGTTTTCTTGAAACACTTTTACATTTTCAAAATGTATTTAGATGAATGAATCACTTGAACTGGTTTTTGATGTAACATTTGTAGATTTTAATGTAACACTTTGTTCATAGAGCCGATGCATTTAATTAGAGAAGTATTTTTTTTACTGTTATAAAACACTCTTTGACCAAACTGAAGTATAAAAAAAAATCTTTCGTGTTGAAGTAAAAGGTGTTTGTCCTGTGTGGCTACGAATGTTAGAGCTTTTAAAGTGTTGAAAATAGTATGAAGACAAACAATGTTGGGGTATCTGCAGGTTCAAACTTTTTAAGACCCTATGAATGCAATTCATGACAATTTTGCACTCATACTGTCCAAAAAAGTACGATAGGTATGAAAGACAATCTGATTACACACCTTACTGTGCAGTTTTTGTTTATAATTCATAACACTGTAACACGTGTAAGGAAAATATATGTTCTCAAAAATGATCTTGTTTCCCTTATGTGATCATGATGCATGACCCATAATGTGCTAATGTGCTGTTTAAGCTACCAGCTTCTCATTTTACAATGCAATACTATTTTCATAACATGTTTACCTGTGGCTGCACCCTGCTTAGGACAGGTTTCACTTTTGATTTGCCTTGCTGGGAAAGCAACTGAGTTTAACCACAACTATTTTAGTCTTCTGGTAAATCCAAATCTGCAGTCATTACAGGCTCCCTGGTTTCTGCTTAAATCTTGATTTCCATGCAAGTTTTATTGTTCTTATAGAAGAATACCAGACCCTAAGTTGACCTAACTGCAGATGTTTGGCAATGCACTGCCCCATCTATTCAACTAATAAAATCCTCTACTATTTTTTTTTTCTTGCAAAAAGATGTGCAGAGATACTGTCAGGTATGTCATTTAGTGTGGTTGACGCTTAATCCTGGTGACCACAATTCAATCATCTTGTCTGTGAAGTATTAAATATGGCTGGTGGTGTTTCTGTTTATTTCCTTGTACTGCCTATTGTGCTATGCTGGGTGTTTCATTGTTGTCATGCTCGTTTTGCACCCTGCCTGGTATACTCAGCTGACAAAAATGTTGTCCTGGGTGTGTACATGTCATTAGGATGCTGGTATTTCAATGACTTTGATGCAAGATTTAATAAAAGTAACTTCCCTGGGTAAACAGATCATCAGAAATAAGTTAATCAAAAAAAGAACGGTAAGAATTGCACTGAATTTATAAATCTATCATTTAAAATCTGTATTTTAAAATGTACTAATTAAATAATACAAACACATTCCAGTGGTCAAAAAGGTGCGTGCGACTCAGGTGCTGATACTGATTAAAGAGCATAACTTGAAAAACTTACAAAAGATATTGCTTGCACTTGCTACACTTACATTACTATGCAATGTTCCATTTGTGCACAGCAGAGACACTTTTGGAAGTTTCTGATCACCACAGGTAATAGGTAAAAATGTAAACACAAAGTCTTGTTGGTGAGTATCATAGTACAACATGGTATCAGCTCTAAAAGCACATGCTGCAGTGAGAGAGAGCCACCAAAATAGTTTAGAAATAACAATATTATAGTTATGGACAAACACTTTCATCTACCATCCTGTGACTCCAAGGTAAAGGGGCACAAACTATGGTGAGAGCAATAATTAAAAAATAACTGGATAAGGGAAATATTCAATTTGCCTGAAATAGAAACAAACAATGACATGCAAGTCTGCATAAAAGGGAATAACTTTAACAGCTGTTAGTGATTTGTGCTTGCCATTGTGTGACACCATAAACTGAATGTGTACTAAAATATTATCAGTAATAGATCTTGTTGATTGTTGTGATTTGGGTTGACTGAATAAATAATGGATCTGTTGCATCAAAAACTAATTTAAAAGATAGAAGAAAAAAGACATGTTCTGCATGTGTTCTGACTAAGCTCCACATTATTAACTTGAAATAATCTGTTTATGTTCCTGGATAGGCATCTGCTTCACACATTTGACAACAGTAATTACTTAGCTTCTGTGAAATTAAAGAAAGACTGATGTTGCAGCTGACATACTGCCCATGAAGTCACATTGTTATTTAGACAGTCACTCTGTTTTATTGTATCAATCCACTTATTAGCCAGAGCACAGCTGACCTTGGACTTTTAATTGTGTGGCAGGCTGATCAAGAGAGACATCTTGAATATCTTCAACTGAGCATTGAAGGTTTTAACTCAAGAACAGCTGATATATGCAGGTACAAGGGACCTAAATCCAAATTTTTGGCCCATATAGGATTCTGATCTTTTCTAGAATCAAATATAGGTCAGATCTTTTACAATGCCACCTCAGTCTAGTCATGTCAAGGCTTAACAACAAATACTGACTGAACTGGCTCATTGTTGACACACTTGTGGAGTGCTCTGCCCACTAAAAGTCTTTTTTGTTAATGCTCTGGTGGTGTAAGACATTTGACCAGGATCTGGTGATCTGGTGATCAGTGTGCCAGAGTCCTGTTATCAAATACACGCACTATGATGGCCCTTCATTCCTTCTGTTTTCTCTCTAATATCTTTCTTTAATTCAAACTGATTAATGAATGTTTTTCTGACCTAGCATCTCAGGCATATTCAAAAACACTGGCAATTGCAACAGATCAATTTCTAACCAATAGGACAAGGAAACAAACAGCATAAGGGCAATCTGAAATAATCTTTGGGTCATTTACATTTACATGTGTACACTGCAATTTTCCCACACCAAAAACAGGATACAGTTTGTTTTGATACTTTTTCTGGTCTACATCCTGGTACGGACGAGTTTTACCAGTTTTTCTCAGTCTTGAGAAGAAATCACATGCACTCAAACAACCTTCAGGGAAATTTTTAATTCTAAACTTTACAGGCTCTGTTTTTTCCTTTCACTTGGGGCATACCTGTTCATTGCATGCATGTTAAGACAAAACTGCTGTTGATGTCACTTGACCTATTATGCTTAATCCTTGTTCTGTTCCAACACAAAGTCCACACTCACCACACCTGATACCAAATGCTCGATCATACTTTCTATGTGCCAGGTAGCACATATAATGATCCTCCTACAGCTAGCTTGAACTAAGCCAAAAAAAAAAGTCAAATCATAAGCAGTTAATCAGTTAATTAGTCTAACACACAATGCCAGGGCTGTTTCATAACTGTTTTGATGCCAAGGCTTTTTCATACTAGCAAGTATTGTGTTTTGTCACTCAAGAGTCACCATGTTAGTCTAAAAGCCCTGCCCTGCCCACATGCTATGCATGGTTTTAATACTTCCAAAGCAAGTTGACAGAGTAGATGAGCGTACGAGGAAGAGAGTTCATCTTATCCTAGAGCTGGAACTTCATCGATACACTTTAAGACAGAGTGAAGTGGTTGGAATTATATCTGGTGAGTACATCAAACATAAAAAAATAAAGCTAAATACAATCAATACTGAAGTTTAAAGTAGCATGAAACTGTAAAAGTGTTTTTTTTATTTTCTTTACTTGGAGTCACATGTTATTGATTAAGTTTAAATAGTCTGCATAGTTTACTTGATTGTCATTTGATCAATCTTAACAGTTACCCATATTCTTAAAATGTCCAATGTAACTACAGAACATGAATGAATGAACAAGCAGTGTTTTGATTTTTTAAGAGAAAGAAAATACAATAGGGAATATGGTGAAAGACAAGCATTAGAAATTTGAACAAAATTAGACCATCTATAGTAAATATATCTATTTCACTTCAAAGTTTCCTAAAATTAACACCTGAAGTGTCTTTAAGAAAGTGCTTCATTAGATTGCAAAAATTTCGCAGGTAATATCATATCAGTCCACTATTGATGGAAATCTGGTTTAAGCCATTTCCTTATAACTGTTTATGCAGCAGCTAAACTCAGTTTTCCAAATAGGTATTTTGTTTGAAAGTCTGTAGATATCGAAAGTAGAAGCCCAAAAAGGAGTACATGCCAATTAAAGGTGATTTTTGTGTTGAAACAGTTTTCCATTGTGCATAAATTTTACACCACACTATAACAAAATATTGTTTTTTGGAGATTTTTGGACATGTCAAAAAGAAGCAGTAACAACTGGCTCTCTGGGAGCCATATTTACCTGTCAAATGCTCTCCATGAGGCTAAGCTTAATATCTCCCATTAAAAATCATACCATTGTAGGCAACTTTGGTTTCCCTTTTCCATTTTTATGTTGAGATATGATTATTATTATATTACTATTATATTATCCTGAATCACTATAATTTAAGCCCTGAGTCAGAAGGAAATGCACTGATAAGGACTTGCATACAAGTTTTTTCAAGAGCCTTTTGACTTACTTACAGGGAATCATTTACGTGTTGAAGCACCTGCAGAAATCTAAATAAGTCATGATGGGGTGTAGTCTTTTTAATGTTTGAAAGGTGCTTAATGTTGTATCACTAATTAAGGCACAGTTACAGAGTTAGCCAATCCTTTATATTTACATCTTACTCACTTGGGATAAGAAACCATGAGCACCATCTCAAAATCTTTATCTCTTCAAGCAAGTTCCCCTAAGTTTTATCTCCTAATATTATGTGAATTGTAGCATTGCTGGAAATGTTTTTCCTCAATTTCTTTCCATCTTGTCCCGTGATCAGAATTTCCCCAAAAAACAAGCTTCTATATTGGGCTGATATGTAATTGTACAAATTTTAATCATACAGAATATGTGTGCATATGTGATCTACAACCCTATCGAAAATGATTCAATAACAAAGTGCAGGTTTCAGTTGTTTTGTTTGTTCTGTCTGCTTTGTTTGTAATTCAAATTCAAATTATCTTCCTGAAAGTTGAAAGTTGAGGCAGTAAAAAACATGAATAAAAACAGAAGGCAATATACTGCAAATTAATTGTGTTTATTAGAACATATAAGTGTTTTTGAGAGTCCATATAGTGCCTGTGGTGACCTCACCCAGTCCTTGCTTGTGAATGTTTGAATCTTTGGTGATGCAATTTTTATGCCAAATAATCATGCCATCACCTTTTACCAATAAACATGTTTACCTAGGAAATGTGTCAATCAGCTGTTGTTTGAGCATTCCACCACTTTTCAGTCTTTTTTTAATCCCTGTTTTAACTTAGTTTTAACATCACATTTTTTCTTGTTCCCTTAAACCTAACAGGCATGAACATAAGCAGCTTAACTGGAATATCTGTAGCACAAGATGGCAGCATCTGGTAAGTGTAGTGGGGCTTAATCCTAAAAAGTAAGCTCTGTCAATGAGGAGGAAAACCAAATAAATGAATTACATTTGGTTCCCAAATTTTATAGAAATGCTTTGTATTCTCACTACAACAAGCATGGACAAAGACACAAAAATGGTCAGTGAAGTAACAGCAAATAATCCTGTACTAAGAGGGTCTGTCATAAACCAATACTTGCACAACAAGGACACTACCATGCATACTAACTGCTGTACTTAAATTTTTTAAAAAAGCAACAAGACTTCTGATGTATCGAAATTGACCTTCTCAACTAAAAAGTAGCAAAAATATTGCTGAGTCTCTAGAGGAGCAGAAATAGACATTTCAACAATCAGACATGAGGCACTATATCATCTGCATAAAAGGAAATTAAGTGTAATATCAACTTTCATACACTTAATTTCATTGATATTTTCCATCTTGCCCAGGCAGCCCAATAGAAAGAATAATAGCTGAGACAGGGAGCCACCTTGGAGTGTTTATAGTACCTATAGCATGATAAAAATGAAGACTGAAATACTTCAATTCTACAAAGCTCACAACAGAGAATTACAAATCTATAACAAGAATGAACATTCACATCAGAAAAGTCAGTGCATCGTGTATGAACAACACACGAAGACCTCTTTTGCCATCACTTTCACCGTCTTCACATGTGGGACAAAAATGTACACCTGCCAAAAACGCCAAACCAAAATCCAAAAACGCACACCTAAACATATTAGGCTCAATATAGTCTTTCAGTCCCGCTTTGACCAATGTGTCCTTACTGTTAACACTCTGCTACTTAAAATTATAACCTGTAGCAACAAAGCAGGAAAATTGAATCAATAAATCACTCACAATTATTAAGAACTGGCAAGCATATTAATGACTATTATCAACTTACATATGCCTAATGAGAGGGGTGAGTCTGTCTCTGCGCACACTAACACTGACCGCTTTGCGCCACTTGGTGCTAGTGAGTGCTGTGGACACTTCACTGGCGCCTGTCGAGTAGCCACTAGCACTTGTTCTCGCTTTCACTGTCATCCTCCTCTTCATTTTCAAGTCGGCTGTATGAAATATTCTCCTCCCGAACTGCAGTCCTCTTTGTAATAGTTCCAGTTTGAAGCCACGATTGCAGTGTTCTTGAATCACTCATCTTCCCACTCTTCATTTGACCTCATCTCATCACACACACAATTCAGCTCATAACTAGTCGTGTCTCAAGTATACACAGGCTAAGTGTATGAGCCGGCTGACGTAGCAGGCTAATATTGAGACAAAAACAAAGGAAAGACAATGCTTATTTTAAATATGAATTTAATATGTTTTATGTATTTTAATTCTAAGTTCTGAACTATTTTGATAATATTATATATTTTCTAATTAATTTTATTTTCAAAAAATATTTATGACCCTCCTCCACGTACCACTCGAGGGACCTCACGCACCACTGGTGGTGCGTGTACCACAATTTGAGAATCAAGGATTTACAACATTAATAAAAGGAAGAGGAAATCTGACAATAATATTAATTTAATCTAGTGCATAATAATTAACTGAATTTAAACCCAGTTTCTAAATAATGTTTCTCTTTTGTGATTTTTGTCAAGTGCATTTGTTCACAAAGAGAAATATTTTATTTACGATAGAAAGCAATGAGGCATTCTTCATTCTTTTTTTTATTTTTCAGCTTCTGAACTGAGAATTGTGATCATTGGAAGAAGTCAGAACGAAAAGATAACACTAAGTAACTTCATCAATGGAAAAAATGATTCTTCCAACCAAGCTGAGCATATCCACAGAGACTGGAGAAGAAAACATCTCACAATTGTGGGATCAAAAGATGTCTTCAGTATGTCCATGGACAGAGTGAAACATGAGATGAAGAGATGTGTGGCTCAGTGTCACCCTGGACCAAATGTTCTGCTGCTGTTGGTGAAGCCTTCTGATTTTACTGAGAAGGACAGACAAACAATTGAGTTCATCATGAGCCTCTTTGGACCAGATGCTTTTAAATACTCAATGATCATCATAACACAAAATGATAGGGGGGAAAATTACGCAGTCAACCAACTCATTCAGGACTGCAGACAAAGGCAGCACAGAATCAACTTGGATGGCAAAGATTTTTCTGACTTTGATCTTGTAGAGTTAATGGAAAAAATGGAAAACATAGTGTGCGAAAACAGAGGACGACATTTAAACTTCACTCAAGAGGCTAATCCTATGGTAGCATCTCAATGTCCAAATCCACCTCTAAACTTGGTGTTGTGTGGAAGACATGAAGCCTGGAAGACCTCAGTCACCAATTCCATTCAGGGGGAAAGAACATTCGGTCCAACTGCTGACTCCTCAAAGTGTATAAAACATGAGGCAGAGATATGTGGATGCTGGGTGTCTGTGGTGAAGCTGCCTGCCTTGTATGGAAAACCTCAGGAGGTAGCAATGAGGGAATCATTCAACTCTATCTCCCTTTCTGGTGCTGAAGGTGTCAATGCCTTCATCATGGTGTTACCTTTAGATCCCCCGAGAGAGGAAGACAAGAGAGAGCTAGAGACAATCCAAAAAATTTTTGGCCATAGAGTCAATGATTTCATCATGATTCTTTTTACTGCAGAGACAAACACTAGCTTTCCATGGGTTGCAAGATTTTTGCAAGAGGATGGAGAAATCCAGCAGCTCCTTCAGAGCTGTGGTGGACGATGTGCTGTCTTCAACATCAAGGAAAAGCAGCAATTTGCTCAGGTGTTACACGTTGTGGAAGAGATGAGAGCCGTTGGACACAGAGGTTTCACAAAAGATATGCTTCCCAAGCCTTCAGTGATTACAAGACATGTCTCTTTTTTAAAGGCAGAAGGTTATCAGGGCCAAGAGTTTCACAGGGTAATGCAGAGTAGAGCATCTCTCAGGAAAGTGCAAAGCAGAGAGCCTTTAAACATGATGCCATGTGGAGAGTATGTCAACATGGCATCAAGTAGAAAGTCAGTCAGCATAGTGCCAAACAAAGAGTGTCTCAGAATAGTGCTAATTGGGAAGACTGGCTGTGGAAAGAGTGCCACAGGGAACACAATTTTGGGCAGTGAATTATTCACATCTAAAATCTCTCAAAAGTCAGTTACACAGCTTTGCAAAAAAGCAACAGGAGAGATCGATGGGCGTTCTGTTGCTGTGGTGGACACCCCTGGCTTGTTCGATACAACTCTGTCCAACAATAAAGTTCAACAGGAGCTTGTGAAATGCATCAGCATGTTGGCCCCCGGTCCTCACGTGTTCCTTTTAGTACTTCAGATCGGCCGCTTTACACAGGAAGAAAAAAAAACTGTGGAGCTTATCAAGAGGTTTTTTGGTCAAAAGTCAAAAGACTTTATCATTATAATATTCACCAGAGGAGATGATCTTAAAAACCAAACAATAGAGAGTTACATAGATGAAGATTCTGAAGGCTTCTTAAAAAAACTTATCACTGAATGTGGAGAAAGATACCAGGTCTTCAATAACAATGACCAGATAAATCGTTCTCAAGTCAGCCAGCTGTTGACCAAGATTGAGTCAATGGTGAGGAAGAATGGCAACGACTTCTACACCTCAGAGA
>JAPZDY010000022.1:2219687-2237506 GCA_029783645.1 Ctenochaetus hawaiiensis
AAAGACAGACTCCTTTTTGTTCATCCTGTCTCTGACATACTGGTATTCAGATCTTTCATTTTTCTCAAATACGACTTTTCTCAAATACGTCATTGTGTCCATTTTTCAGCAGTAAGCCTCATAAACCCTGCTGCCATCACTGCCATCACCGCTGCCGTCATGCCCAAGAGCAACAGTCTGGGCCCCCAAATATCCAGCGAGAGCCGCCTCACCATGAAACTGTGTTTTCAGCGAGCAGCAAGCTGACACATAAATCAGAAGGGTAATAATCGTTCAGAGGAATGGATAATATTTGGATAACCGACACTGATTCACCTCAGTGTCAACAGCAGCCAGTTCCCATCTGAAGGCATAGCTGCTTTCTCACACAACAAGTAGGAGCAGTGAGGTGATCGTCTCACACCCACATGAGACCAATGCACCCCCATCCACAGGACCAAGGGACCACCACCCACAGGACTAACATTGCACCATACACAGAAGTGAGGTACCACCACCCATAGGACTTACATAACCTCCCACAAAGGACTAATGTAACACCACCGCCACAGGCCAAACATTGCTCCATACACAGGACTGAGGTATCACCACAGGATCAGAGGAATAACTTCTTATTTTTCTGAAGGACCTTGTAAACCAGATGACATAAACACCGCCACTAACCAAAACTCCAACTAACTTCTGGCCCCTCTAATTCCCCCATTCTGTCCCATCCACCCAATGGCTTCACCTACCCACCTAGTGGACACATGGTATCTCATGCACCAATGCCACCCACCCATCTGACTGACCGCCAGCTGCCAGTACGTGTGGACATAGTGGATGAAATCTTGTATAATCAGTTTGTGTAATACTAACTTGTTTAATATACATATATCCTGATATAGCAAACTCTTTATCTTTGTTCTTGTTTTTTTTAATTAGTGTTCATTTTATCCCGTCTTTTGCATATTACTAGGACAATAACAGCGGAACCTTAACTGAAATTAGGTAGAATTACTGAATCTGTATTTGAATTCTAAAGGTGAGATTATAAGCACTTTGAATGCACTAAGAGGTTTAATTGAATTCACCCCCTTCATTTGCCATTAATTTCTCCTAACAGTTCAACCAAGTCTTCAACACAAGCAACCATCAGGCAGTAATCACGGTGAAGCCAGATGTACAAAATGACATTGCAGCACCTCAGTTTCCTTCCTCTCAAGCAAGGAACCTGCTTTTTGGACAAGGAATATGACAAAAACAATGAACATAAATGGAGCAAAATATAATTTGCATGATAGTTCATATTTAGAAAATGATTTACTGAATGTTTAATTTTTGAAGATCTTTTCTAGGACATGTCTATCAAGGGCTAATTTCATTGATGAGTAATCTTGCTTATAGAGTTAGCTGACATAAGATGACAAACATCCAGAGGTGGTTTCAAACCTGTGACATGTAAAAAACATCTATACTGTAGCTCGTCACAGCACGTAAAGCCCCTAAAGACAGCAGCACAGGAGAGGAAACAACCGGCGGCTCTATCATTGTGTAAAAACACACTGATCAAACATGCTGCAGGGTTATGAAGAAACTACACACAAACACACACTCTGTGTTATTCTAACACAAAGTTCCTGATGGAAAACCCCAGTCTTTGTTCTTGAACCCCCGCGGTTGCCATGCCCACAGGGTGATAACACACAGAGAGGAGAAATGAACTGAGTTAACCTGACTCACTGAGCGGGTTTAACCAAACAGCACTGGGCTGAGTGGTGGTTTATAATGGCCACAGTTTGACCTCCAAGTCACATGATCTCCTGGGAGCCAGAAAGATTCTTTTAAAGCCCCAAAAACAGGATCTTACTAGTTCATCCTGGTCCAAGGTGTGGTCAGACTGTAGGTCAGATGTGTGCACAGTTTCATAAGATGGTCAAACTTTCTGTATCCTAGCAAATGGTAAAGTATTTTTAAAGCATTATTTATGTTAGTTTGAAATTTTCTTTGCATGAATCAGTCAATCAATAATTCAAATGCTTTGGCGAAAAGAAGACAAAAGTTTGGTATCTGTCACAGGCCTCTACCATAGAGCTAGTCACACAAGAACAGCAGAGAAGATGCGCACAAAATTTCCAAATGCTAACATGCTAGCTTGACAACTGTGATTACTAACAATGGCCTTTTGTGATAATATTAGATTTTTTCATACATATGGATGAGACATAAGGTATTTCTATATGATTATCAGTCACAATGATGTACTGCAGTGATGTACTCCTCTTCTCAACCCTCTCATGTGAACTCCTCTTCCACCAGTGGTTGGGAAATGTGAGTGTTAGCATTTGTCTTATTGGGATTGTCCTACATGGGAGGTGTAACTTAGGAGGTGGGATGTTTTGGGTGAATATTTTCAAAATCTATCATGGTCTTGCTTTTTTGTTGTTGTTTTTGTTTTTTTCAGCAAAAGTTACCAACCCCTTGTTAAGGTTAAACACCTCAAACAACCAAACTGACTGTCTTGTCACATGTCAGAAACAGAAATGGGGGCAGCCATGTTGGCCATATATTTTTTCCTTAACTGTGTCAACCTTAATAATTTTTTGTTTTTTGTTTTTGATATAGCTGCCTAATGTGTTTTTGTTTAGTATTTTTGACAGGGATGATAGGGATGTGATTAGACATAGCTGTTATCTTAAACCCATCCGGGGCAGCAAGACATTTGACATTGGCAGCAATAATCGATTCTAATTCAAACATTGTGCCACTGTGTAGACAATGTTGTGGTCTGTTGCTTTTTACATATAAAATAATAAAAAGATAAGCATAAAGTCATTTTCAGGTGTTTCAAATGTAGCACCACTACATTCAAAACTCCTCAAAACACATCGGTGAGACACCCATAGACATGTCTGACATGTTTCTTAATTACCTCGAACAAACTCAGTAGTTTCTTTTTTGACTTGATGCTACATACACAGTCCTGCTGCCCTACATACTTAAGTACCAAATGTTGATTAAACCACCGCTTGAGATAGTCCTGTGCCAATGGATTATTTCCTCTTGTGTCCTTGTTAAAAACTACAGTGACCAGCTGTTTTAGGACATTTATGACACTTAATATGTATGAGGTGTTTAAAAGACTAGGCCCTCAGTCGGAACCAATGGGCTTACAGCTGAGAGCCACAGACATGTAAGGAAGTCAAGAAGTAGTGAGGGACGGACTAATATAACACTAGCTTTATCCTTTAAGTATACTTTATTGATGATGTGACTTTGCTTATTTCCAGATCTGTTGAACAGCAACTGTCCAGACTCTGTGGCACTATAATCTTCCACTTTTTCCATTTTCCAAGGACGAAGAATGTCATTATATCTCTTAATTTAAACATCACTACATTGAAGAACCTGCTGGCTGGACTTTGCTCACAGCTTTGTATCACTGTATCTATGAGCCTCAAGTCTGGAGACCCCACAGTTAACTTAAAACTCACTGAACTGCTGCATGATATCAGCATAGTCATCACTGCTTTCATTCAAAAATTCCATCAATAAACGCCTCACTGAAATCCAAGCAACAGGAAACCAAAACATGTAATTTGACATTGAACTATTGATGATTATGTAATCAAACTGATGATGTCAATGGTGATTAGACCCTTTAATAAAACCCAGAATACAGACAGTTACGCAAACATTGAATAATGATATCAGTCAAGAAAACATTACAGAGCCTTTACTGGACACTGTAGCCACAAACCACTGAAAACACATGTCAATGGGAATTCTGCAGGGAATACAGTGGGAATACGATGATGGACAGACAGACAAACACAAATGAACAGCTCAACAAGCCAGTAAAGACGGACAACAGCGATTCTGTTACAAGAAACAGACAAAGATAATAGATTTATGTGCTTTATGATGTATAAATCCAAGATAGCAACGGGTGTTTTGGAATTTTCTGAATCCTCATGTGTCTCATCAGCGTCCCACACTGACAAAATATTTTGCCTCAAACTGTGCAGCTGAAGTTTTCCTTTCTTTGCTGCTCTGAAGTTATGATGTTTAGGGCTGTTTTCACTGACTCTGCGCTGACAGCTTGTCAGGTCTGAGATCTGTTCAAAAGAAAACTCCCGTAAAAAACCCAGAGGAGGAGGTCAGAGCTGTGACTTTCGTACGTTTCTCATGTTTTCACTGCACATTCTTCTCAATCTGGACGACCTTGAGATTCTGACGAGGAGGTCAGCAGGTTGAATACTCGGGAAAATGCTGGCTAGATGAAAATGATAAACTGCCTTCCCTTCCCTCAGTGTGTGTGATCAGATGAAAGTGGGAATATTTATTTTAATGTGACTCAGTTAGTGAGCAATTCAAAGGTTCTGATACTCTACAGTTTTAATCATGGGAGACTTTCTTTCACAAAATTTCCAAGGAAAAATCTTGTATTTAACTTTTATTTTTATTGTACAACATGCGTTACTTTAGCCTTGAAGATTTCAATTGTAATAAAGATGTATATTGATTTAAGAGTTGTTATTTCTGTAGGGCAACTTCCAACAACCTGTGCAGCTGATGCCTTCTCATACATACTTTTTGCATTTGGTTGCAATTTTTTCTTTCAAATTTAAAAGGCAACTCTTCTCCGCAACTTGTATTTATTTACATAAATAAAGCATGCTGTACAGGAGAAGAGATGGAATTTCAATGTAATTTCATTAAGACAAACTCAAAACAGACTGGTTTGCATCTCCCTGTTTGAGCTTTGCAAAAGCTTTTCAATTGCAGTTTTTCTAATTTAATGTAAAAAGAACATAAAGTAATCACTATTATAAATTGAGTGAAAGAATACCTCCATCTTTTCTTCCTTTTTACAGTTCTAACAGCATTAAAATGATCAGTGCTGTCTTTAAGTTATTTAACAATGTTTTACTGCTCAATTTATGTAAAAAAAAAAAAAAATCAGGACCAGTGACCTTTTGAATAAATTTTTATGCTCAGTGGTTCATTTTGGAGCATTGCATACAGCTCTTTTCAGTTGTCTACTTGCCCAAGTGATTAGACTACAGTTTTTACAGTAGTTACTACCATAAAACAACACAAGCCTCTCAGTTACCAAGGTTACACTCACACACATCTTCATCCTATAAGCTTACTTGACAGCAATATCGTCTTATGTTCTACAAATTATTTCACTTTTATGAGGCTGGTATGAGTAAGTTTAAAATGTTCAGAGAATAAGGACCTTCTAGTAGCACATAATGAAAAACCTGAGAGCAAACACTTAGCAAACACTTAGCAATAAAAGGTTTTCCTTTTAAACATCCTGAGTAAATCCTTATGACAATCTATGCAACTTATTTTTTTAAAGGCATTCTTTGATGAAAGTAAAGGCAACGTTAGTCTAAGAGGTTTTATGTAATAATGCACAATTTCCACTATGGTTTTTTTAGCTTGTTTAATTTAAGAAAAGCAAGTTAAGTAAAAATAAACTCGATGAAATAACTCTTCTTATAATCATAATGTGAGTACTTATCTAGGAGTTTCAGGTTTTTCTACAGATTCAGATTTTATATTCAACATCAATTATGTACAGAAAATAACATTAGTATCTTTTTTCTTCCTTACTCCTCCACTTCCCATGTCCTGTACTTCTTTTGCATAATTTTCTTTTCTCCCTCTCCTTTTTCTTCATTTTTTTATTTTTCTAGCATTTTCGAAGATGTGGTTTAAGGGATCCTTTTTGCACTGATGTTAAGGTATTGTTGGGTTTGAGATCTCTTCCCCCTGACTCCTCACCCCAGTACAAAAACAGTATGTGATGAAGCTCCAAGTCAGATACTTAAAGAATTATTCCTGCATGGACTCAAACACTGAGCTCTGCCTCGGAGGAGATCAATTTGTCGAGCCGTAAAATACTGCAGCACCAGAAAAAATCCCCCACTGTTCCATCCAGACGCAACTGCAAGTGTCTTAATTAAAACTGGCCCTTCCTGGACACCATAGACAACATGACACAAGCTCCCTGATTGGCTATAGGACAAATATCTCTTCCTGTTTTGGGGGGCGTCAATAAGCGAGTTTAACAACCAGTGAGTTTTAATGGGATCTCTGTGTAAAGCGTCTTCATCAATAGGCCTAATGACCGGTTTCAGCCCAGCAGCCGATAATCTGCCGATGGTTAGAGCCAGGTTATCGGATCAGCATTTCTCCAGGGCTGAGGGCTTCAAAGGCTGGTTTGAGACCCCAAGGTGGGTCTCAGTTCCACTCTGCTGGGCTAAAATACCATAAAATAACTTGAGTGGGTGATTTACCTCTTTGAAAACAAAACCTTCCTCCTCTTTTGTACTCAGGAAGTTTTTTTTTTTTTGCATTATTTAGAAATGAACTAACACCTCCACACATTTTTCAGGAATATTTTTCCTATCTTATGAGTAGTAGTGTAGTTTCTCCAGCAACAGAGAGACTGTCTGAAACAGGCAAAATCTAAATAGGTGCAGCAAAAAAACAACAACACAACAAAACTGTTTGTAAAGGATGTAACTGATAACCTTGGGTATTGAATTACAGAATTATATTATATTAAAGTCAAGAAATAAATAGCAGTCTGTGTAATGCAATGAGTGTAAATGTGGTTGAACATTTAAAATTGAAATCTAACAAACACTGACAAAAGACTTAAAGACAATTTTAAGATTTTATGGAAAGTGTCAAAAAACATTTGGTGATCACTTTTTTAGATAGGAAATTATTAAGAAAATAGTCACCAAATTAAAAAATAAAGATGTTGTTTTACAACACAAAGTTGTAATTTCAGGAGATAAAATAAATAAAAAGACAGAAAACATTTCCCAGTCAAAAAATAGAATTTGGATGGAGGATGTGTTTCTTTTCTTTGTTTCTTTTTTAAATCCACAGAGACAAATACTTAATAAAATACACATCCTTTAAGTTCTCATCCAAAATCCCTGCATTTGTTTAGTCTTATCTCTGGTTGTAAAAATTTGACACAAAAAGAAGATAATGTGATCCAGTCAAACACTGAGTAGCTAATCCTTCCATCATATAAACTACACCAGAACATCAGCCCCTGGATATCGGTTGTCCAAAACTTTGTTTACTTCTCCAGAGTGGTGGAGCTCTAAAATTGTGTCTCTCCTCCTCATGAACAACACAGATGAGGAAAGTGTGTGTGCAGGAGTGCAGTGTACTACAGCTCTGAATTGACACTCGTGCTCCTTCACTCAGATCCACTTTTAAGCTATCCAGTCAAGTCAAGTCACTTGAGATTGTGCCCTCACCTCACAAAAACATCACATTACAGAAGGAACAGACACTCCTAATGTTTGATGGTGACTTTAACAGTGGAAAGTGATTGACAGAAAGTGCCCAGTGACTGTAGATGTCTCTGTACTGCGGGAGTCTGTATCAGATAAAACAGCTATCTTCTGTTTCCTGACATGCTGAGCTCCTCGCTCCTGCTGGACTTGGCCTATGATGTCTTGCACGCCCCAACCCCCACGACCTCTGACCCTCTGCAGCCTCCCTTCACCCCCTCGCCCATCTCCACAGCCCCTCCCCTCCTGATGTCCTGCTGCGGTCAACAGCAGAGAGACTGATGTCCGGTCAACCGACGTCTGACTGACCTTTACCAGCTCGGCCACAAGGGACTCATCTATCTCTCCGTCCCCCAGCATCCCTCAGTCCTTCTCCCTTTCCCTCCCTCTAATGCTAATGCAGCTGTTTATAACTGCCACATTGACTTTCTCCTGCCACTGTATGTAAATACAATCTGCTTGATCAATGGACTGAGAGTTGACATGACGCTGACCACAAACGCGCACACACACACACACAAACACACAAGTAAACACAAGCAAGTAAAATGTGTGCACAACATCAGAGCACAGCAAGTATGTTGGAAGAAAGAAATTACATACCAAGTTAAAACATCTTTAAATCTGCTAGAGATTGAATGAAATATAAATAGTATGAAGGAAAACCAGCAGAAACCATAATGCCTGAAATGACTTATTTTTATAAACATTTTTTAGTACTTCCCAGCAGTGTTTAACGATTATTTTTGTACTACATTTTATTGGATAAATGCATCTTGCAAAATGAATGATAGATTATTTATTTCAAAATGATTATAGTTGTAGAAGGTCTCCGGACAGCCCACACTCACATACACATTAACTGGATAAATATTGTCTCTTTTTTGCAATAACATCCCAAGACCACTAAATTAGTGCCCTTTTAAACTTTTCAAGACCTGCAGTAATGCCTCAAAATTAAAATAACTGCTCTCTCAAAGAGTTAATCGGCAGAAGTGTGTTTTCATGTTAAGTATTAAGGAAAAATAAATAAATATAATGTTTCAGGGTAGTTTGTTTCCTAGGGAGAATGCCTTTCATGTGGCACATTAAAGGCTCAAGTAGCAGGATAACTTATTACTGTTTTGGTTAGTTGTGATGACAAAAATAAATCTGATTTCATGTGCAGCAGAAATATTTAAAAAGCACCTCATACTTTACAGTTACACTCATATATTAAGGCAAAATTGGTGTGTGTTCAGTCACAGGGTGCAGAGACAGAGTCTGATGCCGGAAAACTTAAGAAGATAAACAGCCCCAATGTCTGAGGAAAGTCACACAAGACATCATTCGCATACACACGCCTGTTAGCCTGTTATGCACCTCTGAGGGATTTTACTCTTTGCACAAATGAACAGTGCTGTCCAAAATGACCACTGCAGCACCCATAAGTCTGCACCCATCTCACCCCTCTTACCTCCCACAGGTGTCTTGTGTTCCTGACGGCTCCAGACTGCAGTTTCTCCAACAGCAGAGGAACTCCCTGAAACGGGCCGATCCAGGTTCCCTGAGGGATCCTCTGAGCCGCGCAGATCCCATAACCCAGACCTGGAACTGTACTGGTGCACAGACACACCTAAACACATTCAACACAGGGCACATATGTCTGTTAATACAATTTACTTCTATTAATGCCATGTATTTCAATGCACTGGGCAACTCAGGGCACCATGGTGAATATTCTGACCAGGTTAACAGGTAAGATACAGAGAGAATTTAGTTTAGCCCTATCTGACAAAATAGGGATTTTAATAAATTGCGAAAAATAAATAAGAAAGTGAAAATGCTAAAATGAATAATGGGAGGAAAACACAAAACCTTAGCAGGAATGAGTGTTTGATGTCCAGTATACATTCCAGGTATTTTACTTGAGTAGTTTACACTGCATCATACTTATACCATACTAATTTTTACTTAGTTTGTACAGTGCAGTAAAAGGATCTCCTAATTGTTCTTGATCACAGTGAAGCTACTTGAGAAAAAGTAAAACTGCTCTGCACCACAACCAGGAGAAATATGGGGTCAGAAGTTCTGATGACGAATTTACAGTTTAATCTGCAGTTTTACACTCATATACAAAACACAAGTGGCTAGCCTTTTTTCATGGTATTAAACATTGACTTGGCACTGATAAAACAAATGATGTAACTGAAATGAATAAATATGTTCTTTTTCAATACAAAGTCCCACTGGCTTTGAGAAGCCTAACTTTGATGGATTTTTTTGAGGATTAAAAAATTGGTCCTGTGCTCAGCATCTAATAAAACTTTTTAGAAACATCATAAAAATAAAATGTCAGGCTTTCAAAAAGCCAACAGACAGACATTTCGTCTCACCTCTCTGGGTAAGTCTCTCAGCCAATCAGGGACGTCTGGTAGGGTGACAGGTGCTGCTGTGCTGCTGGTCCCGACGAGTCGACGCAGAGAGTGAAGAGGACCGTGCATTGGACACTCGCCATTCCTGTTGTCTGCACACATGTCACAACCTGAGGAGATGAGGACATTTGACTAATTTCTATCTTTCAGAACAACAAAACAGAAACACACCTGTTATAATAAATAAAAAAAATATCCTTGTGCAGCACAATTTAAAAACAATACTTGAGTGTTTCTTTTGATCTAAAACAAAATGTGAGTAAAAAAGGTTACAAAATGTCTCAGGATTTTTGCATTTAAACTGTGAGTGTGATTTCTTATTCTGTTTTAGTCCAAATGTGTTTTAATTTTTAAAGGTGTCTTTTATAATTAGATGTCAGTCTTTATGCATCAAATAAATAAATAAATTCATTAATTAATAAACACTGTTTATGAAACAATAGTGTAGTAAGTTGAGTGATGGAGTTAAATAAACATGTCTTTATTGAAAATCTATTTACTTTTAAAGAATCATCCGCAACTTCGTCAGTAAAGTAAACTGAACTTTTAAAGGATGATTTACATCTTTAGAAGACTGGTTTGTCAGACTGGGATAGTTATATAAGAAAAAACTTGAAAAGTGAAAAACTGTAAAAGAAGGAAAGGAAAGGGGAGAAAGAGAAGGACTCTGAATGCAATTTGTCTGAAACTGTCCGTAAAAAAAAATCCAAATGAGGAAAAAAATCCTCTCTGCTCTCTGATTTTCCACATTAAATGTGGCGAGCAGCATATTGCTGGGAATTAGCGAGTGTCAACATTTACCCAGAGATGCAGTCTGACAGTAATGGATGTTAATTGACTGTAGCAACATAATGAGAGATTATTATCTAGACACAAAACTCCCACAGAGCCCGACAGAGCAAAGAGGCAGAGAGGAACAGGATGTTAATGTTGTTTTTTTACTGTTTTTCCCAAAATTAAATATCCGCTATTTGAGAGAGCGATGGCTACTTTTACACCATGATTGATAGAAGTAAATTAAACCATATTATGGTCATTTATTAACCACAAAAAGTAACACAGGTTCACGGTTGAGTAAATGGGAAAAATTCTACAGGCTAAATTCTCCACAATCCTGCACTTTCTTGAAGTGAAAAAAATAAGAACGTCATTTATATTTTATTTTAGGGTTGGACATCTAACTGCTCAGACTACTTCAACCACATTCTTCACCACTGAGAGCACTTGCTTTAATGGAGTCCTGTATGTAGCCTTGTGGTACTTCCTAATAGTTCTGTAAAAAAAGGGAAAATGCTAGCAAAAAAAAAAAAACACAACAACAAATGACCAAATACAACCTTGTAATCAAGTAAGAAGCCCCAACATATCGACAAGTTCGACAAGTTAGAAAAACTGCAGGAAGAGCTGTAGCTTCCGCCAAAACCACAAACTGTCATTTTCACATTTCATTCACATTTCAGATGAAACAAACAATTTACAGCATTTTAAAGTGAGTGTCTGTGCTGCTGGTCAAAGTATTACTATGTACAAGAACTTTTGTTAGAGCCTGGCTAGCTGTTTGCATCTGCTCCCACTCTTTATGCTCAGCTAAGGTAACCATGTCTTGGCTCCTTTGCACTTCATGATTGGACAGTTCTCAGTCTTTTTATCTGATGCTTGAAAATAACGGAGAATAGAGAGATTTTTTTTTAAATGCTGAACTATTTCTTTATCAGATTACGAAGGATTTAAAAAAAAAAAAAAACAATCAAAGTGGTAAACTGACAACATCTCATGTCCTTTATTTCCCTCAACAGTCCTTCAACAGTTTCACTGGATATTTTTTTACACAAGGAAGTTTTGCTTTTATTTCTTTTAATACCTTCTCCTGATTATATACATGTTTTTATTTCAGTAAAAAAAAAATGCAGGGTTTAGTGCTGTGTGGTAATTGTAATTTTTCAAAGAACTGAAAATCACTCTCTATAAACTCCCAAATAATCTGAACGAGTGACCTGAAAGTATTTTGTCTTGGTGACCACAGAATTGTGTTTTCTAATGAAGTTAAAACTTTTACAGAGGGATCCTGATCCAATTTGTACCAGCAGCATCTCTGTAACCAAACGAGTCTCTTCTTTCTGAGCTTCATCCTCCTTTATTGAAGGAATGATTAGCTCAAGATTTCTTATAATCCAGAGGATAAACATGAAGTCGGTGCATTTTCACTCTACACTAATCTAGTCTGCTTCGAAACTGGCAGGGAGAATCCCTCTCTGCTGAAGGGAACAGTGCCGGCTGTAGATGAGCTGCGGCCGTCCGCCCACAGCAACACTCTCAGATTATTTTCTAAGCGTTCAAGCTTCATTGGGAAGTTCACAGTGCAGACTGCAGCGAGACGACAGGGAGACAGAGGAGATGATGAGGAGTTCAGACGTAAGCTGTTAATGACGTGAAAACTCGACAGGCAAGTTGCTGAGCCGCCGCTGGGTTTAAGTTTGTGAGGTTTGATTCATGTGTTTTAAGCTCTGAACAACATTGGAGCACTGATCTAATCCACCCTGACACAAACTATACACTGATACACTTATAATCGCAGCTACCACCACAAACTCTAATACAAATACACACAGACGGACAGCAGGTGAGTAAAAACTCTCCTTTGGCTTAAACTTATGTTTTTCTTTTTCTTTGATCAAAAGTTCCTGATTCAAACCATAACTATGCCAGTTTAAGCTGATTTTATTTAGCCAAAGCTCTCGTACAGCTGCTCGTGTTTAGACAATGTAAACATGTGAGAACTCCAGCCTCTTTTGTTGTTTTTTTTGTAGAAAAACATGTTTTTGATGAAGTGTAGGTACTGAAACTCACATGCTTTTGAACACACTGAACTCACATAAGCGCAAGTAAATATTACCAAGGAAAATAATCTTTATTCTACTTATTTGGCAGTAGTACCTCTTTATTGACATATGTTAAAAATACATACACAAAGCACTATGAAAAGAGGAGTCATATTTTCAGTATGGGTAAACTGAACATTAATTCTTAACATTTTCTGTTTTGTTTTGAGAGATAATTGTGAAAATAAAATTGATAACAGCTTGATAAATTATGTTTATTTTTATTTATAATTTTATTTAATGTATATGTGGTTTCAAAAATGTTTCAGCAGAAGATCAACTTAAAAGGAAATTTCCAGAACTTTCAGCCACATCTTGTAGCCTTCATGTTTCTTTAACTTCACACTGTTATCCTATAAAAAGTGAAGTGATCTTCAGAGCAACTGAGAAAAAAGAAACCACCAAATTATTATTATTATTTGATAATTACCATAATTCGCATATTTTAACAAACTAAAAATACAAATAGATATCTACATGCATCTCACCATGAAAACACTTTAGATATGATCCTTTCTCTTGGCCACATTTAGGTTTTTAAAAATTGTGATATTTTGGATTCTGTTTACGGATATTTTACATTTGAACTATTTCCTATTCTGTATTTAAACAGCTGCACAAGAAAGACTTCTGAGGTCAGCAATGAATCTTCACACCTAAGGTTTGTAAATCCTTCTGTTGTACCAGCTCATGCTTCTGTCTGGTTAAACAAGAACACAAAAACCTTCTTGAGTCCATATATGACTGTAGTTCTTTCACATGTAAAATATCTGACAAGTCCACTAATTTCATGTGAATTCAACATATGTAGTATAATGTCATTTATGTGGCACTCTGTTCAACATGTGGAACATGCTGTAATCGTAAATACTTCCATTACTGCTAAGCCGATCACTAACACTTTCATTAATAACACAGTAAAGAATAACATGCTGTGGTTAAAGTGCTGTGTTTTCTTCACTATTTTCTCTTCCTTGTCTCCGTTCTTTTCTTCCACTGTTTCAGACTGATGAACTGACTATGAACCTATTATGGCGTGCTCTCCTCGCTGCCCATCATTCAAACCTAGTATTCTATTACATCCATCGCCAGTGTTTAGACAGCTCCGCTCTGCCTCTGATCTCTGAGCGCAGGGTGACTTCTCCAGTGAAAGCACCCGTGGGCATCTCATACTATTTCATTCTCACAAAATTTTGATTCCCTATTTACCATATCTTTTGAAAAATACTTTGATTTGAAGCATTTTGAAGCATCTCTTAAATCTCTTATGCGTTATTGGCCTCTTTAACATATCAGTAACCTAACTTTTCATGTATGGAGACTTTGAAGTGCCAGTGTACATTTCTACATTTGAACAAATGTGACTCTGATCCAGAATGATTAACTGCAAGAGTGAAATACAGCTGGTGTCATTTCCGGACATGAACCAAACAGCACGAAGCTTCAGGCTCTGCAACAAACTCCTAGACTTCTCTACAACACAACCATCACACTTCATAAAAACTACTGATATTAATAGCTTTATTTGTTTCCAACACAGCTGTGAGTCCAGATGAGGACAACCCACACAGCCTGCACTTAACTCTGTACAAACTTCAACAGAGCATTTTTGTATCTTGTACCTCACCAGCTAATTTTGGTTTTATGGTTCAGTCTGAGTGTTTCCAAGGGCAGCAAACAAGCTCTCATACACTGGTGAAAGTATCATTGGTGGGACTGGTGCAGTGCGCTGGAGCCCAGAAGCTTTCAGGGGCCCATGAAGGATGGCAACTATTGCCCCTCAATGATTATAAGCACAGGCTGTTTCAGCTAGCCTGCAGAGCAGCTATTCAACAGCAACTTTAAAAACTACTTTAACATGAATGTGATAGCTAGAAATACCCCTCTCCCACCTTGTGTAGTGCACTTACAGTTTGTATGTTTTGTACGTTCGTCCATGTGTGTGATTGAGCACATGCCTTTGCTCGGTAACAGATATATATATTTGTAGCAGCGTCGATCACAATAACACTACGTTGCAGGTCAGATAAACCCTGTGCACTGCATTCTCAGCACCAAACAGTAGACAGACAGCTGGAAACTGAAGGAAGTGGAAAATTAGGCAGCTAAAGAGCCAAATCTTTTTCTGAGAAGTTGCTGGAGACAAAACCAAGTAACAAGAGAGTGAATATTGAACTTAAATCCACCAAGTGGACACAAACACATCTGAAGTGGGATCATGTTGCTCACTGTCTGCTACATTGATGTAGTGAGCTTTTGCTAACACATTAGCCTGAACAACTTTTTACAGGGTAACAAATTTGCAAATTTGTGTATTTCTGTTTCGAGGAGACAGAAATTCATGCAAGTTTTATAAATTCTAATGTCTGGTTAACCAAAAAAAGCACTTCCTGTAACTTCTTGACCGTAAAACAACTGTTTAAGGCTGTGTTGTTTCACAATGTGTAGCTTAGTTAGCCATGGTAAGATTAATTTGAAACTGGTTAAAGCTTCTTGAAGGTTTTTTTTGTTTTGTCCCACATTAGTAGAAGAGATTCATGTAGCTTGGTTCTGGCACAGATGATGTTGACATTTTTGATTCTGCCTACAGAGATCTGGTAACTAAAGGAAATCCATTGTTAAGGAACTCAACAGAGCAGATACTTGAAAAAAATGAAAAAAATAAAATAAGTACAGGTCTCAGTGTATAGGACCTGGACCAGATTGTCTTTTCCAGTCTTGTGAGCTGGTAACAAGAGTTGCAGGTACTTGCTCAGAACTCAAACTCCAGTCCCAGATATGTATGGAATTACAGATATTTCTGGACTGTTGTTGACTGGAGGCTACTATGTCTGTGTGTGTGAGTGAGTGTGTGTGTGTGTGTGTGTGTGTGTGTGTGTGTGTGTGTGCGTGTGTGTTGTGTGTGAGAGGAATGATGAGCAGGGATTAAAGTGAGACAGCAGCAGACATCTGAAACATGGGTTCATTATTCGACATAAAACACTGACATTTATTCGCCACAGCGGCTGGAAACTAACAAACAGAGCTGTTTGTTTGTGTGTGTGTGTTTTATTAAATTACAATAAAACTGCCAACTTATATCTAGTGCAGATGTAAATTGTAAGAATCGATCTGTCTATTTTATCCAAGTGAAATACATCTTAGCTGTATGAACTTCCAGTCACAATTTTTATGTCCCTATAAGAACCAACTAAAATTGAATTTTATTACATATAAAAGTCCAGGCACTCTATGCTTTTTCCCCCTTTTTGCTCAGTGACAGTTGATCTGATAAACTTGTTAGAAAATATACTCGTTTTATATTATGTCTGAATGTTTTATTCTCTTAGAAAAATATATGAACAAGACAAAACTACAAAAGATGACGGGAGTCGATTTGTGGATAATACAGGATAACCTAAGTTACATAAACACACATACTTTAAACAATTTAAAGAGATTAAACTTGCAGCAACTAATTGTGATATATATATATATTTTTTTTTTACTGAAAATCATTTAAAGCTTGTGTTTTACTTTTTAAATGTAGTTTATGGTTGTAACAGTTCAGTTATTTTCAGGTAATAGACTGACAACATGGGTGTAGATATGGCAGAATTGATCATCCAAATATCAATCTGTAATCTAAATGTAAGCAAATGCTGCTAATAAATGTGGAAAGGCCAAAAAATCTGCAGTTCTTTGAGTGGTCACTTGAGGCTGGCTCCAAAAAAGGCCCCATCAAACCTCATATTAAAACACCAAACTTTACAGTGGAGAAATTCATGTTTACAGCCTGGTATGAAAAAAAAGCAAAGACAAAAACAAAAAAACAAAAGACAACAAAAATCTGTTTTGGTCTTTATAGTTGATTCATCTATTAATGACAACTGTGCGTGTGTGTTTGGGGGGGTAATCTCTTGTTGGAATTATATTAAAAAGTTATACATATTTAAGGGCGTGGCTACTCTGATACTCTGAATGACAAACAGCTGTTTGCTAGGGTTAGGGCTTGCCATTATTAGCAGTTAGTTTTTTTCCCCAGCTCCACCCTCTCATCCATATGGTCACTTCTGACTCAAAAAATAAAAAGTATGGCAATGGCCAAAATGAAAACCCAAGGCGTCAGTACTGTACAAAGCAATGGGTGATGTCATAGTGGCTCCATATACTATCTATGAATTATATCGGCTTGGTCTCAGAGCTTATAAATTTATATTAGAACTATGCAACAACGCGTTGACGCATGAAAGGGTGAGGGTGATGGGGATTCACAAGGGAAAAAGGGTCAAATGAAAAGATGCCATTAAGCTGTCTTATTTTCAGATCAAATGTTTTGAGAGTATCTGCCAGAAGTAGGTGCAAAGCTAAGTTGGAGCACTCCTTCAAAAAAGAAAATTTACAATAATTCACGATTTATTCTTCATTTAATGCTCAGATTTAATTATTTCTTCCTACATTCTGGTCTGAATTATTGTTTTGAAGTATTTAAACAAACAAATGCGTTCTATTTTGCCCAAATTAACACATTTATCCTGAAGGGTTTTGCAATGTGTTGAAATTTCATTGCAGTACAAAGACATTTGAGTTTTAGATTTTAAATAATTAGATTGTCTATTTATTTATTTGCAAAGAGCTGATACTAGTCTAAAATTATCTAGATCTTCAAAAATTCTCATGTGTAAGGGTAAAATTGTAAAATATAAATGCATCTTTTGATAAATAATTTAACAGAAATGTGAGCAACTTTATTTTTGAGAATTTTTTTAAGTTAAATTCAATGCAGTGTTAAATACTTGTTTAATAAAAGAGGGAAGAACACTTTATTATGAATAGAAAAAATATGGCTAGTTTTCTTCAAAAGACATTCAAAATGTAGACTGCATGTAAAAACACATTTTCAGATTTCATATGTGAGTTATTATTATTATTATTATTATTATTATTATTATTATTATTATTATTATTATTATTATTATTATTATTGGGTCTATCTTTTGTTGTTATTATTATCATTATTATTGGTGTAATTAATAATCGAGGTCGGACGGTGACACATGAGGGACTATGTGAGATGTGACTGCTTTATCTACACCCCCACCCACCCACCCGCACACATACATTCACACACTCAAACACACACCCCAGAGACCTCAATACGACCGTGTTGGGATGATAAATAGCGGGCCGGTGGCCGGTGGATCGATCCCCCACTCTCTCTCTCTCTCTCT
>JAPZDY010000022.1:2237872-2256884 GCA_029783645.1 Ctenochaetus hawaiiensis
CCCCCACTCTCTCTCTCTCTCTCTCTCTCTCTCTCTCTCTCTCTCTCTCTCTCACTCTCTCTCTCTCTCTCTCTTCCTTGCACAAACACAAAACTATACGGCAATTAATTCCTGCTTGTCCCTCCATCCCTCATCGGCCCTGCCGGCGCGTATCGACGCAGATTACTGCTGATGGTCCGTTTTATCACCGCGGAATATACAGCGAGGAGCGCTCAGATACATACACACAACAACAACAACAACAACAAAACACACATACACACACGCACACGCATAAACATAATTTCACTGTTGTTTAGGATCGCTGCCATAACGCTTGAAACCAAAAACAGCGATAGATACTCTATGAAAAACTCTAGATGTCACAGCATGAACCTAAGACCTTATAGCACTGAAAATTACAGGAGTAGGCCATTAACAGCTGGTGACACCGCTGTAGTAGGATAAAAAATACAGTTAAGAGTGGCGATGCGCCGCAGTCAACCTGTAGGTCTTTATAAAAAAATATACAAATATTAGCGATATTATTGACCTGTTAATGTAGCATTTAAAGAGGCTCGAGCGGCATTTTTTTTCAAAATTAATGGCCTAAAAAGGCCAATATTTAGAAATTACTACAAATAGTTTAGTATGTATAAGGAGATTATTCATCAGTATGTTAAAGGCCTGCTACGTGTAAAGGCAATAGGTTTGCTTATTTTAAAAAGCAGAAAAAACTCTTTAAAAATGTAAAACATTCTCATCAAGCACCACGATGCACTTTAAATGGAGAAACGGAATGCATTCACATATTAAACACCCTGTAGGCCTACAGGGAGCTTGACAAAATCATCAGTAATGGACTGTTACGAAAAGCAACCACACTGAAATAAAAATCAACTTCAGAAATGTAAAAATAAACACATTAAATTTAACTTAACAAACAAACCCACTGGGGGAAAAATAGGCTGTATATAAAAAGGTTACAGCAGATCCCATGAAGACAGCTGAACATTTGAAGTAGCACAAGAGTTTTACACTGACGTTCCTTCGGATCTCCCTTTTAACAAACAATATCAATGAAACACTGCAGAATGGAGAATAGACCACAATCAACTTTGCACCAGAGAAAGTGTATTCCGGAGATAAAGTAAAAAAAAGAGGAAAAAGAGCGGCGATGACAAACACATGACTTTACTTTGATTTCCACGTGCGCAGCGTGAAGCAGCGGAGCGGCTGCTCGGGAGCGTATTTGGTGATATTACACCGGACCGCAGAGCTTCTACTCTGAAGTGTGAGGACTTCGTTTTTTAGGAGATTTCAAACAAGAAAGCAGTGAGTGTGCGTGTGTGTGTGTGCGTGCGTGCGTGCATGTACAACTTTTACGCATGACAGCGCTCAGTCGATATTTGTCCACTCACACATGCACGGACTCACAGTAGATATAAAAGAAGGTTGATGAAGGGTCTAGATCCGATTACAAGGCATAAAAAGTTGGTTTCCTGACTTGGCTGCGGGTCTAAAAAAATTTTTTTTCTAAAAAAAAATGCTTAGAAACAGGAGTCCAGTTGCTAAAGCAGTAATTTATGAAATGATTTAAAGGAGGATAAAAGAAAAGAAAAAAACACTTCAGCTTATGTCCCGAGTGATTCATTTGCTAAACCTCTGAACTGAAGAAAACTCTCCTGTGATGAAAATAATACCAAATTAATCCACTGGATTAATCCCTTTTTTTTTTATTTTGACGCTTTGAATTTAATTGAGATTGGAGGTAGTCATTCCCGCGGGAGAAAAGACACACACACACACACACAAACAAGCAAAAAATGACCATATAAAAGCCAACAGGTGTAAACCCTGATTCCTATTCCAATAAAATCTGAATGATATCTGTTTAATATTAACTCTGAGCTGCAGGCTGCTGCTGTCTGCCGGTTTGGACCCTGGCCAGGCTGCTGACCTTTGACCTCTGACCCCACTGCAGCGCCTACTGTCCAACACTGCAGCTTTCAAACCAACATCTGAGGAACCTTTACAGACAGTTACTGTCAGAGAAAAAAATCTTTGTTTTCAGCTGTGGATAAACTGAGGTAACCAGTGTAACGCCTACATTTTAGCATTTTACATTTTAATTATAAGGATATATTTTAAGTGTTTATTACATTTTGAACTACTAGAAATTTAATGAAAAATTTGTTCTGAGGTGGGAAAAATCTCCTTAAATGATTAATTTATTTTTTCACCCACTTTATTTAACGTCATTGATTTTAGGTAAATGTTTTGCTGAATTAAGGCCTGACACTGAATTTGAGGAGCTTTTGAAAGAATCGATAATGTGTAATGTAATAACAAACTATTAATTGATTAAAATATATTTAGAAATGTAAGAACACAAAAGAATAAAATGTAAAAGTTGTTATAAATTAAAAGTCACATTATATTCTATGTCATAATAAATATACATATATTATTGAACTAAATAGCGTTTTTTAAAAACAAAATCATTTTTTAATGCAATTAAAACTTAACTGCAGCTGAAAAAAGCACAAAAGTCCCTATTTAGCAGCTCACAGAAAGATTTAAGAATTATAACAAAATTATGCGGCAGCAATAATGAATTACAGTAAAGTCACTAAGGGTCAAAACATTTGAACTTGCTTCATAAATATATAAGTAGTGATCACTGCCGACACTGTAAATTTATGTAAAATTAGAGGTGTCTTGTAATAAATTAATGAGAAACATGGAAAAACATGGACAAAGTCACGAGACATTGCTAAGCATCACAGACACATTCTAGTATTACACTAACTGCGTGTTTGAAAACACATTGAGGGCATCAGGGTGACCATATGTCACTGTAACATTCAATTACGGGGCTTTTGTCGTCCCCTCCGTCATTTCTTGTCACCTCTCGATTGTTCTTTTTTTACATTTAAATGCCAAAATTGCTGTCAGAAAACTCCAGAGCGGTGGCAAGTCAGTCTATGTCTTTCTGTGTGTGTGTGTGAGTGTCTGTGTGTGCGTGCGTGTGTGTGTCTGTGTCTGTGTACGTACGATTGTTGACCTCTCCTGTGTGGTTGCTCAGTGGGATGATCTCCATCCTCTGCTGTCCGTACAGGTAGTAGTCCAGCTCCTCCGACGTCAGCTTGAACCTGGTTGTTGCTCCTTTGCTGCCCTCCTCGACTCCTCCACTGCTGCTGCTCTTCACGCTGGACGACACCACGCTGACCCCCCCACAGCTCTGCTCTTTGGCTTGATGGAGAAGCCCTGGTGCTGGGTTGTGACCCTGCTGGTTCTCCGGGGGGACAACCACCACCAGATCTCCTCCTCCTCCTCCTGGTCCTCCTCCTCCTCCAGGTCCTCCAGGCCCGGCACATACTGGAGCTAATGCTTGCCCAAAGAGTGCAATCTGCTGGGGCACGGGCAACTGGGAGATCCCTGCCGAGGTGGAAATGGAGATGGAAGATGATGGAGTGAGAGCTGCTGCTGCAGCTGCCGCTGCCGCTGCTGCCGCTGAAGAAGAAGCAGAAGAAGAGGATGTAGAAGATGAAGGGGCAGAGGTGCAGTGTGTGGAGGCCAGGAGGTGGCTGTGCAGGCGAGAGGGGCGCAGGCTGTCCACAGGGATGGAGAGGCGTTCAGGAGCAGGCTGCGGTGGAGCCAGAGGAGCCTTCAGCTGCGCCTGGGGGAAGAGCTGCTGCCAGTGGTGCAGGTAGGATGGATCCACCTTTAAAAAGGCTGAGCCACTGGGGTCGCCCGGTTTGAGCATGGCTGCCCGCCAGCTGCTGGAAGAAGAGGTCAAAGAGGATGAGGTGTCAATCATCAGCATCAAACAGACATACACGCTGAGGTCAGCCTATAGGTCGACATGTATGGGACACAGAGAGGGTCAAATCTCTTGACTGTGTGTTTGATTTCTACTTTATGGGGTTAATCCTAAACACAAGATGCACAGCAATTGCATCAAACTCACTACATGCAGGAGGCAGAAAATTTACAATTTAGATGCCACGTTACAACACAACATGTTGTTTTATTTTTTGAGGTTTATGTGTGAAATATGTCATATTTTAGAGACAAACACACTCCAAATGTCACATTAATCACTGGATTTCTATTTAAAAAAATAATTACTTTGAGACATTGTCTCAGATCTTAAACAAACCCCCTTTTTAAATGTACCAGAGCCTTGAATTTACTCTAAAAAAGTAAAACTGATATGATCAAATATTTAACACAGATTTCAGTCTCATCACTCACACTAAATGCTCAAATTTTCTCTGTTAAGCCAGATCTTTCCAGATCTCAACCTGATTTACAGTTTATTACTGTATCGTGTACACTTAAGGTATTAGCAGAGACAAAGTAAGTGTTTCAGCCATGTCCTTTTTTCTTGAACCACATGTTGTTTGTGTTAAATATCATGAACAAACCTGGGATGTGTAACACCATCCTGCAAATTACATCCACATCTCCCTGAGTCCGCTTATGTTTTCCTTGAAATGTTCAATTTGTAACTTTTGGTGGATTGTAAAAACATCAAAATTATTAGAATATTTAGAAAATACATTACACTGCATCAAAATTAAGTTTTAATGTGTTTAAGTGGAACAACTAAAGAACAGTGCTGTAAATCCACACCAAAGCATAAGTTGAAGCACATCAAGGTATATTATTTTAATTTAAACTATTCAAAGTATTCTTTAACAATACTTACTAATATTTCTTTGTCTTTCTTGAAATTATAATTAAAACATTTAGCTGAGTCAGATTCCACATGGTTTTCCTGTTGTCAGTCATCTTAACTTTCCATTTCAGGCTTAAAACCGTTGTCAAAAGATTAAAATAGAAATAGACATTCTGCTGCTAATTTACATTTGTGACAATACTAACAAATAAGAGAGGAAGCTCTACAACTGAGAGTAGCCTTGGTTCAAGTTTCAGGTGTTTCAGACTCGAATCTTTCCATCCAGTATATTGCGCTTCAGTATTTCAGTCTGCAGGATTTCGTGGTTGTTATAAGAGAAAATACAGCTTGTAGTCTGCGAAGCCGCTTAAATGTCAACTCTTGTGTGCTTTTGTTTAAAAGAATATTTAGATAGTTTGGATATTAGTTCAACGTGCAGTATAACATTAGTTGAAAACGGATAGGTTGTTTCTGTTCTGAATAAATAAATCCGCGGGGCACCCCAATTCCTTCTAAAGTAAAAAAAAAAATGCTTAAAGGATTTAAAGCCATTTATCTAAGATGTTTTCTGAAACGTGTCATTGCCTTTTCAAGTGATAACGTGGCAAGGCGCTATTTCTGAGAAATAAAATGTGTCGAAACTCCACTGCCAAAACCACTCAGTATAAAGTGAGTGTAGGCTGGTTGACCCTGCGCTTCAGCCCTGCTCTGCTCCGCTGTCTCAGTCCCGGATGGTTGTGTTAGCGCGGATTTTACGCACGCCAAGCGCAAATAACGCGCAAAAACTGCGAGCCACAGTAGGGTTCACTTTGGGTTAGTTTACTGTGTAAACAAGGTAGAGACAAAAAGTTTCATCAGGATGAATAAAGCGGTCTGTTTAAGTCCAGTCAGATAGGCGAACTAGTGTGCTATCCGTGGCCGAACAGAGTTATCTTCGGCGAGTTGAGACGCGTGGACCCTCCGCTGTTTTTTCCCCCGAAGTTATGTTGCTTTTTTTAAATTTTTTCTGGTCTTTGTGTTAAAACGCAGAAAAGGCTTACTGCTGTCAGAGTGTGCGTGGCGGCTCCTCAGCTGATTTCCGGGCAGCGGTGGAAGGTTTGTCCCTCCTCCGGTCTGCGGTGAACCATCGAGGGGAGCCGGGACAGTTCGTTGCGTCCTGCGCGTCTCCGGAGCCAAAACTACTGGGGCAGTTGCTGCGCGAGTCCCTCTCTCTATCTCTCTCTCTCTCCCTCTCTCTCTCTCTTCCATTCAATTGCCCTCTCCCCTCCCCTCTCCCCCATCTCTCTCCCTTATCTCCTCCCGTTTCTCTCTAATTCACATGCATTATTTCTCTCACAGTCTCTTTCTGCACGCTCCCACACTTTCCTTACTCCCCTTTTTTTTCTACGTCCTCATCTCCAAACTCCCTTTTTTGTGTTTTCTCTCTTTCAACGTAGGCGTTCCCCTTTCACTCCATGTCTTTCTCCCTTTTCTTTAGATTCATCTCAGTTCAATTCAATTCGATCTTTATTGACAGTCGGTACAGATGTTCATACACTATGATCAGAGCATCATAGGTTCCATGCAAATTGTGTGTGTGAGCATGTCTGTCTGGCACAGCAACAGATCTAAATGTTGGCTGGACTGTATGTGGTTCAGAGTAAACAAACACTGGGTCAGTGTTATTTTTATCTTTGTGTTCCATCTGATTTATGGATCAATTCATGTATATATTACATGGCTGTGTCAGATTAGGTGATAAAAAGTCATAAAAAGAGACAAACACAGTTTGCCATCTATCACGACTGTACAGAGGTGATGTAAGGTGTTCAGTATTATTCCTACTGAAAGTGCCAACAACATGATTCCTTTTGACTATATTTTTATTTTTTTGCTCTGTTGGTCAGCACAACGGAACACTGTACAGAACTTGTCAGACTTCTGTTATGTCGCTTGTGGCTATGATTCATGACACAGGATAAAATCTGACCCTCCTTTGTACCTCACATCAGTTGGGTTGGACCATTAGCCTATCATGCTGATAACATGGAGTCTGATCCCACCATAAGGGCTGGTTGAATCAGAAAGTGCACAGTGAAAGTAAACCAAATATTCATGCAAAATAAAGTACCACAGGAATGATGTATTTTTTAGCCAGCCCAGAAGTTATCATCGCCCTAGCTCTCCTGACTGAAGGCCAGTTGAGTTTTCCATTGGCTTTTGGATTTTGCAGAAAACAAGTTTTGCAAATGCAATGAGGCTACAAATGTTCTCTAGCGAGCAGATTAGTTACCATGTTTGGCTAATAATGATGTTTGACGTCCTAGACAACCTTTGAGGTCTTATTAGCTGCTTAGATATCCTTTTAAAGACACAAAAGCTTTAAAATTACAACTGACTTATTTGACTTAGTAGAACAAAATGTGATGTTTGTAACATGTTTGTGTGAATTACAGACCTTATTTAAGGCATCTCACCAAAACCTTACTGAACAAATCCACTGACTCTGAGACCAGGGAACTGAAAGTCTAACGATGCTAAATTATTTGAAGGTTTTGGGACTCATTCTTCCTGCACTCGATAGGTGGTGCTAGAAGACTGGTGTCAAAGACACTGCCTTCTGGCCTAGGTGTTGGTGCGCTGGAGCTGGAAAGCTAAGTGCTAACGTGATAGCCAGCTTTACGGAGAAGGAGAGAAAAAATCTCAGAGCTAGCTAGTTTGCTACTGTAATTGTCAGAAGCCCAGCTTAGTTGGTTGCTGCTAAGACAAGTTCACCCAACTGTCCCATCATCTTTTTTCTTATTACATGTTAACCACGTCTCCGTTGTAGAGCAGTTTATTTTTTTTAATATAGTGCAGAATTACTCTACCCTAGCCTTTTCCCATTGGGACCCTAATTTCTTCAAAGGTCAGCCGTCATTTTTTAAAGCAATAGCTAAAGACACATTGTGGTATGTTTTAATTATATCAGACCAAAGAGGCTTTGTTCTTTCATTGCAAAGCTTTGGTATAATCATGACATTTTCTGAAGGGAATGCTTTTTTGAAATAGTTACTGAGTATGCCAGTATATTAGTTACAGCCCTGAAAGATTTCATTAACATGTTTATTAAGCATATATAAGATGTTATTACAAAGAAAAAAAATGGATGCACACACTGGATGGCTTTTTCTATATTACAAAACTTAGAAAGCTAGCCTGTTGCCGTCCAGTTAGCTTAAGGTAGCCTAGCCAAACAGGTAACACTTTAGTCAACCCAACATCTGCAGCAGTTATAACGATCAAAATTTTGAAATGTACCTGTAGCTTTAAATGTCTACATGTGCTGGGTAATTTTGAGAGAAGCAAGCCAGATCTTCTCACACATGGAGTGATATGGAACTACGTTAAGAAATTAGACAGCACTGTAGTTATATACAGTTAGAACACCATGGCTTACAACCAATCAGATTGCTCGAATTGAGCTTTACATTTTCTGAGCTATATTACGTGTTTGTCCTGTGAGAACGATGTGACTCCAAAAAGTTAACCTTTAATGACCTCAGGAAAAAAAAACAGCCTTAGTGACAATAGCCTTTTTACACAGTCTGCTCATGACTGTCACACAAATAGTGGAGTACACGGAAAAAGTGGCACGTACAGAAACAGCCCACCAATGTAAACTAAACGTGGGCCAACCTCAGTTTGTACCCCAGTACAGAACTTGAGTAAATGTACTTAGTAATTTTTCATTCACTGTTCCAAATACGTGAAAAGATTTGAACACACCTCACTTTTCTAAATACAGGTTTGCGCCTGAAGAGGTGTTACAGATGTACGACATAATGCCACTTTTGCTACTGAAAGAAGCCAGACATCACTTTCACAAACACAAGAGGTCTTTTCTCATCAACAGGTAAAATTAAGTACATTTAAAGAACATTTCAGTGAAAGTGTTGTAGTCGTGGGAGCAAGGGTGTTAGACTGAGTCTCTCCTGTCCATTCATTCATCTTCTGGAGAATTTTGAACCTGTCAGTGTTGTAACCAAGACTATCATTACCACATTTATTATTATTACTGGTTGTGTAGGTGGCCGTCCTGCTGTCAGCTCAACTCAGCCTCTTTATCAACCTCTCACTTTAGCTGTATGTATGTGTGTGTGTGTGTGTGCGTGCGTGTGTGTAAGTGTGTGTCTGAGAGTACGCAGAAAGACAGATTACAGCCGAGCTCATTGTGTTTCTGGGTCTGACTTGTTATCCACGACCCCAAGCTTTCCCACCCGTCTGCTGCTCACGCTCACATGGACACACACACAACACACATACACACAGCACCAAGCATGTAAAGCATACAGGACGTGTGTATACATCAGTCATTGTAAGCTGCTGTGGATAAGACCATCAGCTCAACGCCTTAAAAACGTAAATGTGTGTGTGTGTGTGTGTGTGTGTGTTGTTATGACTGGCGTCACCCTGACAGGACCCATTTGTCATCCTTGGGACCTCTGGTGAATTGATAACGAACAAAAACACAAACATAAGCGTCTGAAAATGAACTCTTGTCGGCTTAAAGCGACTTTTTTAATGCAGAGGAATGTGGAGCAAGAACAGGCCGTCTGATTGGCTGAAGCACAAGTTCAGGGTCGTCAGTAGTCAATATGCAATCACAGGGTTGCGAATTCGAGTCCTTCTTTCCCAAAAGGCAAATTAAGCTCTATTTTTAAGGTATTCATGTTTACACATAAATATATTCTTTTATGCTGGTCTTCCTATTCACACTATCACATCATTTTCTTTAATGCTTTCTTTCCTTTCAAATATACAAGATACTGAGCTTCTTTCAGATGTACCTGAGACAGAAATACATGATGTAGTTAGGTGTTTCTTTGTTAATTTATTTAATAAAAATAAAACTGTACAGTTATAGCCTAAAAAATAAAACATTCTAGACTTAATTACAAATGGTAATCAAAAGAATAATAATAAAAGAATAATAACTTTAAAAAAGAAATTAGTTATTTATCTATTTTATTTTTTTGTAACATATTCAATTTGTTAAGTAGAAAGTATTTTAAAATATGTGTTTTTTTACTTTCAACATGCAATACTGCTGAAATTAAAATGTCCTGTGACTCCAAAATAAAACTGAGTCTTTGAGCAGAGAAAATAAAGCATAAAAATAATCATCAGAAATGGAAGATAAAAACCAGTTGATCTTTATATGTGAAGCTACTTCCTTTACATTAATGTTTTAACAAAAACATTTCACCTCCCTTTTGAAAAGAAATGAAAAATACACAAGGGTTTGTTTGATCCATATCATTGTAACACAGCTTGTATCTTTGCATTAATCAAAGTTATTTACAACAAAATGTAAAATATTTGCTAAAAAATATTGGATTAATATTTAGAAAATTGAGAAACATTTTTAGACAGGTGTGATTTGGTTATTAAAACTGTATTAAAAGCATCTATGTACAATTCAAACAAGCAAGAGAAAAGCTTTATTTTAATATGTGGCTCTTGGTGAGTTAATCTACCTTTTCTACAATTTTCTTCCTTATTATTTAAGGAGTATTTCACTGTAACTCACCATTAATACACAGCTTTGGTCTCTTCACCACATAATGTTGATGTTGCTGTAATCTTAGTATTTATATCATTAGTTACATTTAAGTTTATTTAATGTGTTTATTGCTGTTTTTCTAAACTGCATTTAGTATTTTTATGAATGAGCCCACTTGTTCAAAATGTATATTCCATCTCACCATTATTATCATTAGTCTATAATTACAGTTCTTTTCCATATCGTGGCTGGGGATCTTCTGTTCGAGAAAGAAAACATACAGAAAGAAAAGAAAAAAGGAAAAGGGGGGAGCAGGAGGAGAATTAGGTGTTTTCATCCATTGATTAATGGCTTTCTAAAGCAAAGCACATCGGAGGAACCGGCCGATCAATAAATTAACTGCCCAAATTCATCATTTTCTACAACAAAAGCTAATTATTTAGACGGCTGCAGGAAAAGAAAAAACACAATATTAACAAGATTTCATTCAGCAAAGCAATGTATTCCTGCATGTGAGAGAACACTGCAGAGCTGCTGTTAACGTTCAGAAGCTTCATACTTAATGTTAACACAGAGGAAGTTCTTCAAAATGATGAAAACAGACTTGGATTTCAACTGAGCTGTTCAAATTTAAGCTGCAGTTTAGCAATTTTATATTAAAATACAAAAAAGCAGGGGGCATTATCAGTATAAACAACACAAAAGAGAGATTACTGACCTAAAATTGTCCTTAAAAGAGCAGAGATTAGTACATATAGTAGTTAGTTCTGAATAAAAAAGTTAAAATGACACATACACTGCATTTTCTCCCCAATTTTAAAGGGGCAGGGTTTGAACTTTTGGCCATTTTGGCCACTCTAAGAATGATTTGTGATGTTAGCTGGTCCATCCTCCACTTTAGTTCAGTTGCTTAGTTTTATTTCCATATTTATTCTGGTTCACACATTCAGGTTCCCCTCAGCATGAAATTTAAAAACTCTGATGGTTTCTGAAGTTTGCCTGAAGCATCATGATCAGGTCAACATATCAGTTTGTCCATACTTTGATTTATGAACAAAAGCCTTAAAATATGACTTCTAATTTGGTGAAGCTTTATCTTTTGTTTACTGCTATTCGGCAAATGTTAACATGTAAACTCAAGATAGTCAATTTGGTGCGGATTTTATCTGTCACAATTTAGTATGTTAGCGTTGTCTTTGTGAGCATATTAGCATGTTGTTGATAGCACTTGGCTTAAAGCACTGCTGTGCTAAAGTACAGCCTCACAGAAGTGCTAGCATGACTTTAGACTCATATGTGCAATAGACAGTGATTGTGGTGGAAGTGCATGTGATGCCTGTGGCATGCTTGTGATGTGTTCACAGACAGATGTAACCCATCTACATTTATGGGGACATGCTGCTCTAGGCAGTGATTGAGCTAAAATTGCTGCTTTTACGAAACTATATTGGAATAGTCAAAAAAACCTCATAATTTACACCAAGCATCAACACAGGAAGGATTGTGTCCTTTTGTTGCGTCAGATCATGGGTTGCAGTGCCCACACATCAAGAGCAGCCGTGGAAATCTGTTGCATGGCAATCTTTATTTCTATCTACCTTTGTTTCTTGTCATCTCTTAATGGTTCACTATCTAATGAGGTCAAAAAATGACCCAGAAACACTTTCTGACAGTGTGTCTGGCAGTTTAATCTGATCATGGTTTCTGATGCTGCTGTACATCAGTGCAAGACATCAAGCTTTAAAAGTTATCATTAAAATTTAATAAAACTCACACTGATGCTTTTTTTTAAAGGGTTGTCATAGAGATCCAACTCTACAAGTATCTGATCATAGTTTTACTGGTATTTACATGGTCATAAAAGCACTGACTGGTACTGTAAAGGAAAATTTGAGCTTCATTTTGACTCTGTGCTAAATGAGGTCATGTTGGTTTAAACCCATGTGGGTTAATTAGCACATAACTGATGGTAATTCAATTAAAACATTGGCATGTTCTTGTTCATTTACAAACACACACACACACATACATGCACGCATGCGCACGTGCACACACAGCCCCCTGTAACCTTGGTGTGGGAGCCTATATATAAATATGCAGTTTTAAAGCGGTGTCACTTTCATTTACATAGGAGCATGTTGTTAAGGTCCTGCTTTGACATTCAATTAAAACGTTTACATTTCTGCTTAATTAATTCGGCCGATGGCGGGAAGAAAAGACGAATGGACGGACCGCTTTGACAGGAGGCCGATAATCGTCTGTGTATGTGTGTGTGTGGGGGGGTGTGTGTGTGTGTGCGTCCCTGCTGTGGTGTTAAGGTCACTGCAGGCTGACTATTATAATTCATCTCTATAGACATGTATTCAGTAGGGACTTTTATTCTCTTTTTCAGCTTTATTTCCTGCAGCTGAAGCTAAGCTGAGGTGGTTTTAATGCCATTAAGTGTTTTAAAGCTGCATGTCTTTCCTTAACCCTCTGTTTATTGTTAAAAACTAATTGCTAGAAAATGGATTGGTTTGTCAGTCAGGGAGAAAGAATAAAAATCCACTGAGCTGCAGGATAATTTTTTCTTGGTTTGATTATAGGACCAAACCTGATCTTTACAGTGAAATACTTAATGTTTTACAGAAATTGTGTTTACAACAAATATTAATTGTTACTGTATAAAAAAATGTAAAAACATGCCATGTACTCTGTCCAACATAATGTTTTTCCAACAGGATAATTCTTAACTAAACTGTATTCTTGACAGCGTGGGAAGCACTTAAATCAAACAGCAGTTTGACCTTTATGTTGGAAAACATAAAAACACCTTAGTTCACAGGGACATCATTTCCTAAATATTTTCCGGAAAGAAATATGTAATCTGCTTGTACAGTGTTGGTTCCTGATGTATATACCTTTTAACAACAACAATATTTTTTTCTTTTTTGGGGGGATCTGTTTCATTTTACACAGTGCATTTACAAATACTTTACTATAATTTTGATGCTATTATCTTTATTTTATGTGATATTATTATTTGATAAATATAATGTGTTCTTTTCTTGTGTCTCCTTTTGTGTTTCTGAGTAAAGTAATACTGCAAGATATTTTTGTGTGATATGTGAAGTTTAAAATTAAGCAAGGTGCATCTGTGTGAAAGGACTGAATTTAAGATGATTTAATTTGTCTGTAGTTAGAAATATTTGCTTTTTAATCAGACAGGGGTGCTGTTGTGAATTCTCACGCAGATGTCAATAACATACAAGAAAAGTATAAAAACATTTTTTTTTAAATCCTTTTAACTTTAAGCTTCAACCTGCTCTTACTGTAATTGAAAATTTAAAATTTAAATGTGTTTAAATCAGTATCCGTCTGTGCTCCTGCAGTTGTGCTGCTATGATCTTCGTTGTGGTCGCAGGCTGACAGGTGTGACATTCTGCTGGTTACTACAAATAATCAAACACACACGTTAGTGTGTCAGCTCGGGATGTTGAAGGTGTACAGAAACTGGAATGGTGACCTTTATTTATCTACAGAGGGTTTGGCTGAGATTAGAAACAAATCTGTTGTTTAGCAGGAATCTTTTTCCTTCTACCACAGGAGACTGTACTATCATGAGACCCTTTGTAGGGGTCTCAACCTGTAGGTTGGGAACCATTGACTTGAGTAATAACAGTGATTTTTGTTTTCCTCTAATTACCTGAATGCAGGTTTAACTTCATTTGGTGAAGTTTCAGGTTTAAAATGTACTTTATTTGTTTTATTTTTTTTCAAATTGTTCTCCTTCTCTCTCCCTAGTTCCTCGTTATTTTTTTAACTCTCCTCTCCTTGTCTCCTCTCCTCATTTCCTCCCTTTCTCTCCTTTCATCTCCATGTTCCCGCTTTGTCTCCTCCTCTATGCTGTTTTTGGTTTCATTTTCTCCCATTCTTGCCCCCTCCCTTCTCTCTCCTTTCTCATTTCCTTCCCTTCTTTCCTCTCTTCCTCTCCTCGTCTCCTCTATGGGCGGGGCTTTACTTCAGGCTCTGCCCACATGGGGGAGTGGCCTGTTGATGCAGCCGAGTTTGGAGTGCAGTTTCCAGTCCACCGTTACAGCTGTGACTCGCCGTGATTTCTTCCTCTTCTCCCCCCTCAGCGTTGCTTCCTGCGGTTTAAGATGGAGCACCGGACGATCGTACCAGCTCTCCTCTTCCTCTCTGCCGCCTGGCTGCAGTCGGTGTCCGGCGTGGCTTCACGGACAGGACCGAAAGTCACCGAGAAGGTGGGTGATGAAATTTGCCGCATTTATTTGCATGGAAAAGCACCTCTTCTCTCAGTGCATCATCGGCATCTTCTCGTAGCGCTGCTGGACCGTGGATAATAACGGCCATGTAGGACAAGCTAGCACGCGCGCACAACACACAAACACATGCACACAAACTCATGCACACACACACATAAACCAACAGATGACGTGTCCGGTCCCAGCGGGGGGAGGCCTGGACCTCAAAACGGAAACGCACACTTGTGTGAGAACATAATAACAGATCCTTCCAGAATATCTAAGATTGTTCACACACACACACACACACAGCTGTACACGTGTCCATCCAGACTTCACGCGCAATGCGTTTGCCTGCAGGCTACTCATTCACATACAGCAGGACCTGACCTTCATACTAATGCGCCTTATCCAGACCTCAGTTAACATTCGTTGAAAGTATCACATCACATTTCAACGTGTCCAGTTATAAAAACAGAGTGTGAAATAAAAGCTGAATGGTTGAGACTTTGGCCTGTCAACACCTGATTTTCTATTGTGAAATAGTGTTAATTTTACAGGAATATGTTAATCAAACATTGAAATGAAGAGTAAATAATATAAAATTGAAAACAGACTAAAACGTTTTTTTTTAAGTAGTAATTCAGATTGTTTCAAATTGAGAACTCTTACTCTTACTACTCTACATGTATGTCAGCTTTCACTTCTGACAACATGACAGTATTTGCAGTAAAGATTCAGACACAAGTATTACAGTGTGTTGCCTCTATATCCATGTATTCATTAATGATTAAGGGCTACTGGTTAAGTAAAACTTTTTTGTGTTTGTGTTTGTGTATGTGTTTGTTTGTCCAGGTATTTTTTGACATCACAGTGGCAGGTCATGAAGTGGGGCGAATTGTCATTGGCCTTTTTGGGGAGGTCGTCCCTCTCACTGTCAATAACTTTGTTGCCCTGGCAACTGGAGAGGTAGGCTGATGTTGTGTACAAACACATACACATTCATAGTCCATGTTGTAGATCGGGTGTCATTCATAAATTAAATATTGGGTATTTTATTTTGAAATTAGATGTTTGTGTCTAACATTCCTCAGAGTGTGTATATCACATATTTGCATTTTTTTACATCTATATTTTTGGTGTAATACATTTCAACACAAAAAAACATTTGATATGTTAAAATTCCTGGTTGTCTAAGCAAGCAAATAATTGGTTTGTTTACAACACAAATCTCAGTTGTTAAGGCTCCTGTATGCTGTAATCTTTTACATGTTCATCAAATCTAAGCCTCGTAAAGCTGCTAATTTACTCTGACTGTGACCATGCAGTGGTCAGTGTGTTTGTTTGTGTTTATGCAGACAGCAAGTCTCCTGTGTGTCTCTGCAGAAAGGTTACGGCTACAAAGGGACAAAGTTCCACAGAGTCATCAAGGACTTCATGATCCAGGGTGGAGACTTCACAGCTGGAGATGGCACTGGAGGTGAGAAGGAAACTCTAAAGTAATACTACTGAGTGCTGAACATGTTAATCTTTTATATATCAGACACTTGTGGACTGAACTCAGAAGGTAAAAAGGAAACTCCTCTTGTAGTATATTATACTTCTCTAATTAGTAGTAAACACTTAGTGTATCTCAAACAATGAGATTTTTCACCAAAATACAACTCAATGCACATACAGCTTTTCACACACACAGTGCTGTCAATACATTAGTTTGTATTTAAGGAACTGATTTTGTCATGGAAAGTACTGCAATATTTTGTACACATTCACTTTCTTGTTGGTTTCACGTAGACCAAACATATAAAAAAGAAAACTGGTTTTGTCTTGTTATTAAAAATTTTAGATGTTCATAATAATTGTATAACCACCTTAAAAATGAACACTGTTTTTTCTGTGCAGGTCACAGCATCTATGGGACAACTTTTGCTGATGAAAACTTCAAACTGAAGCATTTAGGAGCAGGCTGGGTAAGGACACATTTTGTATTCCAGATTTTTCAAATTCAGTATTAAGGAACAATAAACAATGTTTAGAAGGACTACTTTTGTCTACTTTAAATCAACTGTTTTTCTGAGTCAAGTCTTAATTGGAGGACCAGTGAGGTGACAACAACCTCAACATGTGTGTGTGTTCATGTACCAGGTGAGTATGGCGAACGCAGGTCCAGACACCAATGGGTCGCAGTTCTTCATCCTGGCTACCAAAGCACCTTGGCTCGATGGGAAGCATGTGGTGTTTGGCAAAGTCCTGGACGGCATGGTGGGTGCATCTTTAGGCACTTGTCATTCACCTGCTGCATGAAAATACCTTTTGGTTAGATTCCCTTTGACAGATAATGGCTTTTAAACAAATTTTGTTGCTTAATGGTGTTCTCCTCAGTAGAATCTGGCTTCAGATTATTGGAGGACTGATAAGAAAAGTTACTAAACTCATTCTAAAAGTATCAAACAAACAAGACGTACAGTTTATTTATATGGAGGAGAACAGGGCTTCTGCATGAGATCTGCCTGCTTCCTTGTTCTGAAAGTTGTGCCTTAAGTGAGCTGACTTCCTGTATATAAACTCAGTGGCTCCACCCACACAGGAAGCAATCCGGGTAAGGAGGGAAAGGTTGAAAAGGGAGTAAATTCTTCACACAAATTCTGCCCTTTTTTAACTTCTTTAATTATATTCTTAGAAAAGCTAAAGCATGTTTGTGAGGTTTATTTTATTTTAATGTAAATCAATATCTGTGTACTGTATCTAAACATGTTTACTGTAGAGGCGTATACATCACTTCACTTAGTAAACTGTGACATTTTAATTTTTGCTTATAAGTATTATAGAGGCAACTGATTAAAAAAGGATCCAGTTTGAATTTTGGTGAGATAAACAACAGCACAATAGCACAACAAATGTTGTTTGTTTTTTCTCTGCATTAATCATATTCATTCAACTTTATTTCACTCTATACTGTTTCCTCTGGTCATTAATACCTCCACTTTAGACACTATACGTCTCTACAACTAGAATGAATAAGTAACATAAGATATGTTGAAATTTAATCAATACCATACCTTGGTAGAAAAGTTCATCTTAGAGATTAGAAAAGACAGAACCAAAAATTTAAGACTATGTAGACCCATAATGTTTATAGACATTCCTCAGGGGTGTGCAATGTTTAACAAGTTAAAAAAAAGGAACCAAATGCAAAACCACCAAGACAGCAGAATGACAAAAACAAAAAACAAACTTTAATAGCTTAAGTTGATACAAGGAGAAGAAACTGAGGCATCAGACAGAATGACATCTAAAAACTATGGGAAAAAAACAAAAACTGACTAAAACAGTTTATTGGAATGACAGAAGGAGCTCAGGCAGGACAGGGAACACACATGGACTAAATACACAGGAGGATAAACAGGGTTAGGTTTAACTAGTCATCATTCAAAGAAGGCAGGAAGGCAAAGAATAGAACATAAACAAAAAGAAATATAAATTAAAAAATAAGGCTGAAAAAAGCTAAAATGCAACGCAAACCGTAACAAGTTGGATGCACTCAGAGTTGTTCAGTGATTAAGAGTTACTCACTGTTTGCTAAAGATGATCTCCTACTAATTATATATATATATATATATATATATATATATATATGATTCTTCTACATTTGAGTGTTTTTAACTTGCCTCTGTCTGTCTCCTCATGCAGGCTGTGGTCCATACCATCGAGCTTCAGGACACCAACGACCGAAACTTGCCGTACACTGAGTGTGTGATCGTCAACAGTGGCAGGATTCCTGTCAAAGAGCCCTTTGTTGTGGAGGTGGAGGGCTGGTAAAAGCCACTGGTTTACAGAAGAGCAAAGACAGGATGTGATTATGATATCCTAGAGATTAAGCAGAAGTCCAGTTTGCAACTTGCCAAATTCAAATTTTAATATTATCATGTGCTAACGCCAGCATGTGGGCAACTAGGGCTGTTTTTTCTTTATATACCAAGGCTGATAAAATACCGGCATTGATAAGAAAACAAATTAATTTTCTAAACCTCTCTAAAGGTATATGAACATGTTTTTGTTTTTCTATTCAACAAAAAAATGCATACCAAATTTGTCAGGTTTATTTTTGTCTGACCTCAAAACAGCTGTACAAAAAATTTGGCAAACCTAAAATACAAAGTTACCAGAAATTATGACCTAAGTCAGGAGACATTTTAATGAGACTGAGAATCTAAACAGGCTTTCAGTTTTTCTTAATACTTGAACAAATTTGATAGTCAATTCTGTGGATGCATGTCGGTTTGTAGCAAAAATATATTGAGGTTCACAGCGTGGTCTTTTTAGTAAGCTAACATGAACATGCAGCATTGCATCCTAAATGTTTACATTTTCACATGCTAACTATGACATGTAACAGGCTACATGCTCAGTGCTAAAAGTTAGCATGATATCATTTAGTTGTAATTTCTGATTCTGTATGTCTGACCTCTGATTGATTTCAATTCATGCACATATTGTCATTCAATCATTAACAGACATATCACATATTGATGTCTAGTTATTCTGGGGGTGATGGAGTTTTTATTAACCTTTGAATCT
>JAPZDY010000022.1:2256937-2268365 GCA_029783645.1 Ctenochaetus hawaiiensis
GGCTACATGCTCAGTGCTAAAAGTTAGCATGATATCATTTAGTTGTAATTTCTGATTCTCTATGTCTGACCTCTGATTGATTTCAATTCATGCACATATTGTCATTCGATCATTAACAGACATATCACATATTGATGTCTAGTTATTCTGGGGGTGATGGAGTTTTTATTAACCTTTGAATCTCTGGTGAATGAAAAATATCCATTTCTTAAGCCCACAGCTGAAACTGGGTTTGGAGATTAGATATAGTTTAATAGACACAAGGTTAATTTCATCATAGATAGTAAATGAGCACACAAACATTGGCATGTAGCACTTCTCTCTATGCTCAGGTGAAGATCTCATATCTCTAAAATTGCCACTAATTTGGGTTTGTGTGTTATGTCTTAAACTTGATCAATTTTGAAAATGATGCAACTTAATAAGCTGCAGATTTCAACATTTGGAGGCCTTTTCAATCAAATGGCTGATAAGGGTTTATGATACTTGAGGTCTGATTTAAGGGTATAAACTCTTTTGTCACCTACAAAACATATAAGTAGATAAATGGTTATAGACTGAAACAATAGATAGATAGATCATAAGATCAAACTTTATAGCATTTGTCAAATGGGGCTTTTTGATTTATTTGCATTTAGGTGGTGCTTATTTATCACGTGCTCCATGTAAAAGAACCAAAACTTGGAGACGTGAGTTTTTAATCCAATGGTGACACCACATATGCAGAGAGGAGCGCTGTCAGTTTGATGTTAATTGTTCAATAATTAACAGATCCACTGTGGTCAATGCTAACAGCTTTATACGGTAGCATACTTGCATAGGTAGTGAATGGTGCCAGTTAGCATAATCCAAAAAACTTGTACTAAACTAAATAATGAACTAAACAATGAACTGTGACTCAAACATGGCGTGAAAACTTACACTTGCAGAACAATGTAGCTCCTCACAAATCTCTTATTGCCAAATCATTCTTTGTTTGCCAAATGTGCTCATACTTTCTATGCATCTAATCAATACTTAAAACCTTCATTTCAATATCTGTCAACAAACATATGCAAAAAAAATCTTGTACTAAGTGTCAAATGCCATCCTAGCACTTTATTATTTTTTTTTATAATTCCATCATTGAAAATAAAAATTTGTTTTTATGTTCATAGGAAATGGAGATAAAGTATCTCTTCCTCCTGATGAATATGCATCATATCATGTTTGAAAAAACTAAGGCACAGACTGCACAGGAGGAAAATTATCTGTAAGTGTGAATACTGTACTAACTCTGTAGGTGTCCACTTTATAATGGTCTTAAATGGTGTGTTTTGTGTTAGAGGTGTGTTGTTGTCACCAGGTCAGTGGACTTATTCTGACTGTTAATGTTTCCTCTTTGTCATTGTTCTTTTTAACAAAGTTATGACTGATACTTCCCATGTCCTTTAAGTTAATGCTGCATTTAAAACTTTTGTTTTCATTATTTATAAAAAAGCAGAAAAAGAGTGCCAACAAGGGTATTTTCTATAATAAACAATATGTTGTTGCAAAGCAGTCTCTCAAACAATGCTCAGTTATTTACCTGTCTCTGGCCTATATTTGTTATGTACCAGTTGATTAATGCAGCCTTCAGGTGATCCTTGTCAACTTGGTAAGACGGAAAATATCACGTAAGCATGTCGTACTTACCTAGTTTGCAGGTGGTCATCACTCAGTGATAAACACGGTGTCTCATGAGTGGACCAATGAAAAAGACAGCAGGATGTTACTAATGAAAGTCAGGCATTACAGACAAATATTACTCACTGGACGACTGTGATGTGATTTAGGTATGATGCCGACGTTCAGTGCCAGTGCATGTGGTAGTGAGCCATTCATGCATCTTTTAAAATAATAACTGTAATCTTTCTTCAGTCTTTGAGTGTGTTTTTAAAGCCTACTGTTAATCAGGCATCTAATACATATATCTATATACACATACTCAGCCTAACCGTCCAGTAGACAGAGACCAGAATACTGTGGGATCAAGCACATGGTTGCAGATCCTTAGCAATCTTTGTTGGTAAAGAGATGAGAGATTGAGTTTAAAAAATGAATACTGTTTCAATTAAGTACATACATATAACAAGGCTTCTCATGTGTCATACAAACATTATACTCTTTGTTTTAGGGGGAAAATGGCAGCTTAGTGAGGACACAGGCCAAAACAAAATGAAATTAATGTAATTGTACATTTTACTATCTTTAATGTAGACTTACCCTATAATAAATATACTTTTCAGGACATTCAGGTAAAGGATGATGTGGGAAGTACAGTAAGTAAACTGTGTAAAGTGCAGCTGTAGAGTATCTATAATCTATAATGGAGCCAGTAATATTTGCAGACCACGAAGAACTTGGTTTAAACCAAAGTATAAACTAACTATAAATCTAAGCTATATGGGAAAATTGTCTGCTGAAGAACAGATGCTCCTCTGCTTCTGAAACATCTCCAGTAGACATTAGAATAGCGACAGAGTCATGACTGAACTATTGTGCAAGATAGTGCAGTTCCTGAAGTCATTTTACATCACTCACAGTCACAAACCTGCTGGATGTGAAAACAATCCAACACTTTTTCAGTTTGGACTCCAACTTTGCCTGCCATAATGCAGAGACCCCCTTTTGCTTCTTATTCGAAATAGTTGAGGGTCTGCAAGATGCCGTTTGAGAAGCATTGGCGTTAAACGGTGTAATTATCGTCGGTAAAAGGTGAAGCTGCAGAGGAAGGCAGAGAGCTGACAGCTGATCTCTCAGCGCTGACACAAAACTGCTGCTAATGAGAACTACAGCGGGTGATTTGTTTTCCCCTGTTCTACAACACACACACACAGATACAAAGAGATAAACAGATACACTCACACCTTCACACAAACACGCACACACACAAGGGAGGAAAACATCTCCGAACACAAAGGTCAGAGCAGAGCAGAAATCTCTGGAGGAAGACAGGAAGTCGACAGAAAACAGTGAAATATATCACCCTTGTTTGCTCGACGTGCTCGCTCCTCTGAAAAGTCAGATCTCCACAAATTAAGAAAATAATCCCGATTTTACTTCTGACCTCTGTTTATTTGAAAACAGCCAAAGGCCAGAGGCTCTGGAGCAGTTTGGGCTCTGTTCATTTTTAGTATATCATTGTAAAAGCTGTTTTAGAGTCCTTTCTTTTCTTTTTCCTTTTTTCCTGTCGATTGTCCCAAAAGTCATGGAATCAGTCATATTTTGTGCTAATTTGAACCTTTAAATTCTAAAATTAAATCCATAAATAAATTTCTGGCCATTTTCAGCTTTCATTTCATGAAAAGCTTTGGATGGATGGATGGATGGATGGAATAGGAAATGATTAAAATGGTTATCAAAGCCACAAAAACTCCTTGTTAAAAAAATAAAAAAATAAAAAAATGAATAATTATGACCAAATATTCCAGCTATAGATATTCTGTATGCAACATAACAGTTTTTTTTTTACAATAGATTATTTAATAGTTTGTGTTCAAGGCTTGAATCAATACTGTCAGTTTCCCTTCAGCTGTACAGAACATGTTTCAAAATATTGTTTAAGGTAGAACATCTAAGTTTGAGACAGACTAATGCCTAATATTAAAAAAACAAGCTACAAAAACATTTTATTGCACCATATGTTGTTATACTTTTTAATGTTTTAAATTTTTATTTCCTTATTTTTGCTTTTTTTGCTTTTTTTAATTATTGAGCAAGGTGTTTCTTGTTTTTGGTTTCAAAAGCCTGCTGCAAGGTGAGTTTTCATTTGAAGTTCAATAAAGTAAACTTAAGTGGAGGGAAGTGGACTTGTGTTTGCTTCATTACAAATAAGGTCAATGCTTTATACATGGTAAAGCCTGTAAGAGCAACCTAAGTTATGTCTTTAGTAAAGATCACGAGGATGAAAGCTACAAACTTCATATGTCAGACTGAACTAAAGTCTGTTATTGAATATTTGAAAAAGAAATTCCTTGGGTGTATGCAACAATTTTTTTTCCAAAAATAGTAACATTATGGGATTTTTCATATCACCCAGAATATTTTGCAAGAACCAAACATCCGTGTATCAAATTTTCCAGATTCCCAAATTTGAATCTAGGCTTAAAGGACAGGTTTAAATGGTATTTTTAAATCCAATGTGGGAATAAGAATCACCTAAAAAATTCAAAACCATCCTTTAATGTAGTTAAAAGTAGCAAAAATATGTTATTTGAACAGCATTTAAATGACTTTTGGTCTACATGAAGCAAGACAAAACTACACAATAAAAGTGCGTAAATATAAAGGCTGTTAAAGCACATTTACATGAGACTTACCCCTTTTTTGATCAATGATTACAGAATACTGTCCACTTTCTGTGTGAATTCAAATTCTTTAAATTTGAAGAATCATTAAATAAACTTCTGCCTTGTTTTTAAACGCATTTGTTTAAGTGGTTTTAAACTCTAGCACATTATGGGAAATTGTTATGACAGTTTTGGTCTGATTTATGAATATAAAAAAAAACATAAAACATAAATTAATTAATTCAATTTAGACAAGTTATTCCTTTTGGGGGTAATTTATAAAAACTCTCCATTGTTCATTTTCAACACTTGTGTTTAAGGTTATTTTAGACACGCATTTAAATGAGGTAAAATGTTTTAACAGTGGCACAGCCTCTGTGAGAAATGTCCTTTTCTGATCCTCTCTACCGTTTGAAACATCTCAGCTGAGTCCACATTTTCTGGCTCGTGTTGTTTTGTTTTTCCTCAGGACCAGCAGGTGAGATGGACGCACAGACGGACAAACTACCACCTTAAACATCCACCACCTCTCCTCAGTACGCTGTGGAGCAACCCCTCTCTCTTTGTCAGGCGATATAATAAGACTGTCTGAACTGTACGAACCAGCATAGAGCTGAAGATGGAGGGCAGAGGCGGTTTCGGAGGATGAAAGAGAGAAATAGGAAGAGATAGAGAGGAGGAAGAGAGAGAGAAAGTGGTGGTAGGTTTTTAAATGGTCCGGAGGGATGCATGTCGAGAAGGAGGAGGAGGAGGAGAGGAAAGGAAGGCTCCCACAGCGACTGCTAGTTGTTATATTGGGGATCTGTTAGTGGATCAATGAAAAAAAAAGAAAGAAAGTAAGAGAAAGAGGGAGGGAAAGAGGCTGTGTGGAAGGATGACAGGCTTCATTACCACCAAACCTCAGACAGTGATGCTTCAGTGTGTGTATGTGTTCACATATGTATGTGTGTGTTTGAAGTGCGAGTTTGTGTGCACATTCTTACATGTATACTGTGTGTATTCCCATGCTGGCAAAAGCCTATTTACATGCATGAGTGTGTGTGTGTTTGCAAGATTGTCTAACACTTCTCTCTCTGTATAACTGTGTGCGTGTGTGTGTGTGTGTGTGTGTGTGTGTGTGTGTGTGTGGTGTATGTCTGAGAGCTCCCTGCAGGCCTCTGTAAGAGAGGGATGATGGGACAGAGTTGTTTAAAGGTCAGCAGCAAACACATCATCAGACAGAGAGCAGCCCTGAGAACTAACATCTAACCTGCACACAACCACAAAATAAAGTGACCACAGCTCGTGTGATCCAAAGCTGCAGAACTGCTCAGTCTCATATCACAGGATACCGATAATTCTGCTTTATTACTAATTAAAATTAAGAGCTAAGACATTTTACTAACATGCTGATGTTTATCAGGTAAAATTATCACCATGTAAACCATTGCAGCAGAGCATGTTAGCATGCCAAAATTTGCTAATTAGCACTTAGCACAATGTCAGCTGAGGCTGATGTGAATGTCATTCTTTCTGCAGATGTTTGGCCATACAAGAAAGTGAAATTGACCTGATGACTCTGATAGATTAAAATTCAGAGTCTTTGAAAATCAACCTTTTGAGATCTTTGATATATATAACATTTATTGTTTCTAGACAATCTCTCCAAAAGCTGTCAAGATATTTCATCCAAAGCCACAAATGTCACCCTGCTGATGGCGCTAGAAAAAAAGTCAGACAAACATAGTCAGTAGGATTCAGTTGGATTCGCTGCCATCCTACACTTGAGACGTCATTTGGAGCCAAAGTCTACACAGTTGTGACTGGTGGATGGAACCATGTTGCTAAGGTCCAACCCACACAACCTCCCGAATCAACCACAGGTTAGGGTTAGCTGTCTATCATGATGTCCCCTCTACGGATACGCTGCTTCTTTTTTCTCTGAGTTAGGAAGTGAAAGATTCATTGTTTGCATAATCAAAATGAAAATCATATTAAGCTTGAAGGTCCTAACATCACCAAAGACTGATTTATGTCAGAAAACCAATAAACACAAACAAAAAACTTTTTTTTCATTGATTTAACAATATGTTTCCATTTGTCAATACTGTCTACATCAGCTATGTGATGGTCTAAGTTCCCCTCACATTTTAACATGACTTCTCAGGTTCCGAGTCTAAATGCTGCCAAAATCGGATCGACTACACAGCAGTTATAAGTCTGAAAACACCTAGCGAGACATCAGCAAGTCTGAAGTTTCTGAATTGAACATGCTGTTAGTGCTCGGATCCTGTGCACTAACTGAGCCGAGTCATTTTACACGGTTGTACTGGATGCCTTTCTATGTGTGCCAGGAAGGATGAAAATCAATCCAAAACCTTTGGAAGGTAAATTGTTGTCTTCAGTAAAACAATGTACTGCAGTTTGAACTCAGATCGTTCAGCCTTTAAAGTCCAAATGTTTTTCTCTCTGAAAAGTGAGCTGCAGCTCTGTAACTGTACAAAGTGCATGAGGAGATTTATCAGAGCTATTTCGAGGCAAGTAAAGTCACAGCAAAGTTCTACTGAAGATTCAAGTTCTTCAGGTCTGAGTGCTGATCATTAAAAAGTTGTTAATACTATTTTTTCTAACTAATCAAATTGCTTGATTGCATTACCTTTAAGGATCTTAAAGACGTGCCTGTCACCGTCTTATTTGCTGTTGATTTTACCAGACTTTAATAGTTTTACTTAAAAGTCCTTATAGAATTTATGCTTTAATAAATATTTAACAATACATTAAATTTGTTTCTGACTTCACCTTTATGGTCTTACAGCAAGAACATTCTTCACTACATTTATTACTACTAAGGATAATTACACATTCAGCATGCAGTCAGTAAAAGTATGGCTACCTGGGATTTTATCCCATATGTATGAAAAATGAAGGAAACCAATAAGTTTGGACAAAACAGTTTTAAGCAGTAACTTCCAATCCAACAGCAGTTCTTACTTCAGTGACTTCAGTCTTACCTGAGTTCAAGTCTTAGGCCTCAAACCTTCAGCTCTGGTTTTGGTTCACTTGAGTAAAACACTTGCATTGCACATTGTTGCGGGATCTGTTTTCTATACTGAGGTTGTATAAAACAGACAGTGGATGTGAAACGGCTCTGATAGATCTGTTTCTCTCCTCACCTCCACCGAATAAACAAAACACTCCCATCACTGTGTAGATCCTCTCTCCTGGCTGCCATCACCACATCAGCCATATTGACCCAGCGGTGACGATGGGGACTCACTCATACCACCTTCCCCTTCCTTTCCTCCATGTTGTCCTTCTCCACCTCTCTGTGTGCAATTAGAGGGAGGAATAATCATATTGACAGGGCTGACAGGTCGGGCAGGAGATCGGGTGCATGGATAGTCACATGAGTCAAAGGCAGAGCGCAAAGGAGGAGGGGCCATCAGACATATCAGGGTGTCTTATTGTAGCTTTGATATTATGACAATGACACTTAGTCAAACCAAATTCTGAATCACTGAGGCCACCAGGTCCAATAAATGCCCAGGAATAAGTCTGCTGACATTTCTACACAGACATATTGACATCCAGCACAGTAGCACAGTACACACTGAACTAACAGACTAATTGTGCTGTATTATATATTGACACACATGGTAACATTATACAGTGTTTATTTGATGGCCATGAAAGATACTTATGTATGACTGGCAGGTAGATGTTTATTAAAAAACTGACAGGCATGTTTTTTTTGACAACATGTTTCTTGCAATCCTATGATGAGTCCGATAAGAATCACCTTTGTTCACCCAGTACAAAGATAAGTCCAAAAGCGTTAAGCTTAGCACAAAGACTGATACCTGGGGGAAACTGCTAGCTGGGCAAAAACACTATAACAGCTTCAGAGCTGTCTGATTTACATGATTTATCTTGATTTAATAGAAATTTGTAAATATTAGTTCAGGGGCTTAAAATGACTGATCTTTACGTTAAACTGACAAGAACCTCTGGTTAAGCCTGACAATATTAGCAACACAAAACCTCATAGATAGGCCTTTTCCACCAACATGGAACTGCTCCTGGTTCAGTTGCCTACTGGTTTTGAACTATTCAAGGCATTTTGACAAAAAAAAAAAAAAGGATTTAGAACCCAAAAAGATGGTTTCCAACCAGGACCAAATATCACAGGTCATCCTGTGTTTACAGTGTATTCTTGACTACAGCGGTCTGACTCAAAACTGGTGGAAACATGGGCTGGTTCACTGGATAGAAATCTTGAACAGAACTGGAGCACCAGAGCTTATTTGGTTGGATAAAAAACCCAGAGGGGCAGCTGGGTTGAACGGATGGTTCAACAAAGTGTGTGACTTGAATTCTGACTGCTGTCTGTTTCCCTTTCAGTCAGTCTTGGATTCTTTAATCCAGGATCATGAGAAGTAACAAGTAGGTCCTATTAACTTCATCAGTACTTAACCATGGAGGAGACAGATAAGACAAACAGAAATATAAATAATGGTTTTGTTATGATTGTTTGTTAATGTTTTCTTGCTGATAGGGTGACTCATAGGCTCATATGAATTTATTGGATAGCAGTAACAAAAAATTTATTTTTAAAATGTATTTTCATGTAACTTCTTGTGTCTTTTCTTAATTGTATTTGGGCTACTAACAGTAAAACTTATTTCTTCTAACTATTTATATTCATTCTCCAGCAGTCTTTTTCCTCCTTTTTCACTAAAGCTTATTTTCTATTCTCTTTTAACGCACATTTTTTTTTGCATTAAACCCAAATTCCTCTCTCTGTATGCATATTTACCAATTTCCCAGTAATTTTTTCTCCCATCTGTATGCATTGCTGCATTAACAGCCTCATTTTGCCTCTGCTCACCCACACATATTAAAAGCCATTTTCTGCCTTTGTTTCTGTTTTAACTACATGTATTCCACCATTAAAAGCTAATTTTCTGACTGCCTCTCTCCCATCTATATGCATTGCTGTGCTGAGGCCTAATTTTTCTACTTTCTCTGCGCTTCCTCTCCTCTCGGGCTCCATCAGTCCAGAGGAGCCGTCCAGGGAAATCGTTAGCGCTCCTTCTCTTTAAATTGGGGAGGTGGACGGCAGGTGAACATCGCATTGATCGCCCTCTCAAGGCCTCTTTCTCTCCTCTCCCTTTCAGCCCCCTCTCCAGCAGCCCTCACCACCAATTGTCTGGCCTTTACTCCCCCCCTCCTCCCTCCTCACATCACCGCCAATTGCCGGCTATTTTTCCCCCTCTATCTCTTCCTTCTTCTTTTCTTTGGATGCTGGCGGAGGTCACAAATTTACAAGAGAGAGTGGAGGGGTGGAGGGGTGCTGCTGTCTATCTGTCTAACAACCACCATCATGGGGCGGAAAACAGAGATATGGGGGTGGAGGGGGTTTGGAGGGGCCTGGGACAGCAGGGGGTTATGGGACAGAGATGGTGGGTGGCGTGGGAGGGGGGGTCGGAGTAAACATAGTGATGATTTCCCCTGAGTTTCGTTCATCCGGACCGATGAGAAGGAAGAGAGACAGAGAGAGAAAAGGGGGAGAGGGAGAGAGAGCAGCTGCTGTCCTGTCACCGCCGGCAACCGTAACCGTGGTGACACCTCCTCCTTCTCACAATGAGAGAGAAAAGAGAGAGGGATGCTGCAAGAAAATCGAAATGCTGACACACACACACACACACACACTCACACACACCAAACACTCTCAGTGGGCCCCTCGGACACCTCTCATCATCCAATTAGGGTCCTAACTTAGAGGAGAGCAGAGAGATTGCTGTCGTAGTCATTATTTTTTCAGAAGTACCTATTTGTTGTAGTTTTTTTTCTGATTTTTTAGTTTTCTTGTTTTGCAGTATTGACTGTGGTTATGTACAGTGTTCTTTCATCTATCAACTTACTTGCTTTTAAGTTTTAAAAAATAGTCCTTTTAACAAAGTAAAACCAAGAGCCACACAGTCACACTGGCCGTTCTGTGAGTGTGTCTTGCTGATTGCAAGAAAAACCCAACTGTGCACTCACCAAAGTATTCGACAAATTAAAATTTAGACCTGATGACGGCTCTAGAGAAAAAGTCAGAGGATGACCAGAAGTGTTAAATTCATTCTGAGGTTTAAATAAATGTTCTTACAAAATTTCACAGCCATAGTAGCTGAGATATGTTCTGGACTAAAGTGATAACTGCTCAATGGACAGAGTAAAAATGCAATACTCACGCAGCTGTTATAATAAAATGTGAGTTTGAACAGAGCTAAACATTTACTTGTCTATGTTTTCTTCCAGTCGTGACACTGAAAAATTTAAGGAGCGAGATGTCTCTGCAAAATTCACAAAAAATCACAATTTGTTTTTGTGAACAGGACTCCAGCTGCAGTTAAGGGCTGAAAGTGTCTTTTTGTTTGTCTTTCTGCTGAGTTCTGAACAGGAGACACACAGTATTTGTATGTCTGTGTGTGTATCAGCTCATGTTATGTTTCTTGTTTTCGGGACTCTATTTCAAATGAGATCTTGATGCTAAGTGTCACTGTGGTCCGAGTGTACTGTGACTCATACAAGTAATATCAGCAGTGTTGGCATTAAAGCAGAAATTGTTGTTGTTGCACATAAAAAGAAATGCTTGAAGTCGAACAGCAGTGGGTGCATTACTAAAAGTGGCAGTATTTGTCACAGCAGAAGTAGTTAACATAGTAATTGTACTTTAAAGAGTGAGAGCAGTTGTAGTTTGAAGAGTAGTCGATGGGAATTGTATATGTAGCTGTTTAAGAGTAAACAGTAGACGCTGTAATTGAGGCAGTAAAAGCAAGAGTTGCCCTTCGGTTCTAAATGCTCTTAAGGATAGATGATACTTTACTGTAATTCATGTTATTTTTAAAAAGTTCAACTGCACAAGTTCAACTGCATTTTTATGTACGAGGCAATATTCCTGCCCACATACTATCTCAGTGTTCAAAGCAAATTTTTTCCATCTGCCTTTGGATCTGCATGTATCTGAGGCCAGGAAGACATGGGTGTGATATAATGATATAAATGATATAAATATTAACTCGACAAAACTTGTCCAAGACCACAGAGGACATAATAACACGCTTTACTTCATTAAGTAGTATCTGATCCTT
>JAPZDY010000022.1:2268465-2281082 GCA_029783645.1 Ctenochaetus hawaiiensis
CATCTGCCTTTGGATCTGCATGTATCTGAGGCCAGGAAGACATGGGTGTGATATAATGATATAAATGATATAAATATAAAATCAGCAGGGTTACTTTCTTTAACTCGACAAAACTTGTCCAAGACCACAGAGGACATAATAACACGCTTTACTTCATTAAGTAGTATCTGATCCTTATGTGTTCAATCAGTGGACTAGGGGCAATAAAAATACACTGACCAGCTGAACTGCAATAGATATAATAACAGTAGAAAGAAGAAAATCAGTGATTATAGAAGTTCTCAGATAGAATAATTTTATTAAATAATCATTTGTTTTAACAGACGACTTATAAGATGAAGTTAAAATGGAACTGTTGTCACAACTCACCCTAAGTAATGAAGACACTTAGACCCAACTTATGTTTACTAAATCCAAAACTATTTAACTCCAGTCTAAGAGGACAGAGCAGTGTTGCTGTTGTATCTAAAAGTACAAAAAAAGTATTTAATTGACATGCCCTAAGTGTAACAATATAGCTACATGTAAAAATAAAACCGTAACCCTCAGTTGCAGGAATTCATTTGCTTGGCAGTGATTTCTAATGTTGATCAACACCTATTTGGGAATCAAGGTGGCAGATTAGTTAATCTAGAGATGACATGAAGAGACATGAAGAGTCACATCTTCCAAACGATCAGTTAAATAGTTGGTAATTGCACTTGACCGAGGATTTTTCTGGGAGACTACAGCCCTTAGTTAAAGTAGGAGCAGATACAGTAGCAACACTAAAAGCACTAACAGTACCACCTGTACAAATAGAACTAGCATGAAAAGTAGCATTAGTAGTAAATTTCTCAGTGCCAGTAGTAGTAACAGTATGATAATCACATCAGTAGTTCTAGCAATAGTCACTGGTACTTTACAATAAACAGCAAGAATGATATTAAGTTAAGTCCGTTTCTTTCCTTTTCACAGTGCTCTCTTGATTCTCTCTCTCCTCATCTGTCCTTTTTCTCCTCCCTCTCCACTCCTCCTCTCTCTCTCTCTCTCTTTCTCTCTCCTCTCCCTCTGAAACTAATTAGCACTGAAGGCTGGAGCAGAGGGAGGAGCGAGGGAAGGAGACATGAAGAACGAGAGGAGAGCTGAGAAACCAGAGGAGGTGAGAAGATGAAAAAAGATACTAAAAGTGGAGAAAGATCCATATTAGATGGTCCCTGGTTAACCCTGAGTTGTAAACAGCCACAACAGAGAACAGGAACACTTTTTATTTGTACTTCACTTGTGTTTTCTTACTGACAACTGCTTTTTTGGAGGCAAACTTTACACTAACAGCATTTTGTCGAGCGTTCAGGATGTCAGTCACTTGTCCTTTTAATGGAACAGTTGCACTTCTAATTTCACAAATGTATAAAGTCGGTGCTCTGTTTATACAAATGTTCTGTACTTCACCATTGTTGTTTTTTAAAGTTCAGTCTACAATTTTTGCCATTGCACTTAGTGGATGGAAGTCACAGGCAGTTGTTTAAATCACATAAATCTAATTTCAACTATCCTGAAATTTGTCAACAGTTTGGCTCCCTGGTCTCACCCTTGACCTTAGCAGGCACCAACAGACAGTCACGACAAAAAGGCAACATACATGAAAAATTAATGAATATACAACAGTGTATTCATCCAACTTTTTGTCCATTATCTATAACTGCTTATCCTTTGCAGGGTTGCAGGGGGCTGAAGCAGTGTACACCCAGCTCCTACAGGGCTGAAACACAGAGACAAACAACTATCTACTTGTACATCCACACCTGTGCGGACAGGAAATGCCAAAAAAAAAAAAGGTTTTACTTAAGATTTGTGAGTATTCTTTACAGTATTTTAGAGCTTGTCACCTTCTGGAAAAAGACACAAAATGTTGAAGACTCATCCTACTCTCTGGGGCATTTATATATTCTTTGTTCAATGAAACGCTTGCTTGAATTGTTAAAACAACAATGTGGATTCATAAAGAGATGGATGCCACTGGAGGGGACAGTTTTTAGGAACTGGCTCTTACTGTGTTTAGTGTACAAAACACAACTTTACTACTTTTTTTGCTGATATAGGTGAAATAAGATAATAACCTCCTGTTGTCTCCTGGCTGATCAGCCTCAATCTTGGACACAAAGCTTTAGTGTTACTTATTGTTTAACTAATCTCTAACTGCTGTTAACTGCCTGGCAGTGAACAGACCAGAGCTGAGCACATCCTTTGATACTGAATGGGGGTTAGGTTACATGCTGTGCTTTTGACCATGCAAAGTTTTGTCTGCAAACACAAAAGTATGCAGAAGCAAACAACACTTCATATTTCGATTCATTGGAAATTTGAGGGAACTCCACAGATTAAACTTGACACTTCCATGACATTGTTGTTATTAGAGTGTAATGTTTGTCAGACCTGCACCTTTATAACCCACAATGCAAATCAACTGCTGACAGTCGGATTAAAGACTTCAGAATGAAATGGAAGTACTGTCGCTGTTATGTGAAGTATCGCTCCCTGCTGATGTGTGCTGTGTTCAAAAAGCCTGAAGTCATAATCTGTGAAGATGCACTTCAGCATGGCCTTAGTCTGGCAGCTATTCGTTCATCAACCAAAGAATTGAACGAGTTAAATTTTTGACCCAATGATGACGCTGGATGACAAATTAAAGGATCAGTTATTACAATGCAGCCTGAAATCAATATGAATGTTGTTATCAAATTTCAAAGTAATCCATCCTGTAGATATGACACATTTCACTTAAAACCACACGACAACAAAAGGAGACAAAATAGCACATCTTTTGTTAAATTCTCTGTTACATAAGTTTTTTGCACTTATGCGTGTGTTGTCACGTAAGCCTGTCAACTTTTTAACTTTTTCTGACATTTTGTCTTTATTTGACAGTAACACCAAGAGACAGTAAAGGGGAGAGAGAATAGTGGAAAATGGCAACCAATCCACATCTCAAGCTAAAACTGAACTGGGGGTGATGCAACAGCAAAAGAAATAGTCCAATGGATGCATTCAGCTACAGCAGTGCTGCAAACATATGTTCTGGCAACACTCACAATGCAAAGAACAATCATTGTGCTTGAATGCATAAAATATGCCACAGGTCACAGTGACTTGGGTGACAGTTCTAACATACACCTTGAAACACCGCATTGCAAAACTAAGCTTTTTATTGTAATTTCTCCCACATGTATAGTGTTGACCACCTACAGTGAAAGACTGTGTCAGATATCTATCCAAGTTTACTGTGTGTCGCACAATATTTACCACCCAACATGTACTTTGATTGTGTCTGTTTTTACTAGTTGTATCCTCTGTAGTTCCCTTAAAAACTTCCACAATAGAACAGAAAGAAAGTGACAGTGTCTATGACATACACTTATTTTATTTAAAAAATCCCACTATGCATTGCTTTGCATTCCAGAGATGTAAAATCACACCTGTCATGACACAAAATGATGATTTGTGAATTGTGGTTGTGCAGACTGCTTGCAGCAGTTCTGTGGCTGAACACATCTAGTGTGACAGTGACCTTGTAGGTTAAAACCTCCATGAGATGATCAGCTGTCAACAGTTAACCAGCTGCTCCTGTTGTACTAAATTAGGAAATTTGTTTTTTCAGACCTCAGCTATAAAGTTGGTGTGACAGAGTTATTACTGATAAAAATGACGGACAAAACAACAAAAACACAACTAAAGAACTTACTCGAATGAATTATCTGTTAATATCTGTTGTGATGTTGATTTTTGTCACCGGCCTCCAGATAAATAGATTTTTAGATTTTTTGTGATTGAACTCTTCATGTTGTCTCAGCTGCTTGTATCAGAGAGGACATGTGCTTGTTAAAACTGAAACCACCTACAGAGAGGAGGAGGGTTTTTTTAAGATGATGGAGCTCTCTCTCTTTCCTTCTCTCTCTCTCTCTCTCTGCCTCTCTCTCAGTGGGATGGATGGATTTTTCGTCCTCCTCCATCTCTCTTATTGTTTTCACACACCAGTAGGACGAGATGCTCCACTGAATGGCCTTAACACCCCGCAGACATGTGTTTGTGTGTGAGTGTGTGTGTGTGTGTTGGTAATATTTACTCACTACAGGACGTCTGAAGATCAAACACTCACACACTCACTCATTCACACACACACACACACACACAAACACTTTAATGTACTGTACTTTATTGGCATGATTGCTAAACAGAAACAGAATATTGTGAACACACACAGATACACACACATACCCACACACAGAGTGATAAATGCAGTGCTGGCAGCAGATCAATGTTGCCAAACTTTGGTTGAGCAAACAGCGATCCATAAAGAGGACTAACACTCATTTTTCTGTCACTCTTTCTCTCTGTTTCTATCTTTTTTAGTAGTCAGATTGTGTCCTTCAATTACTCAATCTCTCAACTTCCCGGTTTTCTTTTTAAGCCTCTATTTCTTAATTTTTTTAAATTTGATTTTCTTATTTTTTATTCCTTTTGCCATTTATTAATTTTAAGGAAGATTTAATTTAATTTTTATTTTGTTTTATTTGTTTTTGAAGCATTTAATGCCTTTATGTAGCTTCCAAGTATATTTCCAAGTGATATTTTGCATCAAAATGCAGTTTTTTCTCATTCCTGCAGCCATGGTGCTCAATTCTTTAAAGGCGTTACACTTGTGTTATCAGTGATTCGGTTAGAAAATATATATAACATTTGCCTGATTTAATGTGGGCAGGACATAAACACCAATCTTAATCCCATATCCTCCATTTTCCACTTTTCTTTCTTTTTATCTGATATTTTCACTCTTTTTTGGTAAGGTTTACTTTTCCTCTTGATCCCTCTACAAAATGTCACCTCTCTCCTCGTCTGTCTCACTTTCATGATTGTGGTCCTTTAAACCAAACTGCCTGTCTTTCTGTCTGTTTTGTTTTCATAAAAACATCCTGTCTGTTTTGAAAACACTTTCATTTTCCCTCCTCCTTCCATCCATCTCTTTTGCTCTTCAAAACAACTCTGTTCATTCTTTCCCTTATACTCCATTTTCTGCTTTGATGACTCTGTCTTCCCTTGGAGGTGAAACCAGTGTGATGGTGCTTCAAAGGAGACATGTTTGTCTTCTCCTCTTCATCCCTCCTTCTCTTGCCTTTCCTCGTCACCCCAACTTGCTCATTTCTGGATTTTGTCATACAAAAAAAGAGGGTCCTGGTCTTGCCTTGATTCCCCACATTTACTTTCCTCTCACTGTCTTCCATTCTACTTCATCTTTCCATTTTCCCTCCACTGAGTCCTTCCTTCTTCTGATCTTCCTCCATATTTTTTGTCCCCTTGTAGTATCCTGTATTCTTTCTGTCCACTGACATGTTCTTTCTTTCCTCATTCCTTACCCTTCTTTCAGCCCTCAACTCTCCCATTCTTTTCCTCCCTCCTTCTCTGACCGACATCCTTATAATTTGATATGGAAACAATAACTTAATTCTTTCCCATAAACCTCACAGCCTTCTGTCTGTCCTTTATACTTTACTCCTCATCCTCTTTTATCTTTAATACTTTATCTTCCTCCCTTTTGGTTTTTGTCCTTTCCATGTTGTTTCTCTCTTTTTCTTCCCTTCATTCCCTCCAGTTCCTCATGTCTCATTGTTGCCTTCTTTCCTCCTGTCTTTACTATTTCTATTTTCCACCTTCTCTTTTTTCTTCCTGTCACTCATTTTTTTCTCGTTTTAATTTCTTCCAGTCTGATAATATCCTTCTCCCTTCTCCCACCACATTTTCATTAATTTCTCTACTATTTCCTCCCCTTCTTATCTTTCCTTATCTCTTTCTTCTTCTTTCCCTTCATTGTGCTCCACCGCTCTTTTGATTTTTGTCTCTACTGATTCTATATTTGGCTTTCCTCTTTTCTTTCCCTCCTAATTTTCTCTCTCTTGTCCCTCTTTTATCCTTTTCTCCACTTTTACTGTCCCCTTTTCTCCTGATTTTCTCCTCTTCTTCTCCCCTCTTCTAGTCATCCCTTCTCTTCCTTCTCATTTTTCTCTCCTTCTTCTCTCCTAATTTCCTCCCTCCTTGGGTCCTCTTTCATCTTCCCTCCTCCCCCCTCCCTCACTCTCTCAGTCCGTCAGATATTGTTTAAAAAGCGGAGCTGCAGTTTGATGGTTAAAACGCTGGCAAATCGATACCTTCACACATGACAGAACGCTGGCGGACGACAGGACACAGGGCGAGGGAGGCAAGGATGATCAGTGAGAGAGGGAGAGGGAGAGAGAGAGAGAGAGAGAGAGAGGGAGGAGGAGGGAAAAAAATAACAAGCTGACAACAAGGAGGCCCTTATTTCCACAAGCTGAGATGGATGGATAGCAGGGGGATGAGTGTGTGTGTGTTTCTATCTTTTTATCCTCCTTCCTTTCCTCCCTCTCTTTTCAGTCTATTACTTTTTATCTTTTTTCTGTTTGTTTCCCTCGTGTCCCCTTCTTCCTCACTGTCTCTTTTTCTTCCTTCCTCCCTGCTTTTAGAGTTTATCCCTTCATCTATCTCTTACATTCTTTTGCTCCTCTTCATCTCTGCTTTCATTCTGATTGTCAGTTGTTACTTCTCATACTTTTCATTGTGTCATGGTGGATGATTTTTGGGCTAATTTCAGTAATTCTTTACTCGTCATGTAGTAGCCTACAATTATTTTATTAGGAATGATAATATAGTAAGTAAGTAAAAAAAAGTGAACAGTAAGAAAATGGAGAAGTAATTTCTTCACTAGAATTTTATTCTCATGGTTAATGAAAACAGAGTCATTTCTATAATCTCTTTCTCTTGGTTTCTGCTTCCAGACTTTGGCTGCAAAGGAGTTTAATATAATAAAATGGTTGTTTATGTAATGTGTCAGCAATCCAGACTGTGTGGAAGAATTCATCACAACAGTTAAAGGAAACTTCTCTCTAAAAAGTCATTTTGGGTAACATTTTTACCCTCAGTTTCTTTTGCATTAGAACATCAATAGTGAGTTCAAAATGTTGTTAGAGAACAAAATATTATATGTGAATTCCATTTGTTTTCTATCTATTACATTGCTATGAATCTGCAGTCTCACCCGTGTGAACCAACCCTGAGTCTGGTTGATTACAGTCTGCTCACTTTGTTGCTTTCTGGCACTTGTAGATCAAAAATTAACCAACCCTAGAATTATACGGCAACAACTCAGTTTGGGGAAATTGTTTGTGAAAATGTGTTTCAAGAGTTGCACACATATTTTAGAAGCTCTCAAGTAAAACTCCTGGATGTGCTGAAACAGCTGTTCATGCAGAAACTTCATAATTTTATATACAGGTACAATTTAATCAGTTTTCTTGATAAAGCTTCGTGTGTGCAGGTAACATGATGGAAAAGGAGAATGGTGGAAAATTAGATGATAATGGTGACATCGAAAAATTAATCAAGTGAGGAAGAAAGAAATAGGGAAAAGAGAAAAGGAATGATGCCCCAAAATGAAACTAAAGAAACAAATTGGAGAAAAGAGAAGCTGCAAAGAGAAAGAGAGAGAGATGTAAAATAGAAAAAGAGAAAGAGGGAGAGAGTTGATTAACCCTTTCTCCAGCCATTTGACAAATGAACAAAATCAACTGGAGCCACACTGCATCTATCACTGCTGATACACATACACACATACATACACACACTCACAGGGGGGCCCAGAAATAACTAGTTTCTGCTAATAAACCCAACTAGCATGCCAGGACACATTACTCTGTCATAGGCCACACACACACACATCCATCTTCTGCAGAGAGAGAGAACGGGGGGGGCGGCGATCGAGCTTCACTACACAGGCAGGAGTGATGGGACATTTGTTAAGGATGCGATCCATTCAATAGCAGTCATAGACCACCGCCGTCACTTTAAAGCCTCATCCATCTCCAATGCTTTCCCTTAATTTTTCAAAAAAAAAAAAAAGGCCTCTGTGAGAAAATATGACTTCCTGTTTTTATCGTTTCATCATTTGTAAAAAGGCTCACCACCAGCCGGCTGGCTGGATGATTCTCAGTATTAATAACAACGACCACGAGGCGTCAATAAGCCGCTGCCACAGAGCAGATCTGTACGAAGCGAGGAGGCCGATCACGGATCAGGACTGGATCTGAAAAACAGATCCATCCTGCTTGTTAGCTGAAGGCAACTTCACTGCTGCTCTGATCCCAAATTTATGATTAAACCCAGAACAGTTTTACACATCCGGATCAGTGTCAGATATTAAATATGTATTGTCTTTTGAAATATTTAAAAATTAAAAACAAAGTTACTATATATTTAACTTTTAGTTTATACCATAAAATAATCACTATGCTTGGAGGCTTTAATATTTGCTTTAATAAATCACTTACCTTTATAATTCAGATTGCTATTAAGAGATGATGGAGCATGTTATCCAGTGTTACTGTAGGTAATGTGACAATGTGTGATATTGAATTTACTTTTCAGAGCTTGATTAAGTTTCTAATGGTAATATTTTTTAATGTTACTGCTTTACATTAAAAGCATTTATCTGGTAAAACACTGGTTGGCTTTTATTGTGATACAAACATAAGAAAATAGACTGTTAATCAAAAGTAAGTCATCAAAAAAGGCAGTAATTTGTAATTGTTTGTTATTGTTTTGGACTGACCTCTTTATTAAAAAGAGTTTGTGTGACTACAGAATAGTAGAATAACTTGAAATTGTGTGTAAAAACATACTTACCACCACAGTTTCCCACTCCAGGATGTTGTTGTCCTTCCAGAAGCAGCTGGCCCTGCTGATGGCCAATCAGACTAAAAGACAAATGGAAAGATTTTTAAGCATGCATTAACTTTTCTGCTTCTCAACCAGGTTCAGTCCACTGTGGCTGAGGATGTTATTCTTTCCAATTTGGACACTTTAGGTGGCTTTTCTATCATACAGTCCTAGAGTGCAGGGAAAAAGATTACTATGGGGGACAATATAATTCATGGCAAGCCAATTTTTGTGAAAGCTAAAATGTGTATATTTTATTAATATAATTAGCAACATATGGCAAGAATAGTACTTTTTTATAACAAACTATATGACTGAGAAGTGAGCAATATTACAGGACTGGTGTTATTGTTTTCTGGCAGCTGTAAAAAACATTTTATTAGTATTTCACCACCTATGAATGTTGACAGTGTAACTTGTTACAACTTGTTCCAAATCTGCAAAGAGCTTTTCTACTTAAAAGCTGGGCTGCAAGAAATGGTTATTATAATCTGTGAGTTATTTTTGCAACTAACCTTTAAGTCTTTAGGCTTAAAGAGTCTGAAAATATTGAAAAAATGCTCCACACTGCTTGATTAATAACCGGTCAGGGTCTAATGTAGAGTATCTATTTAATCCCTTCCTCTAAAACAAAAAAACAAACAGCTTTATTCTTAATTTAGTATCTCTGTTCCAGGGAACAGATTAGTGAAGTACATTTTGAGGTTACATGGAAAAAAACAGTTGAAACAGAATATGCTTGTGTTTTGTGTTTGTTGGTGATCTGATGTCGTCTAAATAAAAACAAGTAAAGTCCTGCAGGTTCACTGTGGTTCGGGGGGGTTTTGTTGGTTTTTCTGTTGGTTTGTGTAACGAGCTCACGGACACATCCATCACTGCTCACAGTCACAGCACGACTAACGTTAGCAATCTGCGGCTAACACGCACTCACACCACAAGGTCAATTAGCTTGACCCGGCTAATTACACAGCCAGCCACCTGACACACACATATACACACACACACATATACACTTGAACATGTAGTAACAAATCATCCATACAAGCTCACACAATATAACAAGCACAAAGACATGCATGGGTGTTGGGATACACAGACACACACACACACACACACACACACAGGCACACACACACGCACACACTTACACACTCAGGTCCATTAGCAGTGAGTGTGTTGGTCCAAATGAAGACCAATGGTCGGCAGCTTTAATCTGCTGCTTCTAATGAGGAAACAGAGGAAATAAAACAAGACTAAATGATGATACAACTCTCCTTCAACTGGACTGTGTGTATATGTGTGTATGTGTGTGTAGTATCCTCAGGAAAAACACTCAGCAATGATGCTGACATTCAGTTTTGTGTTACTGATGCTTACAGAGCCCAGCAGGGTATTAAGGGAAAGATTTAAGTTTGAGTGAAAAAAATAGTCATCTTCTGAATTAGTTGGTCCCTTTAGTTAATACACTTTGCTGCTGAATTACTAAACTGTCCCCGTAAAATACCAGAATCGACTCCGTGGTAAGTTGCTAGAGCCATAAGAGCTGAACTCAGCCATAAAACTGGGACAGTCTCCCTTAATTTTCAGTGGGGGTGGAGGAAGAAACAGCACCCTGATCTGAGGACCTTAGAGACCTGCTGGTAACACAGAGCCACAGTGTGCTGGTGGTCTACATTCAGTGCTCTATAAAAGATCACAGTAAGATCAAACTGGGTTCTTAATTCGATGGGAAGTCAATTTAGAGCAAACAAATTCAGTGTCACATGAGGCCTTTTTGAGGTCCTGGTCACAGGCTCTGCAGCAGCATTTTTGTTGACAATCAAGGGGTGTTTTGAGAAGTTTGCTGAAGGGGTTGGTGGGATGAGATAAGATGTGAATTATGTTTTCTGGATACTTTCAAGACACAATGGGCCAGAATTATTCAATGACTCTCAGCTGGAAAGTAAACTTAAAAATGTCAAAAATTATCTAAAAAAATGTTACAGCCAGATTAATGCAATCAGAGAGTCTTGGGACCAATATAAACTGTGGGCCCCTGGTTACCTCTATCTGTGCATGATTTGTATACCATGGTACCTTCAAGGACATATTCACCCTTGGAAAACCAACATTTTGTTAACTGGAGGAATGACAATAAATTTGGAGATAAAAAGCAAAAAGGAGCAAATAGTACAAATACCTTTTATATCTTTAAGTATCATCTCCTCAGCTTTCAGTAAAGTGTTCAAGCCCCTGTTAGTGTTGACATGAGACTTTCTTCTCCAAAACACAAGACAATAACAAAAAAAATGATGAGGGAGAAAAAGAAGTTTGTGCAATGGAAAGTGAAGATACAGCAGACTGAGTAAAACCCAAATAATATAATACATGTTGATCTAAAATATTAACAAGAGCATTTTTCAACCATGTAATCACACACAAATACGGTCACACACAAACACACACACACAGAGTTCCCAGAAAGTAAAGGGAATCCGGAGAAAGAGGAAAGGAATTATTTTTCTTTATTAAGTGAGCTGCTTTCCTTCGGGACGACAAACACAACACACATTAATCTAACCTGCTACTGCTGCGTCTGTGTGTGTGTGTGGGTGTGTGTGTGAGACAGTGAGTCTCAGGAGTTTTAGCTGTTGTAGAAACAGTGTATTGGCTCTCTGCTCAGCCCAAAGACTAATTACTCAGAGTGACGTGGCTGCACACGCACACACATACACCCACACACACATACACCTCAGCCAGTCAACAGGTGTGTCAGACAGTGGGATGTGGGAACATTACAGCAGAGAAAAATAGGCAAGAATTAATTAGAGTGAGTTACAAAGTGTGAGTGGGTGTGTGTGTGTGTGTGTGTGAGTGAGAGTGTGTTTGTGTGTGATGTGTGTGTGTATTGAGTACACAAACATGGTAGCATGTAATTCTGAGCATGTAAAATGCAGCGTTTGTGTGTTTCTGCCCTTTTTCTGTCTATAAGTGTCCCGTCAGAACAAACATGGGGCTGTGGATAAGTTCCTCTCTAAAGTGGTGACATGTCTTCCACTCAGTGCTGCTCGGTGCTTTTCAATTTAAATCAAATAAAATAATTCATGCACGTCAAAACTACAAATAATCCATTGGAATTACTACCAGCGGCTGTTGTGGTAAAAAATCATTTAAATGTACATAAAATGTATGTGTTTGCTGCTGTGTCATGGCTAAGTCATTTAGCCAATATTTCAGAACCCAAAAGACGTGAATCCTACTGAACCTCCGTGACGTGTTAAAATGTTCAGGATGTCTGATTATCAAACAAAACCCTTTGTAGCCACTAAATGGTTTTCCTTTCAACTTAAATAAACACATTCAGTTTAGGGCAACTAAAAAGATTGGAGAGTGTTTTACTCCCTCAATTTCAGAATCTTTAAATTTAAAATTCATATAAAAAATGAAGAAACTGATCAGATCAACTGAAAGTGTTTGCTTTGAGATGCAATAGAGGGCGCTCTATCAGCCTCAGTTTATTAATCTAAGCTAAAAAACGAAGGGTATCATCAGCAAAGTGTTGCTGATCAGATTATCTTGACAATGTAGCATCTGGAAAGCAAAGCCTGCGGTTATTTTACATCAACTACAAATCCAGGACTTACCAGCAGGCTGTAACCTCAGTGAGAAAGCAGAAGTTCCAGGAACAAGTGGAACAGCATCAACTGTTCAACCATTTTTGACTGTCTACTAAAGATCTGAAGAGCGTGAAAATATAAAGACTACAATGAATGAATGAGACACCGACAGCCAGACTTTGCTGGCCACACATGAGCTAGTCACAGCTTACAGTATCTCTAACTCAGGTACTGTGCTGTTTGGGATGTGTTCAAATCAAA
>JAPZDY010000022.1:2281182-2292089 GCA_029783645.1 Ctenochaetus hawaiiensis
CGTGAAAATATAAAGACTACAATGAATGAATGAGACACTGACAGCTAGACTTTGCTGGCCACACATGAGCCAGTCACAGCTTACAGTATCTCTAACTCAGGTACTATGCTGTTTGGGATGTGTTCAAATCAAATCAATAAAGGACCTGCTAATATTTGATTTTGTCTTCTCAAAGAGTGGCAGCCATACCAAAAAAATTACATTATGATCGTGAGGATTATGATCCTCAATGCCAACCAGTGGACCTTTGTGAGGTGATGAGGGTTATTCTCCTGAATTTGACCAAACTAGCTGATCAACATGACTGAAGCAAAAAAATGAGCGTTGATCTATGAAACAGGCCTTCAGTTATTTTCATGATTTAGTTTTGGGATCACAGACTGTCTGGACTCACTTGTCTGGACAACGGAAAAATCTGTTGTGTTTGAAGTATTGTGACAAACTTTAAAGCTGTAATTTTTACCCTCTTACTTATTATTGTGTGAGTACTTGAGTGTTTTTTTTTCTGTGTGAGTTCTTCAGTCATTTTTTATCAGTGTGTGTTTAATTGTGTGCATTATGTGTGAGCATGGTTTGAACAAAGAGCTGTTAGCTTCAGTGACTCTGAATATCAATACTTGCCAAACATGTGGTTACTGCTCCCGATCAATACACACACACACACACTTCTTTACTTCTTTTTTTTTGTTCTTTCTGAGTGGACAGTGTTATGGTGAGTTCAGTCTTTTTTTTCATTTTCCTCTTTTTCCCCCTCTTCATTCTGCATATTCTAAATTCATATTTCCATCCATGTTTTCTAAGTTTTTCTTGCTTCCTCATTTCCTTATTCTTCCCTTTTTCTTCTTAATCTTCCATCCTCCTCTTTTTTTATCATATTTCTCTCCACCGGATGTCTCTCTCCTGTACTTTCTTTCCCCCATTAATTGGTGCAAACTGAAATAAAAGTAAAAGTCAGCTCTGTAAAAATGTACACCCTTGTACACCCACACTTTATGTGCATGTGTGCGTGTGTGTCCTTTATTAAAAGACCCTGAAGAAGTTGGAAGAGGAAGGGAAAAGTAAAAAGAGAGAATGTGAAAGAGAGAAAGGTGAGATGACCTTAGGGGAGTAACAGAACAAGAAAGGAGTAGAAGAAGAAGAAAATGAACTAGAGCAGATAAACGAAGGAACAAGACACATACACGCAATCACACACACACACACACACACACACACACACAAACCTTGGCTGGGCAAAATCGTGTGAAACTGTGATGGATTTCAGTTATTAGCCAATCAGAAAGATGGATGGTGCTGCGCTCCGTCCAATCAACATCATCATCTAGATCCAGTTAGCAGATAGCGCCTTGCTGCTAATCAACTTATTAAAGTTCCTGATAATATCGCCGCAGAATAATCTCTCACACACATACACACACACTGACTTAAGAGTCGGGAGTCGATAAAATCACTTGAGGCGAGGCCGAGCGCAGAGGCAAGTAGTGACGCTGGAGGTCATTAATATTATTTAACACCTGCAGGCACAAACACTAATGAAGAAGAAAAACTGGACCGCCTGCTTCCTGCTGCATCGTCTCCAGCTGGAGAGAGAAAGAAAGTGTGTGTTTTAGATTTTTGTGGATTTTGTTTACATTTGCCAGCTGCAGGTTCTGATGTTCATTAAGCTTGTCTGGGAAATTCTTTTATATTGTATATTGTAGTTTCTTGCTGTAAAGTAGTCAACACATCACCATAATGACAATATATCTCCAAAGTGACATCCAGGGTCTCTAAAAGAGGAGTTCTGTGGCTTTGTGTGAAGATGATTTGGGTTTTTCTATGGATCACTGTGATGTGTGTGAGGCATTATGTCCTTAGAGTTACCTGGAAACGGACTTAAATGTTCAAAGCCTAAACTAAAAAAAATAAATCATACATACATGCATACAAACAGATTACCTTACAACATAACTATGTCTGAATGAATGTCTGGACCAACCCACTGACAGTCCCTCGAGCTCTGCTGCTGCTAGAAAGAATGCTAAGTTTCAGTCATATCATCTGATTGATGTTTTACCAACAGTTTCAATGGAGAATGCATTTTTTCCCCATGTATTAGTTTAATTTATTGCATCATCATCTATGATTTAAACAGCGTTGGTTTTAGTGAGAATATTTGGTTGTGTATTCCATTCAGTTTTTGAAGTTCATGGTGAGATTTTAACAACAGTGGTTTCAGTGGTGGGAATTTGTGTTTAAGAGTTCCTGACCAGTGAAGATAATTTTATTTCCGCTTGTTTTACTAGAGTCCTTAACTCCATTCATATGAGTTTTGTGCTTTAATTGGTATCAATATATAACTTTTGCCCAGGTTTCAGTGAATAATGGTTGTGTTTTAAGTGCGCTTTAAGTGCGATAGGTGTCCCATGAAGGGAAGATTTCTAGCAGTGATCTTAATGGAGAATATTTGTGTCCAGAGTTAGGTTCAATAAATATTTCCATAACACTGGTTTTAGTGGAGGGTGTTTGTATGTGTGTTTGTTTGTATGAATGGATCACTGTCAGGCAGACTACTTGTGTTCAACAGACAAACAGGTTCATTATCAGAATTTTAAAAATATTGTGCAATTAGAGAAGCAAAGCTTAATAATATTTGTTTTTATTTTTTTACAGTGGGATGAGGAGTACGTGTCATTGTTTTTTGCTCATTGGAAATGCGTTGAGTTCTCTGGTCACATAATGTTATTGGTTTCATGAGTAAGGCAGAGTTTTAGTGACCCACAGTTTAAATTAGTAATCAATCAAGAACAGTTTAATCATTAACCACATAAAAAAAACAGAGTGTTCTTTTAAACAGTGGTTGTTTCAGTGGAGGTGTCAGAGGTCAGAGGTCAGCCCAGAGCCTCAGTTCATGCGACAGGGATGGATAGAGGAGCTACTGCAGGGATTAAACACCACAACCCTCCAGCTGTGGAACCACCTGAAAACAGATACCAGCTCTCATTTTCTTTTTTTAAAATTTAGTTTAAACTTTAATGGAAAAATTAGATTACTCTTACTCTGTCAGTGATGTGTAACCTCAACAGATCAGATGCAGTAGCAGGTAAACAGAAAAAAGGAAAAAACAGCTTTTCTGCTCATTAAAGTGACTCCTAATTGAGTATCAATTCCAGTTCAATGTGCTCCTGTTTGCTGTTTCTTACGCTGGATGTCCTACCTGCAGGACGGGACGTTTGATCTGCTTAGTGTGTTTCAAGGTCTGAATCGAACCCTGATAGCCCGCTGCAAGGAGGGACTGGGAGTTCTCCACTGTTTTGTGCTCTCCAAAATTCATCTGGAGGTATGAGGAAACATACATCAATGAAATTTTATCAGCATGGGTTGGGTAAATCCTCAAACACTTAAAAAGCTGCTGGCAATTAAATATTGCTATTGTCCTTAAACGTTTAATAACTTTTAAATGGCTAAAGCAATCCACAGAATTTAAAAACTCATGTAAACCGGAGTTCATCAGCTTTTCAATCAAATGATGTATGACACTTGGTGCTGACTGCTGGAATAGGTAAGGAAAATATAAGTACATGTATTACAGTCAAACTGCCTCAGATCTTTAAGGGTTAAAAGACCTGAGACAAAATTAGTAAAACTAAGAAGGTGCAAAACTTAAATGCACAAAATTCACATTAAAGCACTAAAAATACTACCATTAGAAGAACACTCCAGGTCTATGTGGCATATTTGTCCAATTCTTACCTTTATATTGAGCTATTTTGTTGACTCCACTGACCTCTGTGGGAGGTTAATAGAGACAACAATATTACAATACAGTTTGGAAAATTGCAGCAATAAGGTAGGCAAGTCACACATAAATAACAGAAAATAAATAAAGGATTTTAAAAAAAGAAAGAAAAAAAACAACATAAATAATTAAAAACTCAACTTGAAATTTTTTGATATAGTGTACTTTGTATAATAGAAGTTGTGAGAATTAAAAAAAAAAAACAGTTGGAGGTCCAGCAGCCCCTGACTTTAATTCGGCAGAGGAGCTGCTCCCGAAACAACAAGCAGTCTGTTAGTTTAAGTGGGTGTACAGTACAAGTTCAAGTTTAAATCACAAGCTAGCCAGTAATTCCTTGGTCTCATAAACCTAAAGATTCAGCATCGCTAAGGTCAGGCAGAATCTGTGTGTTTAGGTTTTATATTTTCAAATCCCGCGTCACATACCGTTTTGGAGCATAGTTCTGAAACCAAATAGCGTCCACACTCACTCCATTATCCTTCAACCTAAACTTACATTTTGCTGGCATGAAGTGTGATGAACACCACGCAAGCATGCACTCACAGACACACACACACACTCACAGTATGTGGTCCAGCCTGTGATGGAGGTTGTTGGGGTTTAAATCAGGGCTGGTGTTAATGATAAAAGGTTAGGAGTGACGGCTGTGTTGCTGCTCAGCAGGCTGACACTGACAGCCATCACAATGAGAAATGACTGTCACATCACTGTCACATACCTAAACCTGTCTGTATGTGTGTGTGTGTGAGTGTGTGAGTGTCAGGCAGTGATGTGGGGGGTCAGGGTCCTGGTGTGACCCCGCCGTCGAATCGATACCCGGGCCATCAGAGCTGACAGATGGCAAACCTTAGCCTGACTCCAACAGAGAATTTCTACCACATCCTGCCACTGACAGACAGCGAACGCACCATGACGCCCCACCCACCACCGGCACTGTACCTGCCAGACCAATGATCAGAGACGAGAGGTGAGCAGGAAGTGAGATTTTTCCTGATTTCAGACCAGCTGAGAAGTGAAACCCTTCAGAACTGCTGTGCAAAGCTCTGAGAACTCTGTTGGTGTGTTTGAAAATGTCATTACCCGCCTAAAGTGTTTAATTTTGTGTCATAACAAAAGAATTATAATAGAGGACATTTCAATATAGAGATGATACACTCACTTTAAACAAAATATATATGCAAATATTTAACAAATCCTGCAGTATTTAACCTGGTTATGGCTAAATGTCTCTCAGTGCTAAGAAGCTAAGCTAGCTGGTCTGATGCTAAGCTACCAGCTGTAGGTCATTTTATTGTGTCTGAGTGTGAATTAGTTTTTTTCATTTTAAGCCTGAATTGCTTTGAAAGAGGACTAAAGACAGATGCAAGCAAAAGCAACCCTTCACACTGAGATATACAGCCCCTGACCAACACACACACACATACACACACACACACACAGAGGATGGAGTGTGCTGTGGTTGATGTGTGAGGCTCATTAACACCATTGTCTCTATAAGGAATGGTGGACACAACAACAACAACAGCAATAAGGACAGCTACATCCATCCTGTGTGAGGATTTACACGCTCTCTGTTAGGACCTCGGCCTTATTTTTAACTTTTGGCCAGCTGCACGGTCTGCCGGCAGTTTAGCCTCCTTAACAAATGCTACTTTTGTTGTTGTTGTTGTTATCTATTGTAAACACATTCCTGTCAGTATTGTTCATTCATTGTCATCTTATCTTTATGGAGGCACAAAGCAAACTTTTGAAATGGACCTTTATGAAGTTTTTCTATTCTGTAGTTTTGCTATTTTTACTTGAGTGAAATGTCTGAGTACTTCTTCCATTACTGCAGAATTGCACAGCTATTTCATTTTGTTATTTCCTGTTTGTTTTAAGGTTCTGAGAGATGTGGATGTTATTATTTCTATCAGTAAAATAACAATGTACTCACAAAGGTACTATCTAAAAATCTAGAAACAGGGTTATATCACTAAAGATAAGTCTTATCTGAACCACTTTATTTAGAAGTCAGATTGAAAGGAAATGCATCCTTTATGCTGGAACTGGTATTGCATAGAGAGCATATTTTGCATTGTACACAGTTCAACAGGTCAGGGTCAAAGCATGAAGTAAGTCTGAGATTAGTTTGGTTTATTATTATGCTGTTAAGTTTCATATTCTTTATAGTTTGTCGAAGTTGTTGGTTTGTTTACAATCTGTCTGAAAATTAGAATTTAATTTAATCTAACAGATAACCATGGAAAAAAATATCAATTAGTGGCAGTTGATATGTCTAATCATGGCAACACTACTCATTTTTTGCAGTGAAAGAAAGAGTCAGTTGCACTGACTTGACAAAGTGCTATACCTGCAAGCTTTGTACAAGAAAGAGAGATGAAGTATGAGTGGATGTTTAGCATCATAGTTTTAGACAATCTGTTTATACATATTTAAAATTTTTGAAATGCTCATACACTTATAAAAGAGAACAGCACCGCCATAGCAGGCTAAGTAAACAAACACAGTAAAGCTCAGTGAAAGACGGTTTATTTTAGCCAAAGGGGGTTCATCGAAGACAGGCTTCAATAGGGCTGTCTCAAGTGTAAAGGCTGTGTTTGACGACATATTTTGTTATTTACTGTGAAGGGCTCAAGGCCTTTTTTAAGACAGCATGAATCACATGTTAGAATGGATTAAAATCAATGACTATTTATTTGGTGCCTTTCCAAAAATTCCTCCACTTATTGGCGCATAGAGACAAGTATGTTCTCAAGAGACTCTTTAAGCTCTGTTTTTATTCAGCATATCAGAATCTGAGCTATAATCTCTTAGTGTAAACACAAGTTCAGGGTCAGGGTTTTATGCCTCTTGTATAGACACAGTGAACATAAAATGACAGTGATAACTTTCAAGTCAAATAATGTTGATTAGTAAAATTACTGACTTAAAACACTTACTCTCTAAGTCCATAAAACAGCCGGTGAATTACAGAGCAGACAGTAATGGTAATTCAATACATCGACCCTCAGTGGTATCCAACCATCAGATCTTCCTATCACAGGAACAAGAGCAGTGTGTGCCCAGTGTTTCCCACAGGCTCCAGACCAGTCTAATGATGACCCTCGACACACTCCACTGAGAGGTCAGAGGCCGAAGGTCAACATCACAAATAGGGTGAATAGAAACCAATATGTGTGTGTGTGTTTTTTGTAGGGGCACATTAATGGTTATCAAAACAGTAAATTATAGACTTTTTAACAACTAAAAGGATCCAGATTACACATGATAAAGAAAACTTCATAAAGCAGATTTGAAATGTGGACACGTACAGGCAATACAAACAGCTGAAGCCCACAGGTGATTGATTGTAGTGCAATAACATGTTGCCAAGCTTTTCTTTTTTGTGGCTGGTCCTTTCCTAACTTACTTTTACAGAAAGAAAAAATACTGCATGTATTTAAGCACAAATGTTTCAGATAAGTACATTATGAGAAGGACTGACCATGAACTGTGGTTTGAGAGGTGAAGCTCATCAAAGTGAGAGTCTGGGTCATCTAGTATAAGCACTGCATGGTGGGAACCCTGGTGGCTAAAAGCTCAAATCATCTAAAATGAAAATAAGAATAACAACAGGAGGGACAGCATTGTTTAAACAAATCACTGTTTTGTATGTAGACATTGCTTATGCTGAGAACGTCCCAATGTGGCTCAGATAGTCTTCTCTATCCATTCACATACAGATACAGATGTTTGAAGTGCAATGAAAAAAAAACTCTCTTACTACAGTTAAAGAACTACTGACATACACATCTATGGTGCCTCTGAATAGCTTAACTTATTGAAATTACTCTTCTGAAGACTCGACAGGCACAGGAGCTCAGTGAGGTTATACTTCATGATCACATCAGCATGCGAACAGGCTCACAGTTTCAGTTAATGCAGTCACTTGGATGTGAATTTACAGGTATATAGTCCAATTATAATGTTTATCTTATGTTTGTTTGACCTTCTCACTTGAAATGGAAAACTGAAATATGCTGTATTTAAAAAAGAAAAATAGTGAAACTGAGCAAAAACAGACTTGTGTTCAAAAGGTCAATGATAGTTAAATATTTGGACAACATGCAAATTCTTGGTTATTTACTGTTGCTCACCGAAGATGCTGCCAGAATATAGAAAACCCTAAACTTTTTCAGACTTTAACATGAAATCTTGAACATCTCTTCTTTCTCTCACAGAATAATCTGTTTCTCCTCTCTCTCCAACTCCCTCGTCTCTCACCCTCATAAAAAATACTCCTTCCATCTCCTCCATCTTTCCTCCCTCCCAGATTGCGCTGGCTCTAAAAATAATTCAGGGTTTCTGGCCTCCCCCTCCGCTCTTCCTCCATCCTTAACCTCGTCCTGGTCTGCAGCTGATCTTCCTCGGCCGGACCCTCAGGTACCAGGCTAACCGGACGCCGAGGCCGAGGCATGCATCACTGTCAGGCTAAATGTAGAATCAGCATTTCTAAGCCCGCCAAACCCCCGGCCAGGCCTAACCCTTACCTGGTCAGTCCAGAGGAGACGCCGCGGCCCCTGAAGGCTCTGCACCGCCCCAGTATTGATTTCTTTCTTTTACGGCAGAAACAAAGAGACTTTCTCTGTTACAAGATATATCATAATCACGTCATTTGTAGCTTTGAGTCCGCAGATGTACGGGAAACAGGCCAGAGCTAAGAAGAGAGAGGGAGACCTAGATAAAGAGGTCTGGCCTGTCTCCAGGTAAAAAAACTAATTGCAGTGTCTGGATTTCTTCTGTATGTTTCTAGGGGCAATTTATAGAGTAAAATGTAACATTTCTTTTTAAATTTCTAAATTTCTCTCTCAGCTTCTGTTGAATTTGAAACTACAAAATTCTTCATATATTCAGGATTTTGGGGGCTGCTTCTAGGCTATATTTAGCGTGTAAGACAATGGTGGATAAACAAAACATTAGACTTCCTTCATGTTTCCTTAGCCTTGGTTTTGTTTAAATATGAGTTAAATGGTTCCTTAACCTTAAAAAAGAAAACACAAACTATGATCTTTCTTTGACCCTAATGAAGTAGTTTTTGTGCCAAACCTAACAAAACAATTATAAATGTTTTTACATCATAGAATATTTTATATTTCACATGGTAATTTGTAACTTCCTCATTCAGTTTTGATTATCTCCTCTTATACATGAGTGTAAATACAGAGGATCAGGAGGCTGGATGATTGGTCTCATGGTCCCATTGTACAAGAGCAAAATATGTGCAGAATTTCCAAGTAGCTGGAAGGCAACTTGTTATGAATTGTTTTTTTGAAATGTGGACTGCAATTAAGTTTTAAAGTCCTACAGGACTTTTGGGTACTTCTTTTTTTATCGGGAAATGCTAAAAAATACAAAGCTTGCATGTTGTATTTTGGATGAGATGTGCCCCTGCCTCTCAGTTTTGCAGCATCACAATGGTTACTGCAGAAACGGTTTTCACTTTACAAGAAGAAAGCCCCCACCTGTTGTAAAATTAAACATTGTGGGTTAAAGTTGTACTTTATTTTGAATTTCTCTGTATATCAGCTTATAAATGCAACCTCAAGCCTTAAGACACTTTAGGTACTGTTTCTGGTGTCCGAAAACTTTGAGCTTTACAAAAACTCAATGAAAGCTCAGTGTAAGGTCAGCTGCACGGCATGAGCTGATGAACATAAATGCTCTAGTTAATGCAGCCAGATGTTACATTCACTATTCATAGCGACAAAACATGAATTTTTTTTTTAAGTATCTTAAACTTCCCCCTGATGAATTTAGCCGTGTGAAAACATCCTGAGAACAATTTTATGCCTGTTTTTGTTTTTGAGTATAGCACAAATACATGACTGCATACCAGGAAAAACACACACAGATGTGGTTGGGATGTCTTTTGGCTGGTGTGTCATGCTCAGGAATATGATGAATGGTTTCCAAACAAAAACCGAGTTTGAGGAGCGAGCAGCAGAGAGACTACGAGCAGATGATGGATGGATCGGTCAGCTGCATCGCCTTGCTACAGCACACAGCGCTCACAACACAACACATCATACCACCCGAAAAATGAGAAAAAAATCAAGAGTTTTGGCAGGAAACACCCCCTTACACACACACATACACACTCACACACACACTGAGATGACAAAATTACCTCACATTGACATTTTAAAAATACACAAACTCTAAGACTTATACATGGTGTGTTTACCATACAGCAGCAAGCGTGAAAATTTAATTTCCGTTCAGGGATCAGGAACCCAAAAAACCCCCCAGAAAGCCTCAAAGTTGAGCTTTAACATCAGTGTTTACAGTAACATATATGAACTCCTGAGGGGTCAGACCGCCTGCTGCTCTGCAAACTGAGGTTTAATGGAGGCTGAGGGGGTTTTACTGCAGCTACAGAGCAGTCAGAGAGACATGGAGAGGGTTTGAATTCTTGGAAAAACATTCATTTTAGCTGAAGGTCCGGTCATTTTAAAGTATTTTGTACTTATCAGTTAAGAATTGTACTAACATTTGAAAGTTGAGAGTTCACTCTCGACCTAACTCAGGTCCACTTACTGGCTTTTGTCACTAAAAATAAACGAAAACATCAGTGAAACCTATTAGATGTGGTTAAAAGGTCCAGACAGAGCTAGTTATTAGTGACATATTAAAAACAACTATTATGAAAAGAGATCATCATCCAAAAAATTAGATAAATGGATCCTTAAAATGGTTGGAAATTAAAAGAATGTTAAATTACGTGCACTTGTTTCTACTAATAGTTCAGTGTAATTACTCTTAATTAAATAATGCAATAATGGCTAGGTAATAAAGTAATTGTGCTTTCTCAAATAAAACAAACCTACTAATAACTAAAATTATGATTAAAATCACTATAAATATCCATGTAAAAATCTGAAAAGACATATTGTGTTTTATTGTCCAGATACAACAGATTTTTAATAAATATCAGAGAAATTAGATAATAAGCCTGAATCTGACAGTTATTCAGCCTGACTGAAGCCTCGCGGTAACAATATGAGCCTACATTGATCTCTGCAGGGAAACCTTTATGTCCTCCTACCTCCTCCCCACAGAGCTCAGAGGTCATGGTCATGGCTTCAGT
>JAPZDY010000022.1:2292189-2313682 GCA_029783645.1 Ctenochaetus hawaiiensis
TCCCCACAGAGGTCAGAGGTCATGGTCATGGCTTCAGTTAGTGATGTTTTCTAAAAAAAAAAAAAATCAGACAGAAAGACAGCTGGTTTTCAAAATAAGTCATCAAAAATTGTTTTTAATAAACTCAAGGTTTTTTTAAGGTAAATAGCTGTAGCAGGTAACAAGGAGATGTTAGACTACAGCAGTTGTTCATAGTTTATCAAGTTTTACCCTCAAATCTCTCTTACACCAACACCACTTACACTAAAGCTGGTACTTGTTAAGTCTGAGCCACAAATTGAGACCAAAGTATATCAAATTACTGCCATGCAGTCAAACTAATCTTCTGAATCAGACTAAGACATCAACTCTTTATAGTGTCAGGTGCATTACAGCATCAAAATGAGATTTTCTGTATTGTTGCTTTGGCGTTTCAGTGAATTTTTTCTTATTATTTTCATATAATATTTGTACTATATCACTACTATTGCTATACCTGCATATCTGCAATGTCTTGGTTGCATTCATTGTTGAGTGATATGACAAATGCCACACCACATTATCAAAAATGCTTCTTTTTTGGGTAAATAGGAGTGTGAAAAACAATAAAAGGCCTTGCATTTAATGCCAAAGTGAGTGTGTGCACTCTGAAATCAGAAATGTCATTAGCAGCAGAGCCCAGAGCCCGCTGAACTCTGGGTAATTCCTGTCACAGAGCATCGGGGGAAAACACATTTGGTTGTTGAACAGAGCAACTCTGACTCACTGCATACAATCAATACGAGCAGATCCCAGAGCCCCGCTCCCTCAGAGGCTCCAGCATTTACATTTTGATTCAGGTCGTCCATGAAAGGAGGATGAGGAGGAGGGAGTCATCAGAAGAAAAAGGTTAACTCTGCAGCCTTTTAACTGCCCTCCTCCTCCTCCATCCTGTCCTCCCTCCACAGTCTGGTCCTGGAGATGAGGGTGGGTTTGATCCTCCCTGCAGCCCAGCAGTGGCTGCAGGAAGCGTATCGAGATGCCACAGGGCATCAGAGCCAGTTTGCCGCCGCCCTCTCCGACAAGTCCGAAGCACTTCTCCTGATCTACGGCCCGTTGATGGCTTGTCAATATATGGATCAACCCCCCTCCTCACTCTAATTCAGTGAAAAAATCTAGTTTTCCATTAGTCTCTGCCCCGCCAACGTTACCCCGAGCTTCTCCACCTGTAATTATTAAAGGCAGATTCCCTGAAAGCAATCAGCCTGCCGCCATTTGTATCTTTGAAATCTTAATAAGCCGAAGGCAGAGAGGGGAGGAGGGGTGGATGAAGGGAAAAAGAAGTAGAGGAGGTGAGGTGTGAGAGAGAAGAAAGTGGAGAGAAGATTAGATGAGGAACAGAGAGAGGAGAGAGGAGGAGGCAAGGAGATGAAAAAAACAAACGCATGATTTAGGGGGGAAGGAAAGAGGAGACAAGGTGAGGAGAGAGAACAGTAATGGAGGCCAGGAGGAGTTGATGAGATGAGAGAGGGATGGAGGAAGGCGAAAAAGAGAATGGTCAAAAAGGAGAGAAAATATTAAAGGAGAAAAGAGAAGACATGAAAGCTGGTGAGGTGAGAGGAGAAAAGAAATGTAAGAGAAGAAGAGATAAGAGAAAGAAAAAGAGGATTCAGGAAGCCCAAGTGAAAACCTGATGATACAGAAGAATAGAAAAGAGAGAGAGAATCAAGAAACAGGAGGTGAGAAGAGAAAAGAGGTGATAAGTTACTAAAAGAAAGGAAAAAGAGGAAGGTGAGATAAAAAAGGCAAAGAAGGGAGAGAGAGGAAGAGAAAATGGCAAGTTAGAGTCAAGAGATGAAGAGAAGATAATGGAGAATGGAGAATTCAAAGACAGATGAAGAAAATGACTAGAGAGAACAAAAGAGGGGAGTAATGATGAGAGAAAAGGTGGAGTGAGAAGAGAGGAAAAAAACAATGAGATGAGTTGATAAAAAAAGGAAAAGTCAGGGGGGAGGAGAGGATCAGAGAGGTGTAGAGACATGACCCTGTTAACTCTCTGAGGTCTTGAAAGCCAGTAAAGACACAAAGTGTTCTGAAATTAACAATCAGGGTCAAATTTCCCAGCAGCCTCGGAAATTACAGAAGTCTAAATATGTAGTAAAAACTGGAACACAAGAGTGATTTTATATTTATATCTTTTATGTCAAACTTAACTCTAAACCTTTCAGATGAGTAACTCTTTGGACATCAGCTATGTAGTTCGAAAGGACAAACACACCTGCTGTGCCACATTGCTTCACTTCAGGAGCCTTACATCTTTCATAGCACATAGCTCAAACCAGACAGAAACTGAAGAACATTCAGAAAAAGGTATTGTACAGTATATTGGCCAGAATTAGCAAACTCGGAGAGCACATGTGGTAAAAGGCTGATTTTCTTGAGTGTCACGATGTGTCTGCAGGTAGATAATAAATACTCTGACGTAGCAGTATACCTCAACAAACAATAATGAATTTTTGGTCAACAGGGTGTTCAGTGTCTGTTGGTCCAACACTTTGGTCCACTGTGAATCTCAAAAGATCCATTTATATTTCTTTTGGCTGACTGTCTTGGTCTTAATAATTCTGTTAATACATTAAATAGCCAAGATATGTTTTTCTCCATCCATGTCCTCCAGCACAGGAATTTTCAAATTATTTCCAGTCCATGTGGGATACATAGTAAAATGCCTCCAGTGTGTCTGGATCTGTTTGTGGGGTCTTCATAAGAAGAAATCACAATAGAGCACTTAAATCTGCATCCATCTGCAACCATACAGGAACCATCTTAAGTTGCTCCTGGGTGTCTGGGCTCTTTGCTTCTAAGGCCACACACTCTACAGAGGAAAGTAAATTTGGATACACATATAAGCAACTCTGTTAGTGCCATAGAGTTAACTTATTGTAACATATGAGTAGAACATAAATCAACTGGTGAATAAAGAATTAATGCTTATCACAAAAAACAGAGCACACTCAATTTTCTCCTTGTTTGTGAACAAGAACGCAAACTACTTCAGCTCCCTAAAATGTGCCATTAAGTCATTCCCAAACAAAGTGGGTTTTTCCATCATTTTGTAATACAGAAGCACCTGTGTTTGAGCTATTTCTATTTATCCCTGCTGCTTCCAACTTGTCTTCAAACCCCCTCAGTGAATGCTGGATGTTTAGAGTCTGACAGAGCAAACAGAATCACATCATCTGCAAAAGGTAGAGATCTAATCTTCAAGCCACCTTCCTGTGGAAGTTGTCTCTGGTCAAAATTTCACTGTTATCCATGAGAGTTCCACCACATATTAACATCCATGTTTGACTAAATTCAGAGGTCTTGGTATTCTTACAAAATTCTGTTTCTAGTAAGGGCTCTTTGTATGTCTGCTATTTTTGCTTCTGTGTCGAGAACTTACATGATTGTAGTGGAAACATTCTAAGAGTGAGTTTGGAAGACTCGCAGTTGCTCAGCATGTACAACCAATCATAGAAGGAGAGAGCATAAAACCACCAAAAACTCTGGAAAGAAAATGAGACAGAAAACAGTCTCATTTTTTTCAGATTCTGTCCGTGAAAAAGCACAAACAGAATAGGGGACAAGGGAAAACCCTGGCGGAGCCCATAGACATTCTTGATTTCCTGCCCAGAGGGGAATATTTCAACATCTACTTGTATTCTGTGCTCTCTTAATGTCTATTTCTCACACTATTTTATTAGTACACCTACATGCCCAGGGACCGCTGATGGAAAAAAGCAATTTACTTAAACCCAGTCCTTTACATCTCTCCTTGTTTTTCACATGGTTAATGGGTTTTTTTGCACTCTCGCTGTTCAAATACAGATACATGACACATGTTGCTTGCTGTTGGATGCACATGAAATTAGCTGATTGTTAAATTTATTAAAGTTCCAGGGGATGCTTTCTCATAACTTTGGTGGCTCTGGACTTTTTCTCTAGAACCAGCAGATAAAAATGTTCTCTTTTTAAATGAGAAAACACATTTAACCAAAACAACATGAAAGGTGTATCTGTCAGTATTCAAGTTTGTGGGCATTAAGGCCACAACTAGCAGATTAATATATACAGATATTAATCTTGAAACTATCAACCCAATATGTGCAGGAGAGTTACAGGAGTTGGGTGTCATCTCTCTCAGACTGGGTCAGAAGTCTTGAGAGTTAAGAACAACTTTAAAGTGGGTTCCTTATGTAACTGTGATATCATTCTCAGTGCAGGTAAACGGGGTCAGTTACTGGAGTTTCTGGATGAATGGAGAAGTGGGAGATTGCTCTTTTGGTAAATGTTCCTGAAAGTTTCTGGTGGGATTTCAAAGTTGTCGTGAGTATGAACTAGTTTGAATGTGGGGAAAAGAATCACATCAGTTTAAAAAGGGACCTCTATATCCTCCTAAATCCATGGTTTTTCGATTTGAGGGCCTCCAGGGGGCACCACTTTATCACACCACCTGATGAGCCTGGCAGATTAAAGGCTTTGAAAGGCATTTTGCAAAAGAGGAGCCCCATCTGTTGGCTGATGTTGTTTCGGGGTCCAAAGACTTGTAACAATCAGAGTTTAGTAAATGATGTAATGCTGTAATGCCATATAGTGCCACTAGGCGTCTCTCTTTTTTTGTTTGTTATAATGTATTAAGCCACACTCAGTCATGTGCTAACCTCTCCGATAGAAGGATAAACAAAAGACTCTCCACTATAACGAGCTAATGTAGGATGTTACGCTGTTTGTATTGTGCTGTTCATGCATGATTTCAGTGAATGTAGTATAGTGCCATTGAGACTGGGCTTTGTATGGCCCAAGTTTTAATTTAAAGAATAAAGTAGGGGTGCGGAAATCCCAGTATGTTGTCTGTTGACTCTCTGAGCTAAACGACACATCGGGGGCCTCCTGCTAACTTAACACTGGCCTTCGCCACCTGAACCACCTCATGTTAAAGACTTTAAAAAGTCTGGGAACCCCTTTCCTCGATTATGTCCGAGAAATTTTGTGTTTTTTTCAAGAGTTTATTGAATTTTAACATACATGGCATTGTATTCCCAAATAGTCTGTACTGAGTCTCCAAAAAGACAAGCTCTTACTCACCAGATGCTGCGACGTGTGTCATCTGGCTCATTTTCTCTCCAGAGTTTTTGGTGGCTTTATGCTCCCTCTTTCTTTGAGTAAATTCTACTGCTGAGCAACTGTGAGATTCCCAAACTCATACTCAGAACATTTCCATTGCAGTCATGAAAATTCTTGACACGGAAGAAAAAAAAGCAGACTAAAACAACAAGATCTCGTTAAGAAAACAGTCTATGGTGAATTATCTAATGACCTCTGAAACTGGTGAAACATGGGTTTTTATTTGTGGTGGATCTTTTACTTACAGTTTACAGTGGAATTAGGAACACAGACAACTTCTGCAGTTGTTCCATTGATCTGCAGGGAAATACAACTTCTGTGAAAAGGGCTTTAGCCAAAAATACATCCACATGGAGGGAGGGAGCAATTTAAAAACCACAGTGGTACTAGTGAAATATAAAGCTTTAGCTTTGTCTTGACACTTCAATGTCATATAATCAAAAGTTACTATGTTTCCTACCTGGACCATAAGGTCTTCTCTGCTCTCTTTTTCCTCTCATGCTCTTTTTACTTTTGTACTTTTTTCTTAATTTGTTGTTTCTCAGTTTTATCGCCTAGTAGACAGAGGTGAACTTTGCAGAGAGCTGTTTCACATTCTCGTGCTGTCAGGATGGACTGAGCAAACTTTCTAGAAAAGGTCTTTCACTTTCATTTAGTCTTTTGTCTCTAACTCTTTCTCACTTTTCTCTGCAAAAATATCTCACAGATTACGGTCAGTGTCAGTAATAGCAGCAGCACTTCATAAAAGCAAAACCCTGATTATGCTTAAAGATGCAACAGTGATCTGCTGGGAATGCTTTTTTTCAATTCTCATTTGCAATAATATCTGCATGACACAACTATAGTTTAGTCAAGGTGAGGGAAGATGATGGATGTGGAAAATAATTCCAGCTATTAGCATGAAATTACATAAGCTACCACATGCTCATCCATTACCCCAACTTTTGATAGTCACTCACAAAATTACTAGTTGACTCGTCGTCGGTAGACGATTAGTTCATCTGTGGTTTAGGTACGGTGCAGTTGTAAAGCAGTGGCAATAAATCTACAGCAGATTTGCAGTTTGCAGTACTATTAGTAGTTGATAATAAGCCACAGCTGTCATGCATGACTAACAGTGTGCAGCGTGGGGTACTGAAGCAGCAGAAATGCAACAAGAACAAGAGGCAGGAAGAAACACATCTCAGTGCTCAATCAAAACACTCTAAAACTTTACCAGTCCAGACAAACATGTGAATGAGTAGTAACTGTTTTTATTTGTATTTTAGGGCTTTATGAAGAGAACTATTTATTTTTATTGGGTAGAAAATATGATATATCTTTCATATACGTTTTAGGGAATAGTTGATGACTACTAAAATGCAGCGGTTGTGAATGGTTCACCAAGAAAGTCTTGCCCAGCTCACAGCATGAAAGTGAGAGTAAGTGTCATTGAAAACATGTTTTTGCCTGAGACTTAAATAGAAAACTCCCTTGGGAAACATGGTGATTATATCCCCTGCACCATCAGAGGCTTTTAATTTGAAATATAGGAAATGTTTAAATTTGCAGTGAGAATGAAAAGGCTTAATTTTCTTGATGTCTCATTTTTGCAGCACTTTGACGCCTGAAAGGGGCTCTATTAATAAACTTGCCTTGTCTTAAATAAGCTAAATGCAGGCACATAATGCATGAACAAAGACCATGACACAGAATAAATAGAACTATGTATAGTTTTATCTTATATAATATATATTATTTTATATAGCAGCACAATTCTTGCCTCAACTAATCTCAACCCACATTTCTCTCTCTACCTCAGCTGCTTCTCCTCCTAGAAAGAGATGAACTTTACCAAGCGTCCTTTCACATCCTCATCTTGTCAGGGTGGAGAGAGAAAACTTTGATGGAAAAGGTCTCTCTTTCTCTCTGTCGGCCTTCTGAGAAACGAGGCCTTCACCCCGTTTATTGCTGAGCTGCGGCGTTTTCGAACGCCGGGCCCCGACAGGAAAAGTGTCAGGCCAGTTTCTGACGTGAATTTGCATCCCTCAATGACGGGTGACAGCACTGAAAGGCCAGGAGAAAACCGGAGCATCGATCGGCTCGTGGAAACTATTCAAAGAAACAGATGAGCTGAAGGAGCAGAGAGGTTCTCATACCTTCCCTCCATCCCTCCATCCCTCCATCCCTGCAAACCGCCACTTGCTTTAAAGAACAGAACTTCATTAAATTGTGCCACTCGGTGTTTGTATCACAGAGAGGAGGTTGGGGTGGAGATGTGTGTGTGTGCGTGTGGGTGCGTGCGTGGGGAAGTGGGGGTTGAAGGATCAGAGCTCTGCCCAGAAGAGCTATTAACTCTGCTCCGCCATCAGTGCTGTTCGCCTGCATACGAAAGCAGCAGGTTGTCACGGTACGTTCCCACGACGACACAACACCAAGAACACTGCCAGGTAATGAGGGAGCACACACACATACACACACAAACCACACATACACACAAACACATGCGCACACACACATGCACACACACACATATGCACATGCATTCACGCAGATGTATACATACAATCAAAAGCATACATACACACTGATTTTACACACAAGTGCAAAGGTGCCATGGGTGGCAGAAGTACTGCAATCTGTGGCATGGCTACACTATAAAAAATACTCCTCTAAAAATGATACATTTACTTTGGGTATCAAGAGTGAAAGTAAAGTTACTGTATATTAGCAGAATAAATTTCATTACTGGAATATTATTAAGAAATCACTGTGTAAGTAGTATCTAAGTGTTTTAGTTGATCATGTGTATACAAGCAGTTTATTTATTTCTAAGTTGTTCAGTCTATAAACATATTTTATAGGTTGATCAGATATTTAAAGGTGTAGAATTTTGAAGAAATGTGCTAAGTTAAACCTTAACACACATGTAGTTGAGTAAAAAATACAATGTGTCTTTTAAAATGCAATGGAGTAGAAGTAAAAAGAAGCATAAAGTGGAAACGCTCAAGGACTGTTATCTTTCAGACAAATACACACACACATTTAAATAAACACACATGAAACACAGACCAACACAAAAGGAAAGAAAGAAAGAAAGAAAGAAAGAAAGAAAGAAAGAAAGAAAGAGAGAAAGAAAGAAAGAAAGAAAGAAAGAAAAATTAATGCATTTACACACAGACACTAATTCAACATTTACCCAGTCACTTTTTGTCCATAATTAACGGACTGTATGTTATTGTTAGATCCCAAATACATTCACATAAAGTTGTTTGAGATTTGTCACACTGTTGTTCAGCCAGGAGATTTTTTTTTTCGTGTTCCATTTGTTTATTCTGCTGTGTTATGTGTCTGATTTCTTTTTAGTATGAGGTGTCCCTCTTAAAAACAGTCATTATAATTAAAGGCAAGAGCTTTGTCTATTATACATTTCTTACATGTTCATATTCAGGTTAACTTTTTCAAGTACAAGCAGTCCATTCAACTCTATATAGTGTATATAATCCAACAGACAGACAGGTGGGTTTTAAAAATATTCACAGGCTCACTAACAGATTGATTAACTAATAACATGGTCATGGCCATTTTTGATAATCAAGGAACTGTCAAAATAATTCTTTGGATGTCAATACCAAATATTTACTGGTGATGGGGGGCATCACATGTGACTATCTGTCCCTGGACTAAATAATTCATAAATATCATAAATGAATTAGTATATAATAAGAATAGAATATAATATTATTTAAAAAAAATAAAATAAAATATTACCTGTATTAGGAGTCTTCACACCAACAAAAATCCAACACACACTTGTGCACACATACGTATGCTGTAAACAAAAGTAGTCATATGTGCAACTACACATAGTAATGCAAACACACATTTAAGGAGCAAACAGAAACAAAATAATCTACATTAAACTTAGGATATGTAATATTTCCACACCGAAAGGTTTACAAAACAGCTATATGTTTATGATTTATTTTATTAAGTTTTACATAAATCTAAACAACATATTTCAAATTCCATGATCCAATGCTACTTCATGACATCATTGTACTACAACTTGCTGTCAAGTAGAAATTACATACTGTGTGTATTGCAGAAAAACACTGTCTCTGTGCAAACACAAACCTTGTTTTTTTTTTCAAGAGCCCTTACAGACTTCTAGTTTCACATGGTTATCTGACTGAGTACGCCACTCGACTGCACCTCATAAAATCCTTGTACACACACACACACACATATGCACACGCGCACACACACAGAGCGGCCTGGTTGTTCCGACAGAGCCAGCTGTGCTCTCTCACTCTTCAATTAATTCTCTCTGCTGCTTTGACCTTTTCCTCTGACAGAAACAAAGAAACTGCACACCCTTTCTCTCTCTCACACACACATACACACAGACATAGACACACAAACACGCACACACGCATGCGCGCGCGCGCACGCGCGCACACACACACACACACACACACACACACACACATACACACACATGTAAAGATGCAGAAATGGACTCACTTAAAAATAAGAAAGTGCCCACACATGCTGTTCTATGCACTTACAAAACATAATCTTTGATTTCTAATATATTTTTATGTCCCGTTTTATGAAGTCACACTTATCGAGTGTGATCTGTCTGTTCACATTAGTGGTCAACAACCTGTGAGGAGTATTTCCTTTATCTCTGGACATTCAAATAAAGCAGGAAATAATCTCTTGGACATATTTAATGAAGGCAGAGGGCTCAGGCAGATGTTACTTTGTTAAAAAAGGTCAAGAGCCAGAAGGACACCTTAGGTTTTTGTTTTCCCTGGTTGTTGACAGTTGTTCTGTTAGTCTGTCACTTTGACCCAGAAAAGGACAATTTCCATAATTTTCTGAACCTTTGTGGTTTAATTTCCTGTTGCCCCAAACACAGGCGCGAAATATCCCCAACAGTTGCTTAAGTTAACTGATTGAAACTGTCGACGTCGGTGTGGACTTCAACACTTGTCTCAGGAGATTCACCCATCAGGAGTCACAGATCTGCACAGAACACAAAGCTTTAACATTTTAAAGTTGTTTGTCATTTGTTTTTAGGATGTCATTTTAAAGCTAATGGTGAAAGCTTAACTCTTGTATTAGCATATTAGCATATCATGACAACTGCATTTTGTCGTTAAATTAGGAAGATCATAGTCTTTAAAATCAAACACAGTTCTAACAATTCTACAGTCTAATCCATGAGACTAAAAACATAAGCTCTTCACAAGCTCTAAGCCAAATCCTTTTTTTTTAAAGTTACTTTAATGACTAAATACTTTCTGACAGAAATAAAACCCTCTTCCAGATTAAAAACAAAACAAAGCAAAAATTTCATTGTCTGTTTGTTTTTCTTTACAGCTCTACAGCAGAGCTCATACTGAGATCTGTGTTTTTGCTTAAGAAAACAGCCCAATTAGTCCTGAATGCAGGTTTGTTACCTTCAAGGCTCAGTGTCAGGTAGAGCAACATGTCAGATTCTGCCTGTTAACTAAAAGGGTTAGGGTTACTGTTCACACTTTCATTGATCTCTGATTCATGAGAGGCCATGCAAAGTCAAACTAAAAACAATATTTTTTTTTATGGGCGCCTAACCAAGTCCAGTCATTTACATGCTATAAAATTGAAATGTGAGTGCATTAACATCAAAAAATTTGCTTTTTCTCATTGGAGTGGTATATTATCAATATTTATTGTGTAAATGTATCCTGACAAATATGTCTTTAAAAAAGCAAAATACTGCTGTTAAACTTGACTGGCTGTTTTTTACAGTGTAGTTTTTCAGCCAGTCAGTCAGCAGCTGTGCAGCGCTGTCACACTTCATCAAAGCTCCATCACCAATGATAATGTGACCTGGCCGACTCAGCACCGCCACTCCCTGCTGCCCAGAATATTGGCAAGTGTCAGATAGCCAATAGATTTATGTATGCAAATCAGCCAGATCAATACTGTCTGCCACGGCCCGAGATCTACAACCACACCACATCGCCTGGAATATTTCCTGTCAAATAAAATCCAGTGGCAGAGCAGAGGGAGGGGAAAAAAAACTTAATATGAAAGGAAAAATGATTTGGAGGAGGAAGAGAGGAAAAGTGGAGATATGATGAAGAAGGTTTGCTGTCAATGAGACGGCAGAAGGCCAATCATCAGAGAGAATAAATCAGTGCAGGGCTGTCATTGGAGGAGGGAAAAGCAGCGTGAAGCCGAGAGGAGAGAGCAGGTTTTACTCTGTTACACATGTCAAAATACTTTGTTTACAAAATCTGTCTTTTTTTAATACAGAAGTGAGATCAGGCGCTGCACACATGCTGGTAACTGAAAAGTTCAAGGCAAAACATTTAGACGCATTAATTATGCCTGTTCTATACTGAATGTAAGGAAGAAATTTTTTTTTGTTTTTCTCAGATTTGAACAAATGTGTCCTGATATGGAAATAAATAGCATAAATGAATTACAGCTTTGACTAAATGTGCAAAATTATGTCTGTCAAAACTTTACCAATTTTCCAAAAAGGGTCTGACATTTTAAGTGAGGCAATAAAAAGTTTAATTTCTTAAATTTTTTTTATATATATTTTGTAGAATGTGTCATACTTTTACATGATAGTTTCTAAATTTATGAATAAAAGTATAATCTATTAAGTTTCTGTTGAGAGATTTAAAAACAACAACCAGTAAGTATTGTTGTATTAGGTTATTTATAAAGCATTGTCAGACTGGAATATTCTGGCAAACTTTATAAGTCAATAATCAATATGATAAATATGCAAACTAAATCTCTGCAGTATGAATTATTTGACCTTGAATTGTACTGCAAGGCAAACTGTTCTGTTTTTTGTTTGTGTGCTTTTGTTTGTGCTTTTGTGTTGAGAGAATGGTGACAGTATGAATATATATTGTTTTAAAGACAATGAAAAATGGTGTTTTTTCAGTATGAATGTTGACTTTAAGAAAACTAAAAAATCAGTATCACAGTGATCTGTTTGATCTTTATGGTCTATATCTGTTTGTTAAATTATTGCAATCTTTGATTTCTACCAGTTTATTCTTGTATGTTTCTAAAAATTAAAGCAGCAGTAATAATCAGTCTGTCACACAGAACATGAAGCAAAGCATCAATAACAGTATACTAAAATAAAAAAATTAAAAATAATAATAATAATATACTTAAAAACATACATAAATTACATAAATTTTGGAATTGTCACTACTTAATGAAGTTTCGTCCCTGGTGCATTTCAAAATATTTTTATCATAGAAATTTTCATGGACAGCACCAGTGTGGATTTAAACTGAACCACTTCTCCATCACCTTCCACCATGAAGGAAAGGCCAGACTAAAGCAGAGACCAAGCAGAGAGGGGTCGGGTGGGGTGGGGGGGAGGGGCATGTCCGTCGCCTGTCGGCGTGGCTACAGCCGCCATGTCACAGCCTCCCTCCTGGGAACTGCCCGTCAAACGGAAAGGTTGTGCCGCATCTGCATAATCATTACCACGGCGACAGAAAGTCATTCTGGGAAACAATCAATGTTGTTTTAAGGGATGTTAAAAAAAACAAAAAGACAGAAAAAAAGGGTTGAGGTGTCTTAAAGAAGATCTAGTGTCTCGGCCAGATGAACGGCAGCGCTGGCAGTTTTACCGGAAACTGCAGAGAGTCTCTGAGGTTTTTAAAGACAAACAGTTTGACCAAGTTTTTTAGTAAAACACACAGAGCGAATCAGTGAACATAACTGCCAACATACAGACGAAATACTGCAAAGATTCATGTACTTTTGATGAAGCTGTTCTACACTTTAATATCTATTCAGTTTACATTCCATTCCAACATAAATTACCATACTGCCAGTCACATCGGCGAGTATATTGTAAGGAAATTCACAAGTCTGTTAGTTTACATTCGCTCTGGCACACTGGGCCTGCAGACACTTGGCCTGTCCACCCTCCACAGCTCCGAGACACAGTTAAAACAGCCAAAGAGGTCAGTCAGTTTGCCAGGGAAACAACAGTTCACAATTCACTGAATCAGCACCGCCACCGGCTGTTTCTTTTACAAACCAACCACAAGAAAAACACAGACAACCAGAGAGTATAGCCTTTATGTCTGACTCATACTGTTTACTGACAGTCCTTCAGAGTCGACATTTAGGTAACGTTAAAATTCACTGTGGTTTCATCTAAACCGGGTGAGCATAAGTATCAGGGTACAGCCAAGCAGAGCCATAACAACACATCCGGTCCGGGTAGCTTTTTGTTTGCCTTGTGACATTTATACAAATTTGACAACTGGACTGTATTTATTCATTTTAAAACAGCCAATCCAGTGTTAACATTACCAGTGATAAAAACAAACAAGTTACTGTAAGTTAACATAGCTAGAAACTGGTACACTGACCTTGTGAGTACCTGCATGTATTTGTTCTGCTCAGTTTGTGACAGTCTGAGTTCATTTGCATCTCATTGCATCCTTTTACGGTTTCCTATGTATATGAATGTATTCTTAAATAGCTGTTTCCTATTTAAACACTGAAATCTTTCATTGTTATGTTCTCATTGAATACTCTACATTTTAGGCAACATGAAAGGAGATTATAAGCAATGTTAGAGAAAAGGAAACAAGATGGAACGGATGATGAGAAGAAGTAAAGGAGATAAAAAGAAAAGACAAAAAGAGCAAAAGGCGAAGAAGTACACACTAAGAGGTGAAGGAGAAAGAAAAACAAGAAGGGTGCGATGTGGAGAAGTAAGGAAGACAAAAGAAAGAGAAGCAGAGAAACAACAGATTTGTGACAAGGGAGAGGAGATGAAGAGGGCAGACAAAAAGAGGAAAATGAAGAAGGAGCGGGGAAGGAAAGAAGTGAGAAGGAGACAAGGGGTAAAGGATGATGATGAAAAAGCAAAGGAAATGAGTTGAAAGGAGATGAGGAAAGAAGGAGAAAGGAGAGGAGAGAGAGAGGGTCCTTCTCTATCAGCAGATAAGAGGTAGAAATGGATGAATCCTATTGGCCAGCCAAGCCTCTTCCAGCCTCTTATCTTTTCGCCTTCATGAACTCAGGACACATTTCATAGAAATTTGCGAAATCAGGAAAGCTGGGTATCATGTCATCTATCACTGGGCGAAACCAGCCCATACATTCTCCCAGATTCACAATAAAAGCCACAATTGACACTTTTTTTGTTTGTTTCTTAACAATTATATGCTGCAGCAGCCACAAAGCAGCTTTGGGTTCCTTGTTGTTTCTTGTTTTCAAGGTCAGACAAACTTGTGTTGAATTCGAGAGTTCAAGAAGGCTTTAAAAAAATGACCGAACTCTCTCATAAATCGTTTTGCAGCTGTCTGTAATTACACATGTTCTGTAAAAGTCTGCCTGCAATCGTTCCTGATGCATTAAAGGAAAGAAATGTGACAAAAAGATGATGTGGGAAACAAGAGCAGGGAAATATTCTCAAATTGAGTCCTGGCAATGATGCTGCAGCGGGGCACTGCCAACCAATTAACATTTAATCACTCAAATCACAGACAGAAAATAAGTTAATTTACATGGAGACAATGTAACAGGAGTGACGGGTGAGTGAAAAAGACAGTGTGATAAAGCAAGGAAAACAAAGAGAGGAGGAAAAAGAGAAGAACAAGAGGCCCAGGGGGAAAAAATGACTAATTTAACTGACTGACTTTCTGTGTGATGTGTGAATACTGAGGATGTGGCAGTGTACAACATTTATGGTTCGGTGCAGTTTTGATACATCAGCAAAAACAAAAGAAACTCAAAGGAAATAAATTAAAGAACACATCTGTCTCTACTGCTCAATCTTAAGACCATGTCCTTTGTACTCTCAACTTAAAAAGAACAAAAAAAACTTGTGTATACAGATTAATTGCAGTGCATCTTTTAAAATTAACAAAGACTAGCCATGAAAGTGCAGTTTTATACATTTTTAAGTTTTTATTTATAACTTTAAGCCTCCCACTTTTTTTTCTTTTTTTAGAAAAAAATATGTTTCTCCACATCTTAGCACTAACAGTGCCCTTAAGGAAGGGTCCTGAAGTGTGATGGCAGCAGTTTTCAGTTTTGGGACTTTCTTTATATTTAGTTTTCTAGTCTTTTTTGTTTGTTTGTTTGTTTGTTAGAATCATAGTTACAGAGCCTCTTATTGTTACCAGACTTTTAGGGGGTCTGAGGAAATTTGACAAACCCTCAGCTGCCCTCACATCCTGGTCAGACAAATCAGCAGTATCCATTTTCTTGAGTGTTTTTTTTTTAGCATTTAATTCAAATAAACACTGAGAAGCTGCCTGAACACTGTGGAGAAGAGTTGTGTCTCAGTCTCATTCCACAAATCTACACCTTCGTATGATGTTGTCATAAATGATCATAAATGTTCAGTGTTTCCACAAACAATGTTGCCTTTAAGCTTTTGTTGAAACCACTAATCTGCGCAAATTTCAATACATACAGTGGACCTAACTTTTACACCACCACCTCTGCTTGGCTAGCTTGACTAAATGCTTAAAGCTGACTAGCCTGCTTTCGCTGATTGCACTGCCAAAACTTTTTGTGTCGCCGAGTTCCACCTGGAAGGTTTAAGCAGTTCAAGAATTGTTGTTGCTCACCTGAAAGTACATAGACATAGACAAAGTATATAGCCAAAGACTATTTTGACAATAATTGTTTGGATCCTGTGATGTATTGAACGGTAGATGAAATATACGTGGTGTTTGGCCTCTCCAGAACTACGAGTGAGCACCACTGCTTTACAGCATCAGTCAGTCAGTAACCAAAGCCTGACATATTCTATCTCACTGTGCCATGAAGCTCTTTTGTTGTCCAAAAGCTAATAAAAACACATTAGTGAGCCACAAGTTGAGCTAAGTGACATTCCTTGATTACCATGAGCACAGACTGTAGTTTATTTTATTTTAACTCACTGTAACAAATGTTGTTTTGCTGCCTCAAATACTCACTAAAGCACCAAAAGTGGATTTATTCACTATGAAAAAAAATAATCTCCAACAAATGCACTATTTCTTCATGTTTTTTAAAAAACCTCAGTGGCCAACTTAAAAATGTTTCTGTTAAAAAATGAATGTAAAGATTTCTATGGTTGGAAGACAACTCTTACAGTATATTGAGTAGTTATTTTTTGTTGCATCCTAACTGATTAAGAGTGAAGTCACTGATTTCTTTTGAAATTAATCTTGTGGGTTTTCTTTTATCTTCTTTTTTCGTTTAATTGTCTTAATGGGTTTGACATCCTAAGAGTAAAACATAAGAATTTAAGTCACCATGTTAGTTTACAGGCTTCGTAATTCAACGTAGAAGTAAGCATTGACATGATATTGCACATGTTCAAACAATTCATCACACAACTACTTTTGAGTATTTTGTGTTTGTGTGTAACCAGGAAAGTTTGAATTAAGTCTTGTCCGGCCTCTCCAACGTGTGTGCGTGTTTGTGTGTGTATGTGGCAGCCGTGTGCATGACAAACTGGTCCAATTTCAGGCGTGTCGCGGCGGCCGGCTGATATTTGTCTCACTGGCGTTGTTGTTGCCACGTCCCTTACTTCCTCCTCCTCCTCTTTTAGTTTCCCCTCAGATTTGAATCGGCAGGGGGGCGCGTTCTGTTCCCCCTCTGACAGCGCAGAAATAATTACAGTACAGCCTTCCCCCCTCGCTTGTTGTTATATTAGCCCTCTTATCAGGCTGCTGAGGGGAGTAGTTGATCAACTAAGGTCACTGTATCCTGACCACAGCACAACAGCTACACCGCCATTTGGAGATATGATAAATAAACGCCGGGGGTTATGCCGCAACAACACTGTTATCTGCTACCAAGTGTTTTTTTGTTTCATTCTCCTGCTTCCCTGCACCTCCTCCACGTTTGTGTCTCTGGAAAAGAGGAGAAAGTTAAAGTGGCTGATGGGGAGAATATGGAAACCTGTGTCTGGTGATTTGGTTTAAATGATGAGCTGAAATAATAAAAAAAAACCTTTGTACAATTTTGAAGCTTAAAGCTACACTTACAGCTCACAAATGTGGTGTCTCCCTTGTTTCTGGACCCCGCAGTGATAGCGTGAGGGGTTAGAGGGGCTGGTTGTAAATGCAGCTACATTATTCTAAAAAGAGGTCGGAGACAGCAGCGCTGGTGAGAGCAGAGATAATAGATGCACCTACATTATCCTGAAGTGGCGGGGAAATTGAGGGGTTAGGAGGGTGAGCGGAACAGATGTGCTTACATTATTCTAAAGCCAGATTGATAGCGACTGGGGTCAAGACAGAGAGTGTAAAAATAAATACATCTACATTATTCTGGACTCATGTGTGAGCGAGAGGTTAGAGTGAAAAAAGAACAGATGCAGACACATTATTCTGGAGTCAAAGTGAAAATCTTGGAGGTGGAGGTGAAGCTGAAAAAGTGAATGCACCATTACTCTTCAGTTTAAGTGATAGTGGGAGGTTAAGGATGCAGGTTTAGGGCCTACCTTCATTATTCACAACCAGAAAGAGACACAAAGACCACAGTTGGTGTGTTAAGTATAAACAGTCCTGTTTGTTCTGAAAGGGGAAATAAAATGCAGAGGGGTTACTGTCACTGAAACAGTAGGAGGCCATCCTCCAACTTAACTCCAATTGTTACACTCATGTATTGTGAAGATAGAAACTAGATCAAGAGTTAGTAATGTGCCTTTAAAGGCAGTAGAAGACAGAGAAATACAATTACAACAAAGAAAAGTTTATAAATGTGTACATTAAGAAAATATAATTAGCTATAATTTGTTAGTTGGTGATGTATGTGTTGTTGCTTGAGTGTTTGAAGTGTTTTTTTGTTCTTATGTGCTCAGTGTGGTTAACTATGCTTATAATACTGTAGCCTAAATTTGCACCGATGGTATGTTAGCTCAATATTTGATTTCCACACAGCCATAAACTATGGTAACTCTTTAAAATGCAAAATTAACAAAACAGACTTGAACAGCAATATTAAAAAACACATTCAGCACTACTTTAAGATAATTAATTTAGGGACTTCACTCACCTTGAATTAAAAATGGCTCAGTCGGTGATGCTGCTGTGGGAAAGATAAATGCTCATAGTAACAGAAACTGAAAAGATGACAGACCAGTTTGTTCTGGGAATAAACTTGGTTCAATAAAAAAGAAGTTAATTCATATAAAATGATCCTACTCTTGTAAAATCACTGCAATTTGACAACTGTGCAGCAACTATTAATGTTTGGGATGCTAATTAAGTCCAACACTGTCAGAAAGGTGCTGAGTCATGTTTGGTGATCAGTCCAGCTGTTTGTGGTAGTGTTGAACTGGACTGTACACACACTTCACAGCTGTGTTTCCATCACTTTAGTGGACATTTCTTGACTCGCAGCCATTTCTGGAGACTTACCACTTAACTCGTTCAACTTTACCACTCACCTTCATCATAACATTTGATGATTCATTTTGTGTTAACTTGTGTTTTGTCTCTAAGAGGACAACAAGTCCTAACAATGCGACTGTGCATGCAGATTTATGTCCCCTAAAGTGTGAGTGCTGGCATCCACAGTGTGAATGGATTAAATATTTCTCTGGTGTCTCTTAATAAAGTGGATGTGAATGTGTTCATTCCACAGAAACCTGCAGTCAGAATATGACAGCTAGTCGATCCTGTGACAGCTACAATGCCAAGTAACGCGCAGCCCATTTTGTGACGGCACTATATGCTCAATTTGTGTGTGTGTGTGTGTGTGTTCTGTATATGCAGAGCTGATGTGAAGCCTCTTGACAGTGTGTGAATCTTCTCCAGTCGCCACACTCTGATTATCACTTCTAGGTTGTGACAGACCGACTCTTTGGACATTACAATAGCTGGAGGAAATCCACACCTCTCACACTAAACAGAGGCGATAACAGTGACAAAGACCAGGTGATAAAAAGGTTTTACAGGAAAGGACCAGCTGCCTGCAGGTGAGACTGAGTGTTAGTATGTAACTAAGGATGTGTTTCCAGAGAGAAACTGCTCATTTTCTTTAGTTTTACATCATAGGGGCAGATATGAAGTGGACACACCTCTCCTTCCAGTGTGGGCAGAGAAACATTTTCAGGCCTGAATTAGCCCAGTAAAATATAGATAAAAATGATTATCTTACAGAGCCCTGTATGGATAAAAAGCAGTTTGTTATGTTTGATCTTATGCACGGGAAACATTTGTAATCCAACTTTAAAATAGAATAGTCTTTGTTCTTTATTCTTCATTTTTATTTTAATCCACTGAGTAATTGAAAAAACATCTCTTGTGAGTATGTTTTTAAATAAAAAAAGAAACATTGAAAGGAAACAACATCTAGAAAAAATGAAAATCATTGTCTGCCTGACACTTTAACTGAAAATTGTAATCCTAAAAATCATACTTAATTATTTAATGGTACATGTTTGAATATTTATATTCAAATGAGAGCACACATTTGCATAAATATTATTATTAGTATTTTTAGAATCAAACAATGGATATTAAATGAAAAATGTAATTAATTAAGTAAAAAATCTTAATTACAGGAGTAAAACTGAAATAAAGGACAAATTATGAAATATTGGGTGGTACATTAAATACATTCACAAGTGAATATCAGTTAATAAGGATAAAAGATTGATAAGGATAAAATACTCTAATAATTAAACCCAGTTCAAACATGGATGAGATACATTCCTTTATTGTAATTAAAGTTCTCAAACATCTGCTCTGCCGCGCTGCAGGAATGTCATGTCATAACCAAGAGAATTAAAAAAAAAAAAATCTGCATTTCATTATCTGTGAAATTAAAAAAAAAAAAAAAAACTAAAATCTTTAACCATTGCACATTATTGGGCGGCAAAAGAATGTGGAATAAAACATAGAATAAAATACAAAACTTACAAATCAACACAGCTTAATATGATTTATGACTGAGGAGAAGACGGGATGAGGACTGACAAAAAAAATCCAGTTTAATTTCAAGTTTAATTTAATAAGAGATGAAAAATGTCAGATCTGTGGCTTCTCTGATCAATTTAAGACATTGAACATTTTATTCAAATCATAAGAGGGCTTAAAAGAAAAAAAATCAAGAACAGATTCTGTAGATTTCCAGGTATATAATTATAAATGCAGCCCTCACGCTTATCAATACAAAGAGGAACAGCCAGTAAAAATAATCCTCACAGTCTGAGGCTGCTCTCTAGACGGACACACACTCTGTCACCTGACAGTCACTACATTCCTCCACACCTGAAAACTACTGTGACACTATGAATTTTGGCTTCGGTTCAGTCTAGTTCAACAGGAAATCCTTAATCTGCAGTGAAAACAGCTTGTTAGCATCACAAGCTGCCAAAAATGAAAAATGCTAAAGATGCTGACGAGCAGTTTGACTCCTTCATTTCTTGTTAAACTTAATAAACCAAAATTCAAAACATCATCAACTTCTCTTTTAAGGAAAACAGGCAAGAGGAAGAAAAACACAGAGGTTCTGTTAACACTGCCACTTTTCATACGCAGTTCTGAACTGCTGTTCAGTTATTGTTTTGAATATGACAATTTGTGTTTAGCATCCTAACACACCATCTTTTACGACTTGACAGAAATCTACTGAGTTTTTTAACTCTGTATTTTGGTTTGAAACAAAAAGTCATCAGAGAGGACTTAATCCTGGACACAAAGCTGCTTCCCATTGCAGATCTGGAAGCACAGGAAGACCATTTGCCCCCATTAGGCTTTGTTCAGACACAGAGATCCAACCAAACAGAACGTGAGCAACACAGGGGTGAAAGTTTTTTCTGCTTGGGTACTTGGATTGCAAAAATGAGAAATGAAAATTCCTTTATTTTTCCATTAAAACAAACTGGGGTCAAATGTGCTTCTATTGAGTACTACATCTCTTTGTTAATGGGAATTAAAAGGTCCAATGCTGGAATATAAACAACTTGCTACAGTTTACTTCAACTTTCTATTTCAATGAGGCACTGCATGTTCTTAAAGGATCCAGTAGTTTTATCTACTGGATCTTTTCTTCATAGTATAGCCTGTAAGATTAATTAAGATGGTTATGATAATGAACTTAATAACTTGGTAAGAAAAATGTTATAACTTATAAGATGAAAACACATAGTTTTATTATGAAATCTTGTCTTACTGGGTCTTTATCCTGCAAAGTCCTAAACAGAGCATCCTGATTTGTTGTTGGGTTGTAGAGACAGTAAAAGGTATTAACAACTTTGCAAGTAGAGCTCATTTTGTGATGTGCAAAAGGATCACCAAGAAAAGACTATCAGCACAGAGGCATGAAATGTTTTTGACAGGGTCAACTACATTTTGACTATATTTAACGACTACATGCC
>JAPZDY010000022.1:2324289-2337103 GCA_029783645.1 Ctenochaetus hawaiiensis
CAGAAATTTTTCTTTCTATACATACATACACACTAACACACAAACACACACACACACACACACACACACACACACACACACACACACACACACACACACACACACACACAGGGCATCGTACCTTTCCTGTGACAGACCAGAGACTCCACACTGGCATGAAGTTTCCTCAGCTGAACATCCAGATTCTCAAAATGCTGCTGTTTCTCCTCGAACCACTTGAAACACACACAAACACACACACACACACACACACACATATACAAGGGTATCAGAGTGCTGTCAGATGGTACTAAACTTATAAAGTGGTTTTTAAATTGACAAAAATCTAAAAGTTATCCAATTATACTCTTTGTTACCTCTGCCTTTCCCCTCCTTCCTTCCCTTCTTCCCTCCTTCCCTAATTTCCGAGTAAATTCTTTTTTCTCCCTTCCTTCAGTTCTCCCTTCAATTTTCCTTTAATTCCCTTCATTCTCCCGTCCTTAGTGAGATCTCCTGATTCCACACCTATTTCTTCTTTATCTCTAAATCAACCACTCATCCTTCCTTCCATCCTCTAGTCCTCATTCCTTGATCCTTCCTTCCTTCTTTCCTTCCCCTCACCCTCCATCTTCTCTTCTCCCTCCTTTACTCACAGCATCTGACTCGTTCATCTTGATGGTCATTTTGTTGACGGCGTCTGCAGCCTTGTTGACCATTCGGAGAAGTCCGGCGCTGCTCAGAGCCTGAGTGCTGACCGCCCGCGGCAACTGTACAACAAACAAACAAACAAACAAACAAGCAGGATGGGTGCTTGAACTGGAAAACAGAACCTGGTGAACCTTTATAGGTTCAGGTTCCAGTATAGTTTTAATAGGATTTTGTTCTGATTTCTTGCCTTTCTTACTAACTTATTTTTTGATGGCTTTGTTTATGTCTTCACAAACCTTTCTTTTGTCTTCTCTTTGCTCCTGTTTTACTCATCTTTTTAATTAAGATTTCCCTGACTCTTTCTGTCTCCTAAAGTTTTCTATTTATTTGAATCTTCTGTTTGCTCCTTCTTTGGCTTGTCAAATCCTGATCATCATTTCTATTTCATTTTCATGATCTTTAATTTGTTTCTTTCACAGTTGTTTGTTTGGCTTTCTCTTTCTTGTTAAGTCTTCATTGTTGCATTAGCTTCCCTTTTTAAGCTTCTCTTCATTCCTTAACTTCCACAAAGTCTCATTCTCCATTTGTTTAATTTCAAACATATCACTTAATTGGTTTTCTTTATTTGCTCTCATCTTCCTTTAACATACGTTTTTTTGTCCTTTTATCCTCATTAATCATCTTCCTCTTTCAGATTTTTATCTTCTTTACAGGTTGCTGTATTCAGTTTCCCTTTCTTCTTTATCTTTACTTCTCCATCTTTATTTCCATCTCTAACTCCATCACAGCTATGGTCTTTTCTCCTCTCCCCTCTGATTGTAATGTCTCGCACGTTTTAGCACCAATCAGATTTGATACAGTTGCTTTATGTGCTGAGCAACTTTAACAGCTGCAAAAACCAACTCAGAAACCATCGCGTCACTCTGAAAACGCCTGCATGTCCATCTGAAAATAGGCTCATTTTTCTTCATTTTGGAAAAGTTTACTTTTTTCCTGGACATACAGGGTTTTCCTCTGACACTGGAGTGGAATTATCCCCCTTTCTTCACCCTCCAATCTCATTTAACAGGAACGGTAGCAGCCAGGGGACGGCTTGGTCCCCGGGGCCCTCGTTGATGGGGGGGGTGGCATGGGTAAATGTGTGGAGGCGGGGGGTAAAAATAGCTTTCAATTGCAGCTCGGTGCAGTCCCTCCCTCCCCCCCTCCCAACCCCCCATGGTTGTGTTTCATTAAGCGGGCCGGACGGACCGACACGCTCGGTCAAGCGTCCGAGTGATTCATCTGTTAAATCTGTGACACAAGGCCATTTATTCTGGACCCAACGACTGCCGGCTCCTTCCCAAAACAATCCCACCAACAGTTAGGTAGGTGGCAGGGAAGGGTGATGAGGGGGAGGAGGCGGGGGGAGTGGGACACTTTGAACCAGCAAGACGAAATGTAACAGAGGATTTAGTCGCAGTGGACAATAAAACAAGGAAACAGGAAACGCCGCAGGCCCTTAAACCTTGAGGCAGTTTTTAGAGGCTGGGCTCACCGGCGAAGATTCGTTGCTTTGACCTTGTCGAGACGATGTGCTGCTTGTTGAGAAAAAGAAGAGAAGAGACTGAAAAACGCAGGCAGAGTTTTCTCGACTCTTTTGGGGGTCAGTTGTTTGTTTTTGTCCCATCTCAGGCAGAAGCTAAGATGTCAGATGTCCGTTGTCTGTCACATGTTTAGTCTGTCTGTGTGCTCAGCTCTTTTGTCCAGAGTGAGACATCTCAACCCATCTGTTCAGATTACCAGGACTGTTCTGTGGTCATCAATGGTCCCCAGAGGATGGATCAATTATAACCCCAAGACCTGTCCACTAGGGTGATGGCACATATTTGAAGTTTAAAGCTTCAGTGAGCATTTCACAATAATCCGGACTGTGTCCTTTAAGAAGCTAAGTATAAGACACTTTTCAAGTATTTCCTTTTATCCTACAGCTGTCTGTCAAATGCCTCAGTCCAGCAATGCTGCTCTTCCTCTCAACATCTTGTGTGGAGTTTATTCTTAAACATAAACTGAAGTGTCATCTTCGATCAGAATTGGAAGCAAACAGATTAAAATCTGAGTTAATAGGAAATAAAACACCTCAGTGCGCAAACCTTTAAGTGAAATTAGACTGGAGCAGGCACTTGAGAAAAAGCAGACGCCAATGACTTTAAAGAAGCATCAGGCTGTAAAAACTGCTGTTGAAACTAAACATCACTGCAGCAAATCAAGGAGGCACACAGAGCTGACCGTCTGTTGATAACTAGTTTGTTGAAGTTTGTTGTGTCCTTCTTGTCTAGACTTACTGACGCTAATGTGTTTAACGTTTGATTAAATATGTTCATGTTCTTCAAGAAAAAACTATCTCTTTTTTGTTTACCTCTGAGCTCTCCAAGAACTGCAGGACATCAGGATCCTTCAGCAGGATGGGATGCTTCACCGTTCTCATCAGATACCTGAAACACAGCAAACATATCCATCAAAGTGCTTCTTCTCTGAGCAAAACTTCACTTTTTAGTCTGGAAAACCAGCTTCTTCTATGCTGCACTCTTAACAAATTCAAAAGCTTCTTCAACTCAAACACAGAGATTAAAAACAGAGTAAAATTTTCAGGAGTTTGACAAATATGAAATATCCTGAGATTTTTTTTTTTTTTTTAAAAAGGGTTGTAGATAGTTTTAATTGCTAAAAGTTAAAACATGATGAAAAATTAAAGTGAAATGATTAAAATGCATGTGAGTGTCTGTGTGTATGTGTGTCCATCAGCGTGGAGTTCTGCAGCTCTGAGCTCCATCAGATGTCACTGGTTGACCTTCCTGTCATTCAAACACCATCAGTAAAGGGCAGCAGAATGTCAGCCCCACCCACCTCTCCCCCACTTCCTCAGTATTCAGCTCACACACACATAGATACATGAACATGTGTGTTGTGATAATGATGTATCTAATACTTGTGGTTTGAACTTTGGGCCTTTAATGTTCTGACCAAGATGGTCTTTACCACAACTGAGCGCACACACATACATAGACAGAGACACACACACAAACTTCAGACATTTCATTAAGCAAAAGCAGGAAAATGACATATGTAGAAACAAAGAACAATAATGGCTGTTACAAAGTATGGGATCAAGGAAAATTCACATCTCAATTTCATCGCTATATTAAAAGTGTCACATTTTTAAAAACCATTTTTGGTGTCATAAAACAAAATCTACATCAATTACTTTGAAAATCTACTAATTGTATTTACTCAGTGGTTTAATGTGAAATCAGAACCCTCTGTTTATTTTCTAGTCCAGCTAAAGCTGTACTTTTGAAGCATTTGTCAATATGTTAGACTGACTGAAATAGTGCTTTTTGTGTATTTTTTATTTTCTTCTTAATGTACCTCTCTAGTGCCGACCTCCTCTTCTCCACAAACTCATTGGATGACTGGTCCTCCTTCCCCACCTTCACCTTGGTCATCCCTGCAGACAAAGAGACACTCACTGATGACAGGAACAAGGACAGTCATCACTAATTAACATAAAACATGTGCATGGGTACAATCTGTCACTGCTGACAGCTTACAGAGCAAATGCCACACAAGCTGTCTTCATTAGATAAACCAAGTTCACATTTATGTGTTATATTTCTTCAGTATGCATCACTGTCTGTTTAACAGTGTAGAAAGAGAAATATAATTGTGTTAATATCTGGCAAAAGATTAGCGAAGATTAGAGAAGTCTGTTCACTTGTTTTTTGTTTTTCTTTAAATGATGCCATGGATGTATCTGACAGACCCTTGAAATCTTCAGGAGCAGTTTGGGAACAGGAATGTCTGGGAGTGCAGCAGAGAGAAGGTGTGACAGTGACTCTACTTACCCACAATGCTTTTCTCTGGTGCTGGGGGGACGATGTAGCCTATGTGCAGATACTTTGAGGCCAGTTTACTGTGCAGACCCAGAAAATCACTGAAACGCCTTTTTACTGAAAACTCATTGCTCGTAAATATAGTCATGGAGGTCTGGGCGAGAGACATAGCAAGAGAAAGAGAGAGAGAAAGAAAGAAAAAGAGAAAGAGAGAGAGAGAGAGAGAGTAGTAAATAAAACAGAGGTAATGCAGAAGCTTTGTGGTTCTCCAATGTCAAACATTTGAGGAACAAACAGACAGACAGATATGCACTGAGAACCTGTTCAAACCCAGGTATTCAGATGCATCTTGGGTAACCTGCTCATAAGTGGACAGCTTTAAGTACAGCTGTGAATGCCCCCAATGTGATCTAATTGCTCAGGCCACATTCATAGATAAAGAGTTAATTTAACCTCCAATACTTGTGCAAATGTGTCCTAAGTTAAGTTAATTTTAAGTTAAGTTTATTGCACAAAAAGCAAGACACACAAAAAACAAAATTCAGGGGTAAATAAAGTTGTGGCTGATGAAATTTAAAAAACTGGACAAGTGTTTATGGAGACATCTTACTATAAAGATAGCTGGTCCTAACATTAGCTGTGTCAACATATTATAATTAGTATTCAACCCAGAACACAGCTGAGCCTTTATAAGCTCAGTCTTATTGAGTCAAAGTAGAAATAGGTCTGACAGTGAAGAGCCGAGCCTGAAAAACTAATTGATATGTCCTTAAACAGCCACTGTACAGAGGACAAACTATTTTGGTTTGGCTAAACACAGCTTTCCCTCTAGTTCCTCCTTCTGTGTGGTGTGTGTGTGTGTGTGTGTGTGTGTGTGTGTGTGTGTGTGAAAACATTGCAGTCTAATAAGCCAGTGTTGGTTTTGTTTATTGTCACAGGAGGAATTGTTGTACTGTGTATTTGACTAATGACTGTTATGGTACATGACGAATGGAAATGTTATACCAATAACATCATACATCAGACAATAAAATATTCTGTATAATATAAATCTCACCTTGGTTGTCACTTTGTAGGCCATGTATGCATTCATTCCATCACCTGGAAAAAACACACACAAAGTTAAATCACACAAATAAGATGACCATTACTCTGTCAGTGCTTACACTGAGCAGTAAAATGCTCACACACAAACACTGCCGTTTGCAACCTCACCACTTAAATAGCAATAATAGTCCAGACAGAACAAGAATACAGATCAGATATCAAACTGGTTCAGCTGGTTAAATGTGTTCTGTTGCAGCAAATCACTGAGTGTTTCAACAGTTTTATTTGCCATCTCGTTGTCACTTGTTCATATTTACATAAAGGGCCTGTCAAGCCAGAGGGATACTTAACTGCTGAACATCCTGAAGAAAGTCCTGTACAGTCAGCTCACATAGTTAAGTTTAAGAATTCCCAGGACAGACTTCAGATTTTTAGCTTCACACCATTAAATTATCACTCTGTTGTTTGTTCTGTCCAACACTTCAGATTGTGGCCTGTAATGACACATTGGAGCCTGCAGGAGGCAGTAGCAGGGCTGCAGAGCCACAGTGTTGTCACATCAATAAACCATTAGGACAATAATAAAGTATGATGACTAACAGTATGACTGAGCTGACCGTTGGCCCCTGTTACTGTCTACTCTGCATTTTACTTCAACCCTTTCAGAGTTTCTGCTTACATCAGCTTTTCTCTGCAAAAGCTGATGCTAAAATTCAGCTCCAACATGTCTATTATGTTCAGACAGGGGAGAGAATGGACAAGAGGAAAGGGTGGGCTTATGGGAAATGTAGTCTTTTTTGAAAAAAAATATTCCAGGTATGAAATCAGTGTGTACTCACCAACTTTCTCAGGGTCAGACACTGATATGTGGATGTCAAATGAATCGCCGCCTTCCTCCTCTTCAATCTGTAAAAAAAAAACGTGAATAAACACGAGTGCTTGTCAGCAGTTAGTGCTTTGGCCTAACCGCCATTTTCAGTCAGAAAAGGCTGCCTGAATGTAAGTTAAAGCTTTAAAAATATTTAAAACATGGCACACACTTGCACTGATACTCATTTTTTGGGGTGACTAAAATGTGTTCTTTTATGATCTTCCAATCCAAAAACATGTATCTGTTTAATGAAAAAACTGCCTCTATGTGCAGGACCACAGGAAGACATAAACCAGGACAAACAGCTGCAGAAAAAATCAAATCCAAACTTATCACATTGTATACAATCAAAAAAAAAAAAATTGGTAGAACTTCACAGTAAAGCAAAGGGGTAATATTCTAGTAACAATCAATGAATAAATGAGTAATAGTTCAGCAAGTACTTCAAAAAGTCCCCAAGTCTAGGTAAACTTTGATTCACTATAAGGTGAGGCAAATTTAGTGTTTATTTGCCAAAATGATACACTTTCTCGTTTGTTTATCAACCTATAAAGCTTTCCTCAAAGCAGACAAAAAAATGACCCTTAAGAATCTGAGAAAATAAGACGAAGAATGTCTTGTGTTCATCTAAAGAGTTGTGTGTGAGTGCAGTCACCTCGTCGAAGGAGGAGTGTGTGAACATGTCGTCATGGGTGAGGGCGATGCGAGGGGTGATGACAGAGGTGGGAGGTGTGATGGGGGTGATGGCAGGCGACGGGCCATCAGACAGCAGGACGTCTCTCTCTGGACTGTCCAACGAAACCTCCTCTGTGGCCTCTGCAACAGGACAAACAGAGCAAAGGCAGCGAGTGAGTGATAAGACTAAGAGATGTGCCAAAAAAAAGTCCATCTGTCATGATGTGAATTGAAACAGCTCTGCCGCTGAGCTTAAAAAATTAATAAAGTTGAACCTTTCCCTGTGGTAGATTCAGGACACAAAAAAAACGGCACTTCAACAAAGAACAGGAACAAGGCAAGCAGAAAATGCTGCATGTATTTAACAAAGACAGAGTTTTTACAGAGATGTAATGTGCAGTTTTTAGCCTCACTTTTCCATGTGCTGCAGTAGGTTTGTCCACAGCGCTCACAACTCCTACACACCAGAGTATGCATTTCCCAGAACTTGTGCAAGTATTTACAATTTGCTTGTTTTTAACACGCATACACACAAGTAGAGGAAAATTTTTAAGTGTCTTTCTATTTTTTTTTACATGTCACACTTATGTTTTGTGCCACCCTTAAATTGGTGAAGAATCGAAACCATTGATGACTTTTTGCTCGGTTCATCTTCAGCCTTGTGTGTGTGTTCTGTGTGTATACCGGCAAATAAGTCCTCTGGATCATCGTCAAAAAGTGAATCCTGTTTGGGTCCGTTTGAGTTGGTGCTGATGTCTTCAGCAGGTAGACTGGCCGGTTGTGACTACAAACACACACACAAAATATGACATTATGGAACAAGAAAAGAGCAACCAGACAAGAAAAGTTAAGTATCGTAATTAAACATCATATGTTATCACACAAATGAATCAGATAGGTTCCCAACACTAATATTGTCTTTAATATTCTGACATTGTACTTTGTGTTTTATCATTGATTCATACTAATATTTGTCTGTTTTGGTGCACTGAGTTTCTATTGAGGGAGTCATGACTTTCAAACTTTCAAACAGTCATTAAGAGAAAAGGGGGGGTATGTATTGCGATGATCATCTTTAAAAAAAAAAATATATATATATATATATATGTATATACATATCTTCATTACCAGGTGCTAGTAAAACGTGTGTGGCAGGTTCTTTTCCAAACAAGGTCAATGTAGCATTTATTTGTTTCAGCACCAGAGACTGGCAGGAAGCTACTGTACAAACAGGAGACACAAGCAGAGACAACTACAGCCGTCTAAAAGTTTGTTGAGGAAGCAACGCCACAAACTGATGGAAAATAAAGTGCAGTGATATGTTAGCTTAACCTGCCAGGCGAAGTCCATCCCTAGTTTTTATACTAAAGGAACACATCTCTTAAGATCTAATGTTGTAAGATCTGATCTACAATCATCAACAAACTAGTTCTTCACTGTTCATGTCCTTTCTGCATCTATGTAGCTTCTGTAGGCGTCATTTTTTCATTTTTTCACATTTCACAAACTTCCTTTGAGGTCTAAGGTGACTGAACTGCATTATTTCACAGTCAGAGCAAAGTATCTCAATTATCATCCTGTAACGGCGGCAGAGGAGAAAAGTGGAAGCAGAGTAGTGGCCACATCTGTACAGAGGTGTGCAGACTCAACACATTCCACAGAAAAAGAAAGACAAAAAAACAAAGGAGCTTGTGTCATCCATCCTGCTGAACCACTGAACTTCCTGTCTGCCAGTGAGGAAGTGGCCAGCTGCTCGACAAACACTGAAGGTAAAACTGATCTATCAGCAGCAACGAGGCTCTGACCATGTGGCGTCACAGCGACAGTAACAGCTCATTTCGGGGAAACACACTTATACTGAAGATCAGTAATGAGTGACTAATCCTGCATCACTGACTTCAGAAGGAGTGTAATCCGTTATACTGAGTTAGCAGCACAAAAAAATAAGCTTCAGGAGGTTAAAGCAGCAGATGGAAGGTATGGACCTGTGAGGCGATGAAAACTACTGGGTAGATTTCAATTAAATTTAGTGATCACATTCATGCTTTAGTGCTGGAATGAATAAAGAAAGTACATATTTTAGTTACGGGAATGATGGCACATTTGCAGCCTATTGAAAAGTGTTTGTAATGGAGATGTCCTGGTACCATTTTTTCCTCCCTGATTACAATTCCAGTATTTAAATTCTGCATACAAGTGGATGAATGGAATGGATGTAATATGTTTGCTATCACTGCTTTGTAGCCTAGCTCAGGTTTATTATGCATTTGTGTAATCAAATACATACAGAGAATGCCAACAGAGGCTTTTTAGGAATGCTGATGTTAACTGAGAACACCAGAGCCACCCCTCAAAACTAATTTTTCAGTGTAAAAACATTGCCAAATTGCGTACATTTTGCTGGCTCTGGCTACGTCACACTACCAGAAATCAATTCTTTTTTGCTCTGGAGCAGCAGTTGCCAGAAGTAGCTCAGTACAACTTGCTGAGAAGGCTAATATCTTGCAATGTGTTGAACAAGTAAAAAAAGGAACTGATTTCCAGGAGAGGAAAACCGTCGTTTTATCTGAGTGAAACTGCGTTCAAGTTGATCTTTCAACCCATCATATTTCCCCTATCACCCAAAGGATAAACGCGTGTCTGAAGTTACGCAAGTCAACTGCCATTTTGGCATAATGACACCTTGTGCAGTAAGAAATCTGTTAAGTTGCATACAGCTTTGCCAGATGCTGCCGGACAACAGAAGGATCCTTTGTCTGAGCTAATAAATTACATGGGATCAGATCAGTGCATAGATTTTTTTACTTGCCAGTTCTGGGTCGAGCATTTTCATTTTCATTTTGTATTAGATGGCATTTCCAGTTGTGAAAAGGGCTTAGTTTAAAGCTGCACTTACAACAAAAAAGATTAACTATGATTAGACATTGATACAATTACTTTGAAGCAAAACTGTAGTATGTCATGATAATACACAGCTGGATCAGACAAAAAAGTTCAAATTGACTCAATTTTCACACTCAATCTTGTCTTATAGAGTTATGTGCCGTTTTTACTTTAATATTTCAAGTCCTAAAACTCAGATACTAATTACTGAAATGAACTGTCAGTGTGCAATCACTATGAAAAAAACATCCCTATCAACGCAACACCTTATGTTTTTTTTAAAACAGCAACAGCAGACAGGTCAAATGTGAAAAAATCAAAAATATCTTTATTTTTAACTTCGAGCAGTAACTTCTGCTCAAGTGCCCTTCAGCTGGCAAACTACATGAGTCTTCTACATGAGAACTCAACAAACTCCATTTCCATCTGCATGAAGCAGTTGACAGTAACTGGATCACATGTGCAGATAGTGTTGCAACATTTTATTACACACGTACTCATACAGAAGCACACACACACACTCACCCGCACACCCGCACACCCAGAAAGTCATTATTGCTGAAGAGTTTTAATGAACATTTTTTTAATGCATTGCAACATCAAAGAACAGACTCTTGAATTAATTTGAATGTTTGCGATGATGAACAACACAAGTTCGTTACTTACATGCATCTGCATTTAATGTACTAAAAATGTGGCTACACCTGGAAATGCAAATAAAGATACTGAAAGAAAACTGAATAGTGACAGAACAAAAAAAAGGCATAACTTAAGGGCAGCTTCAATGTGAGGGGGAAAAAGTGAATGAAACCTACAGAAACAAACTTACAGCCTGTTCACAACTGGAGTCGAGGAGGAGAAGAGTGATGGAGAGAGTTTAGCTGAGGGGACAGAGGAGAGGATGGCAGGCAGAGTGGGGGGAGAAAAGAGGAAATACAGGATGATAACGAGGAGCTTCCTCCCTCCTTAGTCAGCAAACACAGAGAGGTCAGAGGAAACACTGTACACACACATGCAGACACACAAGCACACACACACACCTGTCAAGCTGATTTGAATTCAACAAAGAATGAATTTATGACAAATAACCACATCAGTAAACTGAACCGACTGCTTCCTCTCTTGCACTATTACTATATACAAAGGTGTGTGATGGTTTTGTAGTAATAAAAAGTCATACTGAGTATATTTAAAGTTCAGACTGCATTTCAGTGTCACTTACAGGGCTGCTGCCTCTGTTTCAGCTTTACACATACACACAAGGAGGGACAGCCTCTTGGTGCATTTAAGTGCACCTCTTAAACTCTGAAATCAGTATTGCTTTGTATGACAAAGCACGGTGAAATCAAGATGCTGTTTTTGAAGTTGTTTCTGTTCTTATAATTATAGTTGAAATACATACACCTACATTGCCATTAATTTGTTGTTTTTCACTGCAGCATCTCAACTATTCTATTGTTAAAGCCATAATTTCCCATTTATTTGTACATGGACGGTATGGAAAAAATCTCCAAAAAATGTTCTTAATCAAAATGTTATCAGCACACTCAGCTATAATTTTACACAACAGGTTGCCAGGAGCCTCTGTGATTATTTCACATTATTTTGCAGCAGCTTTTAAATCAATACTAGGGTCATATTGGATATGCAAACCTTTAAGCAGGTAATTTTCTGAATGGTGGGTGAAGATTCTTATCTACCAGTCAAAAATTGACACATGTACAACAACAACAACTTGACACATATTTTGACCAAATGATGGCGCTAAATGAAAAGTCAGAGGACAAACAGATACTGTTATCCCTAACGCTGCCAGCAGGGTAAAAAAAACCAGCAGGAAATATCTGCTTTAAGAGGGCACATGAGGACACTACAAAAGGAAATCATGTAAGTGCTGAATGATGCTGACACACACACACACACACAAAACATAACCACTGCACCCTCCTGATTTATTTGACTGCATAATCTTCAAAGTCTCCAGTTAAAGTCCTGTTTTATATCAGTAATGCTAGACATATTAGAAACATGTGTCAGTATTGAACAAAACTATTCATCAGCACAAACTCAATCCTCCAGAATAATAGCCAAACCAAAACATATCTGAAACAGTTTTAGAAAAATGGTTAATAAAAAAACTTCATGAAGGGAGGATCAATTTGAAAGACAGTGGCTTTAGACTACACTAAATTTACCTAGCTGTACCTGATAAACTGGACACTGTGTGTATGTTAATATTACAGACTTAAAAGAGAGAAATCTATTTCTCATTTCTGCAAAGTAAGAGACAAAAGAATGAGACAAGAGGAGGTGGAGGTTAGCAAACAGCCCACTTAACCCCAGTCCAATCCACTTCTAAGTGTTTTATATCCTTCTTCTCTCATTGGTCCTTAAAAAGCAAGAAGGAAGAAGGAAGAGAACAATTCACACACACACACAGGTCATTGTTGAGTGTTGTTGTGACACTCAAAGGAAGACAATCATCACCAGGAATGAAATCCACAGTGCTGACATGACAAAAAGAGAATAACAGGCCTCTGTGTGGGTGTGTGGGTGTGTGTGTGTGTGTGTGTGTGTGTGTGTGGGTGTATGTTTGTGTGAACTGTTGCAGCCTGGTAAGTTTTTTTCTGTGCTTAGGTTACAGCACCATTTAGAGGAAACTTTTGATCTATTTAACCTGATAATCTCAGATAGTTTCACAGGCAGAGGTCTCACTCCTCTTTCACTCTGTCTGCCTGGTCAAAATCCTTTGGGTCAGCTTACAAAAAACAAAGAAGAGAAGAAGAAAAAACATTTTGGTGAAGCAGTACTTCAGCCAGAGTTTTTTTTTTTTTTGCTGTAG
>JAPZDY010000022.1:2342391-2355243 GCA_029783645.1 Ctenochaetus hawaiiensis
GCAGCAAAATGCTTTCACAGCATGATGTAAGCTCTTGAAAATGATGGGTTTTAGAGAGCATCAGTACATTTTTGCATTGTGTGTGAAAGGGCCTGCCCACACACACACACACACACAGACACACAGAAAAGTTTGAAAGATAAGTGTATTATATTTTCTCTGTGGCCCTGGAAGTTGTGCTTAGACTTATATACAATTACCAGAATATTGAGAAAAAGGTGGGTACATAATACCCTCTTCATCAGTCTGGACTTTTGAATTTAACTTGAGGATTAAAACTCAGAAACAGTTGTTTTTTGGTGGTCTTGTCTGTCTGAGACAAGTTGCGATATTTGCCACAGACGCCATCCATCTGGCTTGTGGCCTACAGCTTGCTAGGCTATGTTTTAAGCATCTGAAACAAACATCTTGATTTTTAATTTATTTCTCCATTTTATGATCCCTGTTCCTTTACCCTAACATAGATTTAGAAGTAGGGACCCATTGACAGATTTACTTTACTGTACCAAATGTTTAAATACTTAACATTATATAGCATGTTGATGGTATGAAAATATTGGCTGCACTATAACTCTCCCTTGTTCTGTAAGAGAGGAGAGATGATAGTTTTGCACTGTAAAAGTCCTGAAGTTTGAACAGAAGAGGAATAGGAGGACGAAAAAACTCACAGAAACAAAGATGTGTCTGGTGGAGGATTCCACGACTTCTGATGAAAGAGCTGTTAGTTATGTAACATATACTCTGCCAATCCAAAAAACTTGTACAAATAAGTTACAAGAGAGCCTGAGCACATGACATCTTGTTGTGCATCTATCGTCTCTACAGTGATGGCTGTGTGCAAAACAAGCCCAGAGTTGACAGTGTACCATTGATTGTAAAGAACATTCAGTATTAAACAAGTTAACAAGAACGTGGGTGCTCAGCACTATACTGATTGCTCTGACACCATCACATCTCCTACAGCTGTCCCTCTGATGAGAATTGAAGCAGCTGTTGAGAGGGACAATGCTTCAATAGACAACATTTAACATCAACATTTATTGGACATCCACATAAAATGTGGCAAAATTTTCTCTTTAAGGGGGAATCTAGAGTTTTTTAACTGCATGTGGGTCTGTGGTCCAAAAAAGGGCACTGTGACACAATTCCACCATCAGACTGTTGATTATGTTTTCAGGCTCTTCTGGAAAAACTGGAGTCTTTGCGAGTAAAACTGCAGCTTAACAACTCAAAGGCCACCAGGAAGAACTTCTTAGCAAAGAAACAGGAAATGACCTCAGAGAAGAACAGAGCAGAGGAGGAGAGGAACAGGTGAAATAATTCAAATAATATCTTATGAAGTTTAAAGGCCCATCCATATATGACTTTCGGGCACTGTTGTCTAAGTTTTATAAAAACCAAATTACTCAGAAACATGAGAACTTGCACCTCATATTTCCTCTTCCCTCCAGATTGGCTAAGGAACTGGAGGAGAGTGAGAGGAAGCTAACGGCCCTCGCAGAGGAGCAGAGTGAGGAGCAGCAAAGATGGCAGGAGGAACTGGACGACCTGAGACAGGAGATGGAGCGAGTGAGGACGGAGGCGCAGGAGGCTGCACTGCAAGCCCTGCAGGATGAGATAGCAGCTGTGGAAATGCAGAGAGACATTGCCATGGCTCGCATCGATGTCTGGCTGAGAGAGGTACAGTACAATTTTTTATTATCATCAGTAACTGCAAAAGTGAGTCTTGCTGCCAAATAAAATAAAAATTAAAATATAATAGTTAAAAAAAATTATAGACATGAAAACTCCCTAAAAACTAAACAAACAGAGAGCATGTAGCCCTTCAGCCACTCTGACACTGTTCTTTTGGTTTCTTGGTCCAGGTGGAGCAGTACCTGAATGCTTTCAGGATGGAGTTTCCTCAGCAGTTCCACCATGAGAGGCAGAAGTGGGAGAAGAAGGAAGGTCTGGTCAGGAGGAACCAGACAGAGCTCCAGAGCCATTTCCAGGAGATTCTGCAGCAGCTCCATCAGGGTCGCGAATTAGAGTCTCTCCCCAGGATCAACATGCCATCTCTGCCACAGGTCCCCATGGTAAGATCCCCCACCCTCCCACTGAAAGAATTTCACTCAAGAGAGATGTCATATGTTGAGTTCAAGTTGTCACAAAGCACTTTACATACAATACATACAAAGCAAGTCTAGACCAGGCTAGAATTTACAATTGCCGATCAACTGCCAGTAATTACCACTTGAGGAAGCACTGGCAACAATTTTTTGTCTGCAAAATGAAACACTGAAAAATGTACACCAAAAGCCCAAATTGGTACCAAGTGTGCTTCATTCCCTAGAAATTTGAGAAAATAATTTTTAGTTTTGCAACAGTGTTTTTTACCTGAAGTGTGAGGGTCATTGTGTGGATAAAAAAAGCAAGTTGTAACAGTCATAGTGAGTAAATGACAAATATGACACATGGTTTAAATGTTACTCGAGCTAAAAATAAATCAGATCTGTAACTTTCCTCACAATAATTTATGAAGTAAACAGAAATAACATGTTCTCCATCATGTTTTTTTTAAAGGTTTCTGTGGTTTTAGTTTTTCTTTCTTAAGCTCTTTTAATTATTTCATATAATTGCATCCTACCATCACAAATTAATTTAATGATGCCAACTGGAGAATCAGCAACAACAAAAGTCTGTCTTGATGTGCTAAACTCCAAACATGTGCATGGAAGGGTGGATAATTTTTTTTTTTTTCTTTTGTGGATTTTCTGGAAAGCTTGCAGCCAGCTGAAGGTTTATGCTAGGTTTGGACAGAAAATTAAAGACTGTTATTGGGTGTTTTATCTAATAGTCCCAAGGGTTAGGGTTAGGGTTGTTTGATTAACAGCTAATTTGAAAAAAACGATGAGCAGCAAATTCTTGCATTTGAGAAGCTGGAATCCTTAACTTTGAAAATGACTTTAACCATTAAGTGGTTATGTAAGTGCATTTTATAATGAAATTACTAACAGTACAAGACTTTTGAGGAAGGAACATCAGGATATATCTTATCATCAGTGACTCTTTCTTTTTTCCCTCCAGGCTGACCTGAGATTCAGTCAGGTGATGCAGTCAGTGGTCCCTCCTCCTCCTCCTCCAAACCCAGTGTTCCGACCCCTCCCTCCCCAGAGACACCCACACTTCTACCAGTACCCGCCAACTCATAATCCCCAGTACCGTCACCGCTACCAGTACCCACCACCCCAACACCATTTCCAACACCCACATCCACCCCAACACCATTTCCAACACCCACATCCACCCCAACACCATTTCCAACCCCCTCTCCCACCCCAGCACCATCCTTCCCACCCACCTCAGCCTCAGTTCCAGCCCAACTTCAGAGCCCACATGAGGGTAACTCCTCCTCTCAGTCTCTCCCCGTCTCCTCCTACACAGCCTAATAACCCTGCAGTTCCTTCCCCGCCTCCCACTGCAGCTGCTGCCAGCTCTGACCCTGCTGGCAAACTAGACAAGGTCCTGGAGAAGCTTGGGGCTCGGTTCCCACAATGCGACAGGTCTCAGCTGACATCGCTGCTCCAGCAGGTTAAGAGCTCCCGCGGAACGCTGGCTGGAATGTCCATGGAGGAGGTCATTGAGCAGGTTGGCATCAGGCTGGGACAGCGCGAGAGATCTGCCCCAGGGCCCATCAGCAGGCCTCTGCCTCCTGGACCCATTCAGAGACCAACACCCTCCCCACAGAGGGCAGCAGTGGGTGGAGTTCAGGCTGCAGGGGCCCGTAAACTTTGCCTTATGTGCCAGAACCATGTGGATCCAGACAGCCGCTACCCACTGAGCTGCTCTCACACCATCCACAAAGACTGCATCAAAATGTGGCTTAAGTCCAGCAAGAACAACTCATGTCCCTTCTGCCCAACGAAGTGATGAAGAAAACCAAAACTTCAGCTGCAAAACTTCAGCCATGACTCTCATTAATACCATTTAAAATTTTTAAAATTACTCCTTATATGTTTAACACTGAATGTCTCTGTTTATGACAATGTCTTTTTTTCATACAGTACAACAATAAAGATCATCAAAGAAAAGTAAAGTAATGAAGTATTATACATGTTACACGTATTATATATGTTACAGCAAATGAGTGCTTACTACCAAGAAGCAAATTATAGCTTTATGACAACCAACTAAGACTGGACATAGTTGGAAACGAATAACCTTAATGATGCTTTTCTTAGTATTTCAGTCTCAGTGATGTATTTTTTTACATTTTGTTTTAGTTTCATGAGAAAATTTGAAAATTTTATTAAATATTTGATTTTAAGATTATAGAATAAATCATAACAAAGGATTTACCCAAACATTTAAGGGTGATTATTCTTTTTACCTGGGTCTTATGCTAACTTTGACACATTAACATTAAACATGTTGTCTAAAAAACGTTATCATGACCATGCTAGAACAACTGAGTATAATTAGTATTTAACATCCTCATGTTTGATATGTGTGTTAATACTCTTATTATAAGTTAGTATAGTTGGAAAAAAATTATGTTAGCATGGTAACATTTTTGCTAAAATGAAGCATGTTACCACAAAGTGCTAATGCTAGCATGAACATGTATAGCATGAAAATCAAGACTTCCTCTTTCTTTCAAACAATGAGCATATAGAACATAGCATATAGAAGTTTATGAATATTTTCACATTACAAAGCTGTTAAGGTGCTGGTAAGTTATATTTTAACTTTGGACGGAGTCCTTATCACAGAGACATAAAATTAATATCAATCTTCTCATTTTACTTCAGGTAAGTAAGGAAATAAGCATATTTTCTGATGTATTATAATTTCTTTAAATGTAAGGTGTAGATTTGAGATTGTATTGACACTTAAAATTAGATAACAGGAGGCATCTTGCTAAAACAAGATCAAGAACACGTCTGAAGCCAGTTATTTAACATAAAGCCATATCTTGAAATAAAGAGCAGGCTTTCTCTTAATTGAACATAATTAAGGCCTGGGCTGCCCACAATACTTAACTATAAATACACATAGCCTACTTTAGAGTCAGACATAGAAACGTTTAAGGGGAGAGATCAGCCCATAAACACTCAGAAACAACATACTGCCTTAAAGATCCCCCTCCAAGACAAACACACACAACCTCTCATTCTCGCTCCCTGTGGAAATCCCAGTCAGCCTTAATGGGAGCGCTGGGCGGTCGATTGGTGAGGTTAAAGGAGCCGTCGCTCCCCAATAAATATCACAACACACAGCAGAGTGCTGAAAATGTGTCTATCTACAGTTCTGTGTGTATGTGTGTGTGAGATATCGACTGTGTGTGTGTTTGTGGACTGTTTCCTGTTTACTGTCTGAACGTTCATCTTCCTCTAACAAACTCTCCCTCTCTCTCAGTTTAAAGGTTAGTCTCTCGGCCGGCTCTGACCGATTTTACAGGCAGCCGTGCCAATAAAAGCTGCTCGTCTCCCAGTAAAGCTGCTGTAATGAATGAAGGACGCTGCAGAAAATAAAGACAAAATGCTGCTGCGGGTGGTGAGGTTGTTGAATCAGAGAGACTGTAAGTCTCTGCAGGAGGATTCAGTCCTGAGAGAGGATGGGTTTTCTGTCTGTGAAACAAAAAAATCACCTGCAAAGGCTGGTAAAAACATGCCCATACTGCAAAAATGAGCGGAGAAGAGGACTGGTAAAATTTTGAGTAGCCAAGTGTTATCCATGGGGGTAACAAAGTGTTGCATTAAGGGCTGCTTGATGTAAATTCCCGAGGTGTTAGTTTGGGTTTGGCTTCTTTCAAATGTAGGTTATTTAGGATAATTAGATAAATCATTTTCTGATATACAACAGACCCATGTGGTATGCACAGCTTCCTGTCCATCGCTGCTCTTGTGGTAGCACAAGCAAACTATGAGTATTGTGTAATATATAGTAACTTCATGCCAAAGTCTTTCAGTTCAATCAATCATGGGATTATAATTTTCATCATCAGACAAAGGAGAAGTAGAAGAAGTTTGTCTCACCATCTCTTTGAACTGTTTAGCACAAAAGATGACAAACTTGCTTTTATCAGCCCATTTTTGAGGCTATAAATATAAATATGATATAAATGTACCATTCAAAAGAAAATTCACATGCATTTTCTTCAACTTCTGTGTTAATCTTAAAAATTATATTCATCTTGGTTTTTTTTAGGATTTTAACCCTTTAAATGCCAACCTGTTACATGACGCTACAAGGGTTTTTTAATTGAAAAATTGAATAAATTATTAAAACAAATATACTAAGCGCCATGTGGATTTTTAAGTTAGAATTAAAACAGCTTGGCACATGTCAATGATTAGCATCAACATAAATGTTGACCCTAGGAAGCAATTTAGTTTCTGATGTATTACATGGTGCATTATAGAGCTCATATAGGAGTGGAGGCTGGCATTCTCAAACAGTCTCAGAAACAAAAGCCCTGACCAACTGCAATGCCATATGTATGAACACAGACTAAATAATCAAAAATGGAAAACAAGAAAGAAAGAACGAGAAAGGGCTCATGATGCACAAAAGGTTAAAAATGGTAATGTAAGGATTCTCATTGCCTCATCAGAGTAAAGTATTAGATATTAAACTACTTTTGATTCCTTTTTCAAAAAAATGTTTTCAACTGGCTTTTAAATTTTATCTTGACTGATTGTGGTTTTGATGACTTCCTGTAGATGTTTTCTCAGACATGAGCATTCCGTAATTGACAGCATCCTCACAGCTGGTAAACATCTTCAATCACTTTTCTGATTTTGCAGGATAGTTTCTACCACTGACAGATGTTCCTGTCTGTCCAACGTCATGGCCAGCCACCTCAATGTGGTCAGTGTGTTTATGTTGCCAAGGCAAAAGGCAGTGGAAATTCAAACAAGAAAACCCATCAAAAACATATTCTGCTCAATGAATGGAGCCTGTCTACGTGAGCCTCATATAAGCCATCTTCAACCTGGTAGTGTTGCACTTAAATTTTTTTCCAAACAGCTGACCCTAGTTGTCCAGAAATACATCAAAAGAGGGCATTCCTGACTGGTGGAAAGAGACAATTGAATGAACATTACATTCTGCTTTTTACCAAAAAAAATTGTCAGATGTATTTCCTTAGTAATTACTACCAGTGTTAGGCTGCTATATTAACCTTGAGTCAGAATTAATCTTAACTCTAAGACTAGCGAGGCAGAGTGCCTTTCCCAATGTGTCGCATCAAACTTGAAAGTGTGACTGATTTTTCCTGGGTGACTGTAATCTTCCCTATCTGGAGGAGAGTGTGTCTGTGTATAACTCACCAACTTTGCACAATAATTGTCTATCTTCCTTGCCATGAGTTGTGTCTGACCCGATGCTCTGTCTGCTTTCCTCAGTAGCTGCATTCATTTTTCCAATCGGCCTTGTTTTGTTACTGTCATTCGGTGCGAAAAGGATGAATATTTTCATATATTCAATCAGTCCTCAACAGTCTATTGCAGTGTGGTCTCATGCATTTTCAGGTGTCTTCTCTCAATTCAATTCAGGAAGTCCTTCTTCATTCCCCCTCCTGTCTTTTCCAGGTGAAGGTGTTTAAATTAGAGCAACAACACAACAACGCCCCCTGGTGTAAAGTCAGGAGGACCATGCTAGATGCCAGATAATCACCTACTTCACACTTAGCGACTGTAATTGATTTACAAATCTTTTCTCTTTACCTGTATTTTCATCTATCCAGTAATTTCATTTTATAACTCACTCACATGTCACTAATTACTCCCCCACATAACCAAAAAGCTGTCTGCTACAGTGCAAGTTTGTTTGTGTGGTATTTTATTTTCTACTATTCGGTGCAACATGAACTCATCTCAGTCCTTACGGTGTGATACTGGCACTCTTTCGGCATTGTGACTGCCTGCCAGCTGCTTTCAAACAATCACTAATATGGAGATGAAAAGGAGCAGTTTTCATATAAAATACCTCTTTTCCTACTTTTATGACAAAGCAGAAAAAACATGTTTAAAAGCCACACTTACGAGATTCTTGACCACATTAGAGAATAACTAAATGTGATTTCAGTTTGACATTGATTGGGGTCTGTGACTATTTAATCTTTTCATTTTCCTCGCTGACTTAGCATTAGTAGCTCATTAGCTAAAGTAATGTGGCAAATAGTGCTATGAGTGATCACTATAAAACCTGTAGCTCCATCTGTTTGACATGTGGTTGGACCTGGTGGTCTGGTGTGACCATGGTTTCAGAGGTGTGTTCTACTTTAATAAAAGAAAGTAGACTATGAACACGTTTATAAAGTTTAATTATTTCTTTCTGTGTGTGCTAATGTTACAAGCCACCTCTGCTGAAAATGTGCAGACATTCAAAGATATTCTAAACATGTTGATCTAGTCTTTTGGTGAGGGTTCAAACTAATACTGTTGCTAAATTTAAGCACAGGACAGCTAAGTATTTTTCAAGCCTTACACTCTGACTGACTTTCTGACTTAAGAAGTGACATTAGTAGAAAAGTGAAACAACTATACTGCAATAAATCCCTTGTTCCTCTGCTGAAAAGCCTTTTTTGTATAGTTTAAAGTGAGCTTCCTAAATGATCTGATGTGTTGCTGGAGTTTGCAGTCATACCTCCAGAGGTTCCTGTTAAAGATGGTCTGTATTGGTTTAAAACTACTTTTATCTCCTCCTCAGACTCACCGTAGTGTTTTTTTTTTTTTTTTTTGGCTGCTGTTATGGATCCGTCGGGGAGCGTCTCCTGGGCTCAGCATATTAGCGATGGTCTGCTGTGTCTCCGGTGGATCCTGTGACAGGTCTAATGTCGATGTGATTTACAGACCACTCGACAAACAAGCATCATTACCACAGCCTATAAACCCGCCACTCCCAAAGTGGGGTCTGGGGACCCTCAGGGGCCACTAAGAGGCTCCCAAGGGACCCCTAAGCAAAATGAGAGAGTTTTATTTGACTATTATTTCATTCAGGAGGAGATAACAGACTGAGTGAGAATGAGCAATCTGAGATTTGAGTCTCTGCTGTCGTCTTCTCACAAAACAATAACTGACAGACAAAATCCTCTTTACTCCCAAAGTTTTATGACATCTTTGCTGTGTCAGATGGTGTCTAGTTAAAGGAAAAGTCTACCTTTCAGGGCTTACTATTTTGCTTTAAATCAAAATCTTTAAATCTCTGCATTAAGACAACTAAAAGGCCAATGCAAAGTGACTAAATGATTGACAACATTTAGTTGTAATAAGGTGTGCTTTCAGATAAAACACTATCTATACCCTATTACTTTAATAAGGTGGAAACTCCTGCAGTTTAACAAATGACATAAACAGCACATAATTGTCTTAAAATTAATAGGCAGATGATTTTTACAGATGAAAATACTGTTTATTTTTTTTTATTTTTTAATTTTTCAAATTTATTTTAAAACTAGTCAAAAATAAATTAAATGACATCAGAAAACTAATAACAGTGTATTTCAGAGTATTCACACAACTGACAGTGAATATTCTAACAGTTATTGTGTGTTTGCTGATGTTGCTGTATCGTTAACTTTTATTTCAAGTCTGTATGAGGAGAGAAAAGCAGCGATTGTTAAAGAGAATTTCTCCTGAAAAACTTCTGCCAACACCACCCGAACAACAACTTTAAACAAATTAGGAGAAAAAAAATCAATCATCTCTTTGAGTTTAACACTTGTGCTTTTCTGACATTTTACAGAATATCATCAAAAATCAGCCTCCTTGGCTCTACGGTAACTAGCTGTTTTTGCACTTAGTTGAAACTAAGTCTTCTGTCATTTAGAAAGGCAGATTAAAATAAGACACCAGTTTACTGCAGGATATTCATGATATGTGCTCTCAGTGTTTGTCCTCCGGGGACAAACAGTCTGAAGGCCAAACAAACACTTTAACAAGGTGCCGCTGCTGTTTTCATGCTCAGAATCAACAAAATCGACTCCGTGACAGAGGAGCTAAATGCCAAATGGTTGCTAAAGAGCAAAACTGCTGCTGCTGGAGGACCATTTGTTTCTGCAGCAGCTGGTTAAAAACTGCAATGCTGCCCCCCACTGACCCTGCAGGGGAACTAAAGACCAGTAGACAACACTTTACTCACTTTAGTTTACTTTAGTTCTGTTTAATCACTAAATTATCGGAAATATTTGATCAAACATCCATTCAATATAAATACATAAATATAAATATAAAAACATCTTTGAAAACATCCTTTATCACTGTGTTTATTTCTTTTAATGACTTGATTTTATGAGTCTCTTAATTTCTTGTTTTCTAACACAAGAATTGGTTTTAACTACTTTGTTTTGGCCCACCTTACATTCTTTTTTATAAAAAAGTGATTTTATATTAATTCTGAGTTTAAGTTGCCTCCATGTGTGAAGTGCTTGTGAGTATATCTTTGTAAAAAGGTTAACACTCTGAAGAGGAGATTCATTAGCAGGAAACAAATAAATGGGGTTAAGGGTAAAAGGGTAAAGTGAAAAAATTATACCAATGAGGAAGTTAGCAAATACACAGAGGAAGAAAAGCAAATTTGTAAAAAAAGAATAAAAGAAAAAAAAACTACATAAAGACCCTCGGAAATATATGAATATACGAATTGTAAAATGTCCCCAGCATAAAATAAAAACAGGAAAAAAAAGATGAACTGCATTAATGAACTTTTTCAGTTTAAGTTGTGTTTTAATGTTTGATCTTTATTCTCACTAGTTGTTAACTGCACACGGCCATTTACCAAAGGACATGATACCTATGGCGATAAATAGAAACACTGGGTCTGCTCTTTCCCATCACCAATCATAAGTTTCTCCCTTTCTAAAATAATAAATGTATAATATTTTTTTTGGTCCTGAGAACAAGGATGTTTAAAATAATCTTACTATGTTTGTTTATTCATATACAGTGAAGCCTCACGAGAAACGATTGTGGTTTCTATCCTGAAGATGTGCTTTTGAAATTGAGGTTAAAACAATGGTAAACATGTAGAGTCAATATGTTGAGGATAGTCACTGAAACTCAGAAAGCTTTAAAAGGAATAAAACTGAACTTTTCCTCCGACTGTGAAATTGAGTACAACAGATGGTAGTTTTCAGCTCGGAGTCTTCTTACATCTCTCAGTATTGATGTTATCTGTTCTCCTGCCAATATTACTGCTGAAATATAAATACTGTCTTCGTAATAAAATGTGTAAACACTGAACTTCACTAGGAAGCAGAACTGTACGATTATTCCTGGATGAAGCATAAACAACACATCCAATCAAAACACAGGAAGAAGCTACCTACCTCACAGTCACTTGTGGAGCTTCTCAACTCTGAAAACGTTAGAGCACATTTACTATTTTGTTTTTTAAAATGTTGCAATATTGTGCCCCTAGTCCTGTAAACCCAGGTGGACTCTACTACTACTACTGGACTCTTTGGGTAATGCTCTCCTCCGAAGAAATATACACATTCACCTGCTGAAAATATGCATTATGTGCAGCTGGCCAATCAAGATGTCGCTACCTGCAGGGGCATCACTAGCTATAAATGAAAGCATTACCACTTCCTGCCATCTGGTAACCTTATTTAGTGAGCAATGCAAGAGCAGTGGGGCCAAAATGTAGAGGGCCCTGTCTATGCTCATAGAACTAGGGTTACAATATTATTACCATCATTCTGTTTTACATAACCTTCCCCTCAAGTGGACTCTACAGGTGCAGCAGGCGTTAAAGGTTGAATGCCCTGCAAATCATCAGACTAGCTGACTGACACTGACCGACAACAGGTTGAAAGTATCAGGTGAGTTTCATCCCAGGAAGAAGAAGAAGAGGAGTATGGGGCTTAGTTTCACTTACCTAGAAGTAGGTGGAATTTTATCCTAACCAAACAGTCAAAAAACAGGCACTCTGCACCCCTCATACTCTGGTGCATCAGTGGTCTGCCTGTAGGCTTGTGAGTTGATAGGCGTATCCTGGGAAGGGGTTTACCTGGCACATCACCACAACATCACACAAACAGCACATGATGGGGACTGTTTGTCCAGCATAGCATACCAACAAACACACTGGGCATAGCAGATGAATTTTTACCTGTCTGTTTCCCACATGGACCAATGCATCCAGCTGTATCACTCTCAAAGCATGAAGAGCTTTAAAACAGGAGGGGTTTTGTCTGAGTGTGGCCCTGCTACCCACCCCATGAAGCAGCATGCAGCTTGATTTAACTAATAGGGCACATTACTTCAAGTTAAGGTCAGAGTAGACAACAAAACTGTCTGGAATAACATGGGAGAGGAGTGCTCCAGGAGATCTTAGGATTTTCTTCACTAGAGCCATGAGGGACAGAGGCACTTTAACCAGAGGTTGCCTTCAAACCCCCTGTAAAAATCACTGCATGAGGTGATGGCTGGGGTCTGGTCCCATTTCAAACTTTTTACAGCAAGAGAAATATCAAGAAGAAACATCCACTGCATACAGCCCTCTCTCCAGCAAGTACTCCAAAAAGGACAGAAGAGACAGAGCACCCCAAAATTGCCCATAGCTGAGGTGCAAACATTTGTATCATCTCTGACTGCCATGGTCCTAAATGACGGTCTAGAGCTTCTAGTATGACTGCAGACAGAGGAACAGGGTGGGGACAAGGAGGGACTATGTTGATCCTCTTGTAATGCATTATGCCAGAAGTGTGGAAATATGTCTAAGCTAATGTAGATCTAAATATGTAATTTTAAAGAACAGAGCTGAATTTTAAGGAAGATGCAATACTCTACCTTTAATCTGTGAACTGACTGGATGCTTGAAGAAAGGTCATGTCATGTGATGCCAACAGGTTCACATCTTTGA
>JAPZDY010000022.1:2357806-2375253 GCA_029783645.1 Ctenochaetus hawaiiensis
TGCAGAGTGAAACAAACACAGACATATGGTGCTGGGATAAAACGCCACACACACATGCACACACAAACACACACACACACACACACACACACACACACACACACACACACACTCTCTCTCTCTCTCTCTCTTTCCCTCTCTCTCACACAAACACAAACACACATATAGCAGCAGAGTGAACTTAATCAGATTAAAGACAGTTCTAGGTATCGCCATTAACGTCACTTTTATCAGATGTTTGTGAAAAAATAGAACAGTGACTACCAACTCAAAATCATCCACATCAGCAAAACAATTAATAACAACAAACAACTGTATCAAGCAGCTGTTTTTGTTATCAACCTGCTGTTTTTTGACTCAAATGTTTTCAATAAAGATATAAGTAGTGGTACAGATGCAGCTTTTCTGAACACTACGTTCCATTATGAAAGGGCCCATACTGCAGAGCTGGTGTGTGGTAAGGCAGCAGACAGAAGTTTTACATCTGTATTAGCTGGTTTTATTATGACATTTCAAAACATGGATCTATACTGTAAAGAAGTCATTGTACTTACAGGTTAAAGTGACCATGTCTAGTGCACATCTGCTAGACAAAAAAGTTGGAAGTAATGCCAGTGATGTTTTTCAGGCAACAGAAATGAGGAAGTTCCGCACTGAAACGCAAAACAGCAGTGAAAGCATGCAATTGAATGATGCTTAAATAGAAAAAGGTAAGAGAATGTAAAAAAGACCTGAGATCTGCTTAAGAAGTATTATCCTTATTACAGAGATATTATTTAACTTTTTTAATGAATGAAAGAAAAAGGATTTATTCATTTAAAGCAAGATTTTATTTCATTTTGTCTTCACAACAGCGTCAACAACAAAAAAGACAGACAGTCCTGTCTGTCTGCCTGTATGTGCTGGTTAGTAAAAAAAAAAAAAAAAAACTTAATTCAGATCGGACATCTGCTCCAACATTCACTGTTATTGCATCTCTTTCATCCTTGTTTTGCATTGAGAGTAAACATCTGAGTCGATGCAGCAACGCTGTCCATTTGAAGAGTTCATTACAAATACAACAAACAGGTCCAACAGGTAGAGCTCAGTTTGTCTGCGCTGTAGAACGGTGCCACGTTAACAATGCCTCCTTTCCCTCAACCTGAAGGAGTGGTTAAAATGAAGATACTTAAAAAAGAAAAACAAAAAGAAAAGAAAGAAAACCATCAAACACACAGAACACTGATTGTTATGGCAGCAAACAATGTTTTGAGGCAAGAGAGACTGGAAACTATGAAACTTGAAATCTGCTTGACAGTTTGTACTTTCTAATACTGGTGTCTAATTAATTCATTTTAAGGAAAATAAGACAGTAATCTGTTATTTTTGTAATTATAGTCAGATGTGTTAGGTTTAGAAATGTTGTTGTTGATGAAATACTGTCCTTAAAAGAAAAGCTTCATTCAAAACTATAAAATAGATTTATTCATATTAATTATTGTTGGAACTTTTTTAAAAATCTGATTCATTTTTTGTTTCCTTGATGACCAATTTGATATTTTTGTATGTTCGGTGGGCACACAGATGCATAAAATAAAAAGTACAAATGAGTTAAATAACATTTTTTAAACAGAGAGCAGATGAGTAAAACATAATGCATGCGTCTCATGTCACGTTTGATGGCCGACACTGGCCTGCAGGCTGCACTCCGAGAACCCCCATGCAGCAGGACTTCTTTATGATACAAGATTTAACTTAGAATGAAAAACGAGATGTATAGAAGAACAATAAGAAGAAAGAGATGGGTAGATAAGAAGATAACATTTTTTGTCTTTTCTGCAATACAGTCCAGTTTTATTTCTGTCAAAGCACAGTCTGAGTCAAGATGTAGCCACAACAATAAAATACTGCTTCAGAAATCTTAAAACAAGCGCCTTACACTTAACAACAAATCTTTAGCCAGCAGCAGCAAGGGAATCAGAGAAGTTAACTAATCATACAGCAAAAAATTTAAAAAAAACAATATGTCAGGGAAAGATTCATCTGGTGGTCTAAGAGCCAGCAGATTTTTACTCAGTTGATCAGAACTCACAACCCACATCATTCTGAATGAGCATTTTTACAGTTCAGTGTGGAAGAACATGATTGTTGACCGGCACAAAGCTCTTAACCTAAACCCCAGTTCACACCTCTAGGATTAACTGGAACACCAACTGTGAGCCAAACCTTATTACAAATATCAGTGTGTGTAAAGTTGTGTATCTGTCCTGGATGAAATGAGAAGAAGCAAGTAATCACCTTCTCTTCTGACTCTGATGGAAACATGAAAATGTTGATCAGTTCCTTTAACAACTCAGAATCAGCAGACTGGATGCAGGTAAATCTTCCCAGACTCCACTGCTTTAAAAACATCCACCATCATCACCTGCAGTCTAAAGAAGCACCAGCAGCCAGAGTGTTTAAACCTAAGAATAGAAAACTTAAAAAAAAGGTCTCTGTAAACCAGATGAATGTACTGCACAGCAGAATCTCCCAGGAAAGTGAAGAAAAAACTGACTGATGTCCAATGATGATCAGTTCAGATTAAAAAAAAACTGCTGCATCTGAACCAAACACAGTATTTGTCTTTATGTAAACATGCATCAAAATCATGACAGGTGTGATCCAGTTTCTCCCAAAGCTACAAATCAGAGATCTGCGGCTGTCATCTGTGTTTCTATAGGAGTGTTTTCACAGTGCAGACACAGTAAAATGAAAAAAGACAGCAGAGGAGTTTTTGCTGCATTAGTGGTGATGCTAAAAGAAATGCTATGACACCTTGTCTAATCTACCTCCAGTCTTTTGCTAAACTGCTAAATATATCAGGGAGGTAAGAACTGACTACAGACAAAACCAGATGACAAGAATGAACCTTAACTCTATCAAAAAGAAAATTTCCCAAAAGGTCGGGATTACAATCTTGTCTCAAAAAGAGACATGGGAATCAAAAGAGAATACTTTCCTCCCAGATATTTTTAGTGATTCTGGAGAACACACTCAGGACCAAAGTCAGTAGAAAACTGAAATCATAACATGCTGTTCTGTCTGACCCTTTGTAAACTGTGAGATGCAATAAACTCTGCAACCTCCTGGGGCTGCTAGTGAGCCTTTTTGTCCCTATTAACTATTGATGGTCTAAAAAAATTTCAGATGAGTTTTTAAATCACAGGGAGGCAACAATCAATCAACTGTTCAAACGAATATGCTGAGAACAGCCTTTATGATCAACATTTGTATAATCAAAGTAATTGATATAAGAATTTATGATAAAATAAAATTATAACTTCCTCTCTGACTTTATCTTCTGTTGAGATTAGGCTATCTGCTCCTTTTGTGTTTATTTTATGTGTATATTAGTAGAGATGTCAGTTTTGGAAAAAGATGTGTTAAAGTAAGGGAGACAGATTAATAAAATGTCTTTCCCCTCCTTTCTGATGCCATCTAGGGTTCTGACAAACACTGCTGAAATTTGATGCATTAACTTAGCTTTTTTCCCAAGGAGAGTTCATCTGTAAACATGTCTGAGGCACAGCATACTGCTATAAAAATGTTAGGATGTGTATATATTCTCTACACGTATACTGATCACAACATACTGCCTTCAGTTTCAACACTGGATAAGAGCATCAGAAAATAGCCCAAGGCTTCTAGTTTGAAGCTCTGAGACTTTTTGTCAGTGGTCACAATCTCTTGAAAGTTGTGTAAAATCTCTGGAAAGACAAAAATTTAAACTTTTGTTCTGACTTCTGTTTAAAAATTTTGCATGATCTGCCTGTTTGTCAGCCGCTGTAGAAGGTGCATCCTTAAACCTCCCCGTCTCAAACACATCACACAACTAAAGTCTACTTCATGCCAAAAATACTGCATAGATAATAACCATGGAAAATAAAAAAAAAAAATGTGTGGAATATGATGAAAATTTTTAAATACTACTATATATACAGTGGTTTCAAAACCATTTTTTTGTGCTGGTGCACGTAAACCACGTGCATGATTATAACCACATCAATTTCAAATCATATAACTGTGTGCATAAACATAAATACTAAAACTTATCTTAAGTGAAGTTGGAGTACAGTAACAAAGTGGCAGAGAAACAGAAAACCTCTCATCTCCATTTAGAAAGATTAAGTTTTGATACTATTTTTTTGGTGTGTTTTAGCAGACCAATGAATTCTAGGATTGATTTGTAATTTCAAATAAAATCAAACTAAGTGTTGCAGAACTAAAAGTGTACAATTAGTTGTATCATGGAGATATGAGGTCTCTGCAGGACATACACAAACTTCCTTCAGTCTATCAATAAACCAACTGCTTCGGTTTCACTAAACACACAGTTTGTCTAATTGACTTTGTAGTGATGAAAAATGGCATCAAACATTTTATAGGCAATAACAGATTATTTCTGTTTTGTCCTTCAGTCCTTCAACTTTATAAAAACCATCAACAGCCAAATGTTTGAGGCAAAGAGCATGAGAAACTTAATGTTTGTTATCACTGACTTTGAAATACTCCTTGGGTAGTAAACAATAACAGACCTTTTTCAGTGTGTATTTTGCCTTTAAAGCGGTGGTTACCCAAAGTGATTAAACTGAACAAACTCAATCCACTGATGGAAACCATAAGATATCGCCAGAAGCTATTAAGTAGACTTAAACTAACAACTGACAATGAGTCAAAATATAGTGGTTTCTCGGATGTTCACATGGGGCTGGTTTCAAAACTGAGTAAAACCCAGCAGAGTTTAACACATTAAAAAGTCTGCTTTACAGTGTAAATAAAAGTTTTGATAAACAGTCTGGCACAAAACACTGTTTTGGTCTTTTAATGGCTCATAACAGCGGTATGGGAGCGGTGAATTTTTAAATAAATCACTCATTTAAATCAAATTAAGGCTTAAAATTATGCCTGATTAAGAGTTTGGTTGCTTTGAATGAAAACAGCTGCTAGCTGTCTGCTAGGCGTCACAAAGTCGTAAGTAGCAATGTTTATCCTCCCCAGCTCCACCCACTCTTCCAAACATGATCATTTCTGGCTCCAAAATAGATGGCGACAGCCAAACTGCCAAACTTGGGGCTTCAAAACCGTTCTCCACAAATCAGTGGGTAACATCACAGCGGCTCAGTCAACCATTTAATATACTGTCTATGATAAAAACAAGTATGTTTGTGGTGGTTGTGTGAACAAGGGATCATGGGTAAAAATGATAGATGCTGACTCTTACCAGAGTCAGGAAAAGTTTTCTGTGTCTCTGTGTGCAGTCCAAGAGTCACTTTCATTATGAACAAATAAATAAAGTCTCCTGTATTAAGGAGGACAATATGGTGGGACAACAGGTCAGGAACACTCGGTCCAGTAAATAAACTGTGCGATTACCAGACCGAGTCCACTGGTAATCAGCTGGTGTGACTGTATCCAAACCAAACACAAAAATCAAACAAAGTTAACTTTTCAACCTCTGTAGTTCAGACTAAATAAACAAAATAGGGGTGTAGATAGAACCTTAGTCATGGCTAAAGTTTTGGCTCTACAGTTCTCATGGGACTTTGGCTGATGTAAACAATTTAATGTTGCAAATGGGTCAGTGGGCTCTTCTCATCTTTCTTTTTTGGGCCTCCTTATCTCCTTACTCCTCTATCCTTCTGCCTGTAACCAGATATCAGTCTCAGTATGCCATCCTAACAGATGACTCAATGCCTAAATGACATCTGGAGGAGTGAGAGGGCTTGCAGTAGGAGTGATTAGCAAGGATACAAGGGGTGTATCCTTTGTCTGTTCTATTGTTGTGACATGCAAAAGATGGAATATACAAAATATGGTGGGAGAAACTCTCCCACTTGTATTCACAAGTTGAATTAGTCATTTAAGATGTTCAAGTGCATTATAAACCTTTTGCCCTTTAGCATTTTTGCAGTGCCTTATAAGATGCATAATGTACTTCTGTCATTTACAAAACACACAGCCACCATTCGTAAGAGGTATAGCTCAATATGCGCCCATGTTCATGTTCTGGTTCTTCATGTATAAAAACATGACATCTGTAAATTTTTGTCACATTATGCCACATTGTGAAATCTTTTTAGTGTAAATATCTTAATTGTCATGAACCGTTTTAGGTTCGTCTGACAGAAATGATAAAATACAGATGGCTATGACAAAACAATAGACAGAGGATGTGACAAATGTCGTATTTAATTCACGGCTCCAAAGTAAGGATCTCTTGTTTTGTTATGTGCCTGTTGCTTCTTCTCCTCTGCCCTGGTGTCTTTTTTTTGCCTCCTCTGTTAGAGGGAAAGGGGGCTGATTTCGACTTGAACACTGATAAGGTGTATATTTGTTTACATTTAAGCAGTCTCTTAATATGATTTCTAGGTAGATTTATGGACATTTATCCTTTATCAAATGTTACGGCAACCATTGCAACAGAGAAGATTCTGATGATGTTACATAAAGTTTGTATGTGTGTTAGGTTTTGAGAATTTTATGAAACTGAGAAGATTTACAATCTTTGACACAAAATGTGTCAGTCAGGTTAATCGCTTTAAATTTCTCATGTTCTCTGCCTCTTGCTGTTTGCTCTTTGTAGTGGTCTACTCATTATGTGCTCTCCGCCTTTAAATAGGCACAAGTTGGTTAAACATTACTGGTTTTGCTCTTGCCCTTGGCCCCTCCTCCTGGGCTGCCTTTACTCTCTGACTTCCTGCCAGGTGAGTTCTGACAGGTAGACAGTTTGACCCCAGAGCCTGACTGGCCACCACTGTTGTTGTTGTGGTTTGTGTTTCCGCTCAGTGTCTCCATGATGGAACGAAATGCCCCAAAAGGCCGCTTGCTTTCAGAGCTTCCTGTTGGAGTCCTCTCCTTCCCATGATGCACTTTGGTCTGCTCTGCCTCCTGATTAGAGCTCTTATGGACCTGCTCATCAAAGGTGACCCTCAGTTTGAGGTTTTGTGACGTCTTCCTGCGTGACGAGGGCGACTTCAGGGCACTCTTGGGGCTAGTAGCAACTTTCTGGCCATTAGCTGGGTCCTGGGGGTCAGTGGAAGCGTCGGGTGTTTTACCATCTATGGCCTCAGGGTCACTGGAGGTGGGGGAAGAGTTGTAACCAACACTGTCCATCGACTTTGACCCACTGAGAGAAAAGGCTAGCTTCTTCTCAGCTGTGGAAGATGAAGAGGAAGGAAGGTGCTTTCTCATCATCAGGTTAAGGTGGTTTGACACTGGTTCCTCCTCTGTGATTGGCAGGTGGGACGGCCTATCAGGTCGCAGTGGGTTTGAGGCTAAGGCTCCATGATTTTTACCTTCCTCTGGTGGGTAACCATCAGAGTCAGATTCACTCAAAGAGCGCTGCATGATTTGTTTGAGTCTTGCTAGTTTGAGCTCTCTCCTCTCCACCAGCCCTGGTCTGCGTGCCCCAGAGGCCCCGGGGCCACAGGGACCATCTCTGCTAAGGCCGCAGGCTGGAGGCAGCCTGTCCCTGGGACACAGTGTGTCCGACACGTCCTTCCCCAGCAGCTGCCGCAGCACTGAGTCTGGACCCATTCCTCCCTGACGAACCAGCCACTGACCGTCACCTGGAGTCCCCTCTGCTGTCAACATCATTTCTGGCCATGCCTCAACTGAGGGCTGATGGGAGCTGGAGTCCAGAGAGGTAGACGGAAATTAACATTTAGGCTTCTAGTTTAGATTATTTACATTTTTGAGTGTGTTTGTAACCTAAGAATTTAATTATTTATATGACTAATATGACTTTTGTTACTAAGACCAACCCCCTCGCTGCTGCTAATGCAACTATAGATAATAAATACTAGTACTTCTACTACTAACACTACAACTAGTTGCTTTTTAACCATAATGACTTAAAACCACAATTGATTTTGCCAGTGGTAACTTTTATACAACTACTGCAACTCCTCCTACTGCTACACCTGCTGCTTTAACTACAACTTATCATTGCACTTCTATTACTACATACAGCACTGACACTCCAGAAAAGGTGCATTTTTTCAGACTCACGCTTGACTTGCACATCTTGACTACTACACCTTGACTTCTCACTGTCAGATGACTGGCTTGTCTTATTCTGTGGTATTGCAGTAGTCACAATGGATGAGAAGAAACTTCATGTGTAACAAATTAACAATGTTTCCAACATTAAAAAAATAACATAATTCAAGATCCATGTGGGCCAAAGTTGTGGTTGTAAAATAACACTGTAGAAAATAGGTTTTTGAGTGCGTGAAACAAAGGTTCTCTAAGTATGTGTGTGTGTTACCTAGGTGATCTGGAAGGCGTCCCCTCTGCCTTGTTGGGGTCCATTAATCTCTGCAGCTGTTTCTGCAGAGCGATCCTCTCTGTTGCCTGTCTGCATAACAAATCACACACACACACACACACACAACATGATTTACACTGTCACATTTCCATTAGTGTGATGCTGAATTATTCAGTGTCCCCAGTGTGCAAACGCAGCTATTGACCTGTTGAAAGTTTGAACCTAGCTGTAATAAGATGAGGGGCTCTACTTTCATATTAGTTCTGTGACAAACATTAACAGTCCTGCTCACCTCAAAATTCTATTCCCCTTGGTCCCTGTGCAAAAAGGAAGGAGTTTTAATCTTTTTTTCTTTGTTTGTTTTAGATGCTGGTTGGAGAATAAAAATTTCAAAACTACATCTGTTTCTGGTTGTTTCTGGCTGTTTCAAGCTGGTGATTTGTTGATTCTGCCACTTCCCACAAACTAAATACTTTTACTAAATGCATAAAAATCATGGTGTCACAATGAAAAAGTAAATTTAAAAGTAATTGCTGTTCTTTATACATAAATTAAATCAGGACCAGACACGAAAGTTTATTTGAGAAAACAGGATCAATTAGTGTTGATGTATAAATATAGTAATGTCATCCAAATTTGCTGCATGCTCCTTATATCAGTTAAATGAGGGCAATTTAAAGGCAGCAGGACTTACCAGTTGATAAAACTTCGCTTTAAATAATTAGCAGTTTAGTTATTAGAAACTGTAAGATCCATCATTGAGAAACTACAAGAAAACCTATTCAACCTATGAATTTCAAGTGAAAATGTAGTAACTTACTCATTGAGCTGTTTGGTGAGTTTAACAACCTGGGAGGCCAAGGACATACAGGTTTCCACGACGACCAGATATCGGGCGCAGGTGGTGTGTCCCTGCCGCTCAGCACTCTGGGAGGGCCGCTCCCCCTGCTGGTTCTGGACTGTTACATTCGAGCCGTATTCCACCAGTGTCTAGATACACAAACATAAACGGCAAACTTTACTGCTCTGAGGTCTAGCTGTTGGCATGATTGATGTTGATGACATCAACAGGAAGATGTTGATGCTTGTTTCTAAGTCAGGATTCAAATTAGAAACATCATTACTTCCAGCAGGAGCTCTATTATTAGTACGTCTGTCTCTCTGTGTAGTAAAATGCTCTCAAAATCTACTTGAATCTGCTGAGAAAAGGCAGTCATTTTTTTTCCAGAACAGATCATTAACTTAATCAGTGTTTTGACTGTTGGCCTGGCTAGCCAACAGGAAGCAGACAAGACTGATAACATCCGCCTCTCCTTCAGCAGGGTGTGCCACCTACCAGGAGTACAAAATGCTCAGCCTCCACTGTAGGAAAAGGGGCTTCAGAAACACATTTTGTTAAGAATCAGTGTTTTGTCATGATAAAGCAGGAGCAGAGACAATGAAATATAATCTTCTTGGTCATAACACCTGCCTGTAAAAAATAACAGTTCAGACACTAAAATTTTGGGTTTACTGTAGACTTTTGCATCATGTGCTTTGTGTTTCATTGACCTCTGCTTCCTTCAGCAGCTGCTCCCAATCTGCAGGACATTTGGTACCAACAAGGAATCAGTAAGTGCTGAGGAAAACTGATTAAAAGACATCCAACGATCTAATCCACAATACCAACCACAAACAGCTGACAGAGAACTGAGCAGTTGTTCCTTTCCGGCAGCACATACCTGTATGCAGGTCAGGTGTCCGTATTGTGCTGCTATGTGGACAGCAGTGTTTCCATTGTGGTCGACTTCATCCAGCGAGATCGCCTGTTCCTGCATGAACTGAAGCAACCACAACAGGACCTTCTCCTGGAGAGACAGACAGTGAGAAAAAGAGACATATTTGTCAAATTTGTAATTTTAGGCTAATTTTTATGTGTGTCAATTAACTGTCCATGTAAATGGATAACTCCATGTCAATACTTCTGTGTGAACTCTCACTTGCCATGAATTGGCTTTACAGCCACACTCCAGTCTTTTACATCAGACACACACATCTATGCTGCATGTTACACACTGTGAAACCATAACATGATAGGGTTTATTATCATAAATGTCTTCATCACTTAACTAATAACTGATAACTAATTGAGCTCCTTTGAGACTGCAGACAGCCCCATCTAGATTTAGATGCACTTATGCGTCACTTAATAAATACTGAGTATCCTGTCTCTAAGTAGTCAGTTTTTGCATTTTTCTGTTTTGACTTGAGCTTACCAGAGGTAGCTGCTAAAACTACAGGAATAAGCAAATGTTGGAAATCATTTGTTTAGGTTGTTTTGAAGTTGATGCTTTATTTTCAGGTAAAAAAAGGGTTTATCATCTATCTGATTGTCTTTTAACACATCTCAGGGTGACTTCAAACCAGTGGTTCAGTTCATTTGTTCCAGCCCAAGGGGAAAAAGATTACAACATGCATCAAGTGCAATGCTCAAGGAACACAAGTGGAGGGTAAAGACACACTCTCCAAGTCTCATATGAGACACAGGCTGTTTAAATTAGCTAATGAAAACTGACAGTACACAATGAAAAATAAAACCTTGCTGTTACCTGTCCGTAGCGGGCAGCATAGTGAATCAGACTGGGATGCTCTCTTGTGCAGCTCAGCTCTGCAATGGCCTCTGTTTCACTCACCATCCACCTCACACACTCCAGATGACCATTCTGCAATAAATAAACACACACACACACAGATAGCATTTTCAGTAAAGACCAGGTGGCTGGAAATCCGTCATTACGTTGATCTGAGAGAGTGCACAAGTGACTTGTTGATAAGAGTCAATCAGTACTAAGGTCCAAACCAAGCTTGTCTCTAGATCACACACTTCCTTTCTGGCAGCCAATCAAGAGCATGGCTTCCACTCCAAGGTAAACAAAACAGTAGCTATGCAGCATATACAGTGTCGTTTCTTAAGTGTTCTTGCTTCTGCTACTAGAACTACCACACAGGACAGTGCACGGAGGATCACTGTCACAGGAGTTGAAGCCATTTATTAGACACACATGTTAAAGGCAGAGCAGCAAATATTATTTATGAGAAGTTTTATTTATAATCCTACAGGATACCTGGTGTGTTTGATTTTTCCCATGAAACCCAACAGGCTAGAATTCTCAGCAGAAGAATCTGTAGAATATTGACCCTTATCCAAATCTTTGTAACTACATTAGCTACATTAAGTTTTCTACAGACAGTGTGATATTGAGCAATTCTACAATTAACAGTTGATCAGTCTTACTAATAAATGTAGTCATTCAAACTGCCTTATGTCAGCTGTAACAGCATTGAAGGAATCACTTAGTATAACCTAGATATCTGTCCATCCCCACACCTTTAAATAAACTCATTGTTCTGGGAAAAAACACAACCTCTGAGTGTAAAATTCACACACACTGACCTTAACTCCAAGACCAGCAGGAGTGAGCTGCTGGTTGTTGCGTTCGTTAAGGCCATCCTCACCCATTAGAGAGGTGAGATGCTGCAGACAGTCAGCATGACCCTGAGAGGCAGAGATGTGCAGCAGGTTGTTCCCGTCCTCGTCTCTGATCAGCTCAAGGTTATCTGCTGCCAGGTGAGGCTACAGGAACAGAAGGAGGAAGAGGAGATGGAGAAGATGGAGGAAGAGAAAGAAAAGAAAACACAGAAGGAAGGAGATGAATAGGGAAAGCCAAGGTGGACAAGTAAAGCAAAGGATAAAGAGGGGGAGGAGAAAGAAGAGGAGGATAAACCATAAGACGTTGTTAGTAAATGTGAGATCTCTAACTTCCTACTCTCCTATCAGTCAGACTGTTTATCTCTCTCTCACCAGCAAAGAGATCTGCCCATCTCTGACAATGTTGATAATGTTCTGGTTCTTCTTTGTCTCCTCATCCACCTCCCCTCCTGCTCCTCCACCTCCTCCAAACCCCCTTGCCACACTGCTGCCTCCACCTCCTCCTCCTGGTCCAGGAGCCCAGGGCTTGGGGGGATCCTGTCTGCCCAGGCTGCACCCTGACATCTGGAACATCAAGCCTGGGCCACCTGGAGGTTCCACGCCCGGCCTCTGGGTCTGGGTGTCTGGGTAGACCCGCGCAGACAGCAGCTTGTCTGGGTGTTATTATTCAAACAAATCACATCATATGAGACGTTAACACAATGTCATGAAAGCGCATCAGTCCACTTAGACAAGAGGAAGAAGAAATCTGACAGCATTTTAGGCTCGTACCTGCATCGGAGAAAGAAGAGAGGGAGGAAGAGCAGCTGAGGAGGCCAGAAGAGAGCAACTCCGACTGGTAGCTTCCTGCAGCTGGGGAGCGGTGAAGGTGGTGAAGGTCTGGATCCATGGACTTGGACTTTCTCAGGTCTGACCACTTCACTGGCGACAGGACACAATACTGCAAGAAACACACCAGTAACAACTGGGTGACTTTACAGAACTGTTACTCAACAAAGTTACATTTCATTCAGTAATTCAATAACAGCAAATATTTGTTGCTAATAAACACATTAATTGTCAAAATGACTTCTGACTTCTGCCAATTTTGGTCACATGAAGCAAGATATTACAGTGGCAGTCTTCACAAATACTGTCAGTCCTTTATGTACAGAACAAAGAATATCATAGTATTTGCAATCACACACAGAGTGCTTAATTTAACAATATATACATATATACATCTAGACACAATGATTTCCACAGCATTTTGTCCTACCAGGGTTGTTGAGATACACTGGTAGTGGTGATAATCGTGACATTTTAAAATGAAATACTGAAATTGTGCCAATAAAAAACATATGATAATATGATGTTAATGATACAGCAACTCTTGTATCATTTGTTTGTTTCTGTTCTCTCTTTGTCACAGTAGGTGGCGGTAAAGCACCTTAACACTAATTGCCGACTGCCATAAAACAGAAGAATTCATCAAGTATAGTTGATCTGTTGTACAATTTTGTAAACATTACACTCGTATTTTGAGTAAATATTATTTGCCAAAAATAAAGACAAAAATGAATTTGACTTATAGCATTTTTTTCAATTTTGCACAGATACCATGAATCATTGATGTGAATTCTTGTTGTAAAAATCTGACATGGTGTCTGCTCACATGGGCTCTGTGGACCACAGATGGGGTTAAAAATAGAATCAGAAAGTGATCAGTGTGTACCGGAGTCTGTGAGCTGCTGCTGCCCAGGCTCAAAGGTTCGTTGTGGGGTAAAGCAGAGCTCTTTAGACCTCCCCGGTTTCTCTCCAGGGTGCCTCCACCCAAGTTGTTCCCTGTTACTGAGCGCTTGTCATGGGGGACACGAGGCAGTGTGGACATCTGCTGACTGGACTTGATATAAGGCACATCCAGGATCTCGTCCATGTCTAGGTCGTAGTGCTCCAGCTCCCCAAACAGAGCCTGAGGGTTGTTTCCTCCAACCACCCCAACGCTGCCCCCCAGGCCCTTCGCTTTCCCTCCTGGCCCATCAGTAGAGGTGGAGGCCTGAGTCAGTTTGTCGGAGTTGGGGTCATCCTTACTGGCCTCCCCTGGCTCTCCAAGCCCTTGGCCCTGGACTTTACCATCAGTGTCTGAGTCTGTGGTCTCTGGCTGATGTTTGAGAGGGGAGACCCTCTTCACTGGCCGGAACTTGCTGTGGACCTCAGCAAGCCCTGTGGGTTTGATTCCCCCACCGCTGTGGGAGGACACACCACGGCTCCAGTTGATGGCTGGAGCTGCAGGAGGACAAGTTATAATAAGAAATCAGTTGATTTATGTGGTGAACAGACCTTGATGAAGTTTAGATGTAGAAAAACACAGAAGGACATTAAAATTTAAGTACTATAGTGGTCTGATTTTATTTTTAAAAAAAATTCCACAATTAGTATACTCAGTGGAGTCAACTCTGCTGCAGTTACCTGGTCTCTCCTCAGCCTGGCCATCACTCCTTCTGGACAACTCTGGGATGCTCTTAAGAGATGTCACAGAATACTGCAGGGTAAGAAGCAAAGACGAAAAGAAAGACTGAGGCATGTCAGAAAAGTGTACACAGCAGTTCAGCAGATGTGCAAAGCAGTTATATTTAGATATTAGTTCATTATAGCTGCAATTATGTTGCTCTGAGTACAGACAGATTGTAACATGACGCAGTCAAGCAGCTGTGTAATTAGACATTCACATAGCTCCTAATTTAATACACTGAGCTCAAACTACTGCAGTCTGCATAAATCCTACATGAAGGTTTTTAAGTTAACTTTGTGTTCAAACTGTTTAGGAGAGGTGTGGATTCAACATCATGTTTCTTTCAGAGGCTCTAGTTTGTGATGCTGCTGAATCACGTTGTTTAAGCATAAGGTTAGAACAGAGAAGGTTTTTTTTCTTTAAAAAAAATTGAGCCCTATCCTTGGTGATTTAAATGAGTTGGTTAATTAAATTGGATGATTAATATAATAGCCCTCAAAAAGTGGGTTTAATGCAGAACTGTTGCATTAGACTGCGTTAGTTTAAGGTGTAGCTAAAACACTGGACACTGAGTGTATATATATGTGTGTAGCAGATACTTTATAAGTGGCAGCCAGATGGTTAAATCTTATTCTGATTGCTCTATGCAAAACCTAGGTTGAGGTGGTTGCAGACGTATGTAAGATAAACACTAGCACTAGGTTGACCAGTGAAAGAGCATTTCACATCAATACGGCTGACATTAGCATAGAGGAAACATTCGAGAGATTAAGCCATACATATTTTAGCCTCAGTCAGGCCCAGACTCATTTAAGAAGTCTATTTTTCTGTTTTGCAACAAAACTGGTGACTAGCAGACGTATTACAATGGTTGATGTGGTTGGCATCGTTTAATTGTTGTTGTTTGTTAGCTTGTAGTGTTAGTCATTGTGCTTATCATGCAAACTCTCACTCTCTGTATGACAAGTCTACTTTGCACTGGATGTTTCAGGTTTCTTTGCCTGTGATTGGCTTTCAAAATAAAAATAAATTCTATGTTGCCTGACATAAAATTAAATCTTTGGATTTTAAGGTAGCTTACAAAACTTGCCCCCTTTGGCAGAGAAATTTTAAAACACCTTTCTAGTAACAAACTGCACAACACAAGTCAGCATAGTTTTATGTCCGACATTTGAGGTGATATAAACAAAAGAAAAGCAGATTTTTGAGGGAAGGTAATGGGAAAGTTTTTCCATATTGTAGGTAACTGTTTGCCCGTAGCAAAGTAATCATGTAAGTAGAGGTGAGGCTGATTAAATTTCCTAGTTAGACATCTGTTAGCTTGTTTATATCATACTGACCACCGAGTCATCAGAGAAGTCGATTTCATCCAGATCCAGGTACTCAGGAGCCTCCATCTTCACACCACATCATCAGCTTCCCAACCAGCTGCAGACAGAAACACACATGTCATACGACAGCATTTATAGTAAATGCATTTTGTAGTCACTTTTCAAAGGAACAATTTACATGAAAAAAATCTGACATACAGAAACTCTCATATGTTTTACACTCTTGTGAGAACTTTTGTAAGTTACATGAAGTTCCTGATCTTAAATAACATCCATCAACACAATAACTTTGGTAGTCACTGAATAACTAAAGCCAGAAAACCTTTTGTTTGTACCTACTATATTGCAGCATCTTATCTTTAAATATGATGACAAAATACACTTTCGGGTATTAAATTTTACAGTGATATGATCAGTAGGAATAAAACACAGGAAGTAGCTGCAGGAAACTGAGAACAGTCCTGTTGAAAACTTCTGTGAAAGTGTTTTCTTTCTTTTACTAACTGAGATGACAAACTGCTGCTCAGTGAATAAAGAGGAAACTTAGGAAATAACAAATCTGACTTCTATTTTAGGGAGGACTTGCACTCTTACCAACTAACAAAAGCTGCATGTGAAATGTGTCATTTGAAGAAAATCTAATCCTTTTCTGCTCAGTAAAACTGAGGTATCAAACGGTTTAAAGCCCAAAACTGTCAACTGCACAAACTGCCTAAGCTGTTGTGATCAAAGGCAACAAACAGCAGGATAATGGAGGCGAACAAGAGAGCAGCATGATTCAAAGAAGCTGAATGTAACATGCACCAACATAAGAGCAAGAACTGAGCGTGCTCACAGACACCTAACTCTGAAATAAATGTCATATACTATTTAGCAAAGAACTGTGACAACTGAACTTTTGTTTGTCATCAAATTTTTTAATTTTTAATTAATGTCAGTTAATTATGGGTGTTCTTATCAGCTATGGCTGTTCGTTCCATGAACTACTTAAAATGACAGATTTAATTTAATCTGTAACTATTTTGATAATAATTTTTTTCAGTTTTTTCATCAGAAAGGCTTTCATCAAAAAGCCAAAATTCATCTTATATGTCTTATATGTGAGGATGTGCTGCTCTTCTTTGTTTAACATACTTATTCATACAATATTTTTGGGCTGTTATTTTGACAAAAGACACATGATAATGTCATGTTGGGTTGTGTTCTCTATACCCTAAAAATCATTCACAGATTAAATCAATGATGAAAATAATTGCTAGTGGCAGCCCAAAAGTATCGCAGGAGCCTGCTATAACTGCAACCACTGCTGACTACAGTCCAGTCAGACCGCTCACGTCATCAGGTGGTGTACCGACAATAGGATCCAGATGTGTTAAGGGCACTTTTAGTTACTTTGGTCCTGCTCTCTGAAGCAGTTACAGTATGGGTGCATTATGCACACTGAGTTTACTTGTCATGAAATATACTTATAGCTTTGTCCTAAGACACAGCTACAACCGCTACTGTACTGTCACCACTGAACTGAATTTTTGGGGTATTTTTGCATTTTTTTTTAAGAATTCTCTATTACGTCTTACAGTAAATTTCCTTTTTTCTATTGTATCTCCTCCATAGCATAGTCAGAGGTCAGCTACAGAGCAACCCTGCAATGTAATTAAAGGTCTAGCACCTTACTAAAAGTAAAAAAATCTTTATGGTAATCAATAAAGAATTAATTTGTTGTAAAAGGCAAAATAAAGGAAATAAAGGCCATACTGCTGTAACTGTTTGGTTTGTTCAGAGGTGTTAATGGTTGTTTTTCAGAACTGTTCTGTCTTCCTTAATCATTACTAGCTAGCTCTAAATATATCTTTTTTTTCATTATTA
>JAPZDY010000022.1:2384153-2396378 GCA_029783645.1 Ctenochaetus hawaiiensis
AACTCATTTGCCACCAAGTTACACAGATCACATTTATAACAGTCAGCAGATACAATACAAATGCCATTGACATAAAAGACTGGAGGACAGGAAGACTGGAGGAGTCAGGGATCAAACCACCAACCTTCTGATAAGTATATGATCCAGTCTTTCTCCTGAGCTATACAGATGCCCCAAACAATAGACAGACTCTTTGTCCAAAGACCTTCCAAGTGTATTTTAAAGGCCTAGCCCTTTCCAAACATTTTCCTCGGCTGATTTCCCAGATGGCACTGAGTAAAAAAATCTGTCTTACCAGTTAAAAGTGTTCATGCACAAACCAAACATTCAAATTAAAAAAAACAAAAAAAAAACAAAAGATGGATGGAAATGCAATGTGAGTTACAATAAGTCAACACACAACAACATTGTTCATATTCAAGCAAACTTTATAAATGTAATACAAATCAGTAATGCAGGTGGATAGCTTAACAAGAGATATGAGCTCATCTACAGCTCCACAGGTCTAGATGGTTACTGGCTGTAAAGTACAACACTCAGTATTCACTATAGACTATACAGAGTTAACTTTAGGTTGACCACAAATCAAGTCTGACTTTCAGCAGGATGTCCATCAGCAGTTTTTGTGTCCCTGGTAAATATTTTAGGTTCAATCCAGTTTGGGGGCAGAAAATGGTAAAAACCACCTGTAGCACCAAAAAACAAAGATCTACTCTACAGCACCAATAAATTCAGCAAAACACAATTAAGAAATAAACCATACAAAGAGTTCTAAATAGAGATAGCTGCAATAAGGTATATATAATATGCCCAGAAACTGTCACTGTGTGACAAACATTAAATTAACATAAAATGACAGTTTTAGCAAATAATGTGTAAAAAAGGTATTTTGAAGCCCTGGGTGAACATGCTTATACAAAATAATTATTCAGTGATCATGAGGAAGTGGTTTTGTTGGATCTCCATCAGAAAATATTAAGTGAAATGTTTATTTTTAATGACTGACCTCACTTGGCATTAAGACAGCTATTTGTTTAAAAGGAAAACAAATGTGTTATTTCAGCACCAAAAAATCCTGATCCTGTCCCTGACACTGAATAGCTAAAAAGTATGAAAATAACTGTTATTATATAAAGAATGTGATCTTAAAAGCACAGTAATCTTTACCCCCGTCCCCTCTAGCCCTATGGGTAGGTGTGTGTAGCATTTTTTTTTTTTTAAAGAGAGGACATCTTATGAAATAGCTTTCCTAAAATTGCTTCATTAACTTGCAAAGTAAATAGGCAACACCATAACTGCCCTTCCAAGAAATTAGATGAAAATCAGGGCCAGTAGTTTTTTCCTGAGTCCTGCCCTGTACTTTATCCCTAATTTGAAACTAGCTAGTAGTTATTAAGATCTTAGAAAGACTTAGAACATTAAATTAGTTGTTGATTTACAAATAGCCCAATCCAAGACCTCTAAACTAAGTGGTTTAGATGTTGAGTAATTGTACCTAATTCTGGTGCATTCTTACTGACATAAATACTTGCCTTAGTATTACGAAAACCTTATTAATATTCATCTTTGTTTGCTTGCTCATACATCAGGCTTCATTGTGATGACATCTTACATTGGTTATGATTTAAGTACTTAAGTCACTGGTAGACTTATGTTTCATTCTTCTTCTTTTTTCCAAGTTCATATTGCAGAAATCATTTCAGTGGCTGCAAGAAAGAAAAAAAAGATCAACAAAATCCACCACAGAAAGAAAAAAATGACAGTTTAATACCGACAAACAATGATTGGTCCTATTGTTTCCAGGTTAAAAAAAGGAGGCCCTTCACTTGTGTGATTGCTATGTTATAAAGGTTCATTCCGGGGCCCATGTACTGATTGTTCATGACATTTGACACTCCCTCTGCGATAGCAAAAAAATAAACCTATAGTTAAGTTGAAACTAATAACTATAACTAATAATAATAATAATAATAATAATAATAATAATAATAATAATAATAATAATAATAATAATGATGATGATAAAAATAATAATAACAACTTCAGTGAAAGAGTGTTTCTCACGATGTTGTGGTGCATCCAGAGACATGAGCAGCGGTGCCTGTGTACTGGACATCACAACGAGCCACATTGTTGTTAAAGTTGGACTCTGGAACCTGCTGCCTGGGATTTACTGTCACCTGTCCAGACAACACAACATTATTTATGCAAAGGTAATCCAAAAGAAACACAAAAAAACACAAATCAACAACGTGTTAGTCAGCATCAACACTTCCTTACTTCCTATTTGTGGCTTTAAGTTTTAAGCCCATTGATTCTTACTAAAATCAGAAGTTTTGTGGTGCACAAAAGCAAGACAGTGCATTTTTTGGGGATTAGTTTCATTAAATTAGCCGTTAAGGTAATACACATTTGGTACTCCACTTGGCTGGGGCCACCAGGGTGCAATGAGGGCCTCTTCAAATTAGCTCAGTTGAGAAAAGCTCAACTTGGCAGTTGGTATGTCCAAGAACTCCTGGCCCAAGAACTCCTGGCTGAGTAAAAAATACAGGGCAGGATACATAAAGTACAAAACTAATGCTGCATATAATTTGCTAGTAGTACTATTAATGGGTTTTGAAGGGATCTTGTACCAAGAAAAGCCCTGGCTGTAAGCTAAGCCATGGAAAGGTTTGCAAACCTCTGCTCTAAGGAGTTTTTCTAGTGAGTGGTAAGAACAACATTAAGTTAAACCAAGCTTGTTCTAATCTCCATCAAATAAACTCAGTCATTTTTTCAGTGGACTCTAAGTAGCTTTCAGACCTTGAGGATGTATTTTCCAGGAGAGACGTCAGTGATATCAATCCATTGACAGTCGATGTCAGCGTTGTAGGTGTCGTAGCAACCTGGACTTAAGCCCTGCCCAGGCAAACACACACACACACCGGTCAAAACACACATGCACGCACACACACAAATTACTTAACACATTGCAGTTCATTAAGTGCATTAGTATTTAAATACCATGTTTAACATTTTGTTAATATTTGAATACATTTGGCCTTTGTCTTTATACTGTATGCACTGTACTGGCTGATACTGGTCTTTGATCATTTCATGTAACAGGCGTATACCAGGTTTATTTATGTGCATTTAGTAGACCTGCTCAGAGGTACAGAAGGGGTTAGCCTAGCCTAGCATAGGACATTGTTATTTTTGCAATCAGAAAATGCTGCTCAAGTCAAGTCAAAGTTTTTTTCTATAGCAAATCTTAAAACAATCTCAGTTGAACAAAGTGCTGTACAAGTTATACAAATATAAATATGATCAACAATCCCTATGATGATGAATAGGCAGAAAAATTAGCTACAATAAACAATTAGAAATAATTTAAAATAGACATAAAAAAAACCCAAAAAACAAAATAAGAGTAAAATAAATGTGGTTGCACATTAAAAACAAAGATTTTAACCAGGACTAAAACCCAGCAAGAGAACTGGGTCTTTAGCTGCCTATTCAAATTATCAAAGGTCTGGGCAGCTTTTACATGAAGAGATGAGCTGTTCCACAGATAAGGAGCTGCCATGGAAAAGGCTCTATTGCTTCTGTTTTTGAGCCTCTATCTAAAAATGTCCAAGAGCAACTGGTTAGTTGACCTCAGTGCTCTGGCTATAGTTTTAAACTGTAAGAGTTTGGTTGAGTAAAGTTGAATCATCCCATTGAGCCTCCTAAAAAACGAGTAATAAAATTTTAAACTGGATCCTGAAATAGACTGTGGCTCAGCTACAAAATGGTCTTTTGGAAGTAGAGACCTTTTAATACAGTAGCCACCCAGGCATCTTGGGTCTTATCCCATTCTGGTAGATGAAGGCCAGAAACAGCATGCAGAATAAGCTGGAGTGCTGCCCTTCACTTAGCATACTTCCCTACTCTTGCATGTGCATCTTGGAGGCATTCCTGGTGTACAGCTTACTAACCAGGCTCATCCTTCACTTGTCCCTTGTCTAATAGTTAAGCAACTGGATTGAACTCAGGACTGAGCAATGCATGCTTTTGCATAATTTCTTTTTTTGCATCTGCTTGCAGGGTATGGCAGTTATCACAACTTGCCATTTGCAATTGTCAACTATCTGCTCAGAAATTGGGTTACTTTGGGGTACAGCCTGGAGTGATGTTAAATATTTGTGCAATAAAAATTTATTTTGTTGCATACAGGTACATGAGATGTTGCTGAGGGTCTTGTTTCCAATAAATAAAATACATTGTATTGGAACAGTGTGCTTGAAACCTGATCAAGCATTAATGCAGCATCAGAGGTATTTCCAATACTAGCATCAGTTTTCGAACAATACTAAAAGTAATACATGTCAATAAATTGTCTCCAAATTAAATATTTAAGCTTACTTGTGTGTGTGTCTGTGCGTGTGTTGTACCTGAGTGTGTGAGGTGCAGGCAAAGCGGCGGTAGTATCCCGGGTCACAGGAAGTGTCCTCCAGACAGAAGCTTGCCTTGTGACCCTCAGCTACCTGCCTCTGGGTGCGGGCATCCAGCAGCTCATACAGGCTGAACTCGTCCATGCTATGATAGTGACTGAACAACAACACAAAAACAGAAAAAGTTTATGAACCAGATAATTTAACATAAATGCTCACACATTTAATTGCTAGTTCTTCCTTTCTACTTACTTATGACAGCTGTGCCACTCCCAGGCATATCGAGGTTTACTGGGCAGGAAGTCAGCTGTTCCCTGGTTCTTCACCCTCTGAGGAAACCTCAGCAAAACTCTGGTGTCATAGTCTTGAGAGTACAGTGAGGAACTGGAAGGAGAAGAGAGAACAGAATTTCAGTGCATCTGCAATATTTGGTTATGATTAAAGTTAGGGTTAGGCAATAAAAACTCTCTTAACACTAATTGTAGATGTGTGATGGAAATCAGATGTGGAAATTGTTAGTCAAAATCAGACCTGCAACTGACAAAAACTAAATAAAAAATTCAGGTGCTTTAACGGTGGCAAACTTTTGTGAAATTGTTTTTTCACAGTTAGTACTTCATGCTTGGTCAAGCTCTAAAAAGTGTTCCTCCCTCTCAAATCTAAAAACCTCTTATAAAGGTCTGCAAGACTTAATACTTCAGTCATGTGAATATCATTTTAGCCTGATAATCATATTCATTATCATTTATTAATGCATTCTCTTCATGAATATCAGCGCACTAATCAGAGATGTGCGCACTAGTTAAGAGGTCTCAAGGCAGGTTACTGTAATCTTACGAGGCGAGGCAGTTCTCTTCAGCAGCACAGCGGAGACTGTACATGGGCATCCTCTGGATATAGGTGCTAATCTGGATGTAGTATGGATCAGGAACCAGATCAGGGAGACCTAGCAACAGGGCAGGAGCACAGAGCACATCCAGATTACAGCAACCATAAAGCCAGTTGGTAAAAAAAAGCTCACTGACCAGGCTGTGTGACAGCATTTGAAAAGAGTTAAGAAAGCAGAAAACTTCCTCAACATATGCTCACACAAGATTTTGGCACACTCTCTTGTTTTTGTTTATGCCTTTGCAATGTTGGATCTTGTGGTTTTCTGTCCTGGAAGTAAAGAATACTGCCCCCTTTTGGTCTGAAAATTGCAACTTTTTAGAGAAACTTGATTGTGACAAAAGTGTCTGATCGGCAATGGTGTAATTTAACAGAGTATATTTACATAGGTACAGTATGGTACAAATTTTGAGTATTTAAACTTTTTATTGTTCCACTAAATTTGTCTGACAGCATTACTTGCAAGTTACTTTACAGAATAACATTTCCCATTCTCCCTGTTCATTACCATTGATCTCCAAGTTTGATCATTTTTATCAGGACGGTTTTCTCTGAAAAACTATAAGTGTTCATTTGAGGGCTGCGAAAACTCTTTTGCTTCTTCAGCTAAATTGTAGATTTAAATACCATCTAAACTAGAAAATGTGTTGTCAAAAAGGTTAAAAATAGACTTTTTTGAAGCTCAGGAAAAGTTGTGGTTTTTAGATATACATTTTTCTGGCAGGACAGCGATGCTACAAGCATTTAATAATCTTTGGGTGCATTGCTCTAAACTTACTGAAGTGACCTAAAAGTATCTGAAGTGGATTAGATGATTAAAACATTTAACATCGACATATGTTTGCAACGTACACATCGGTAATAGTAATTCAAATACGTCTGTAGTAGGGTCATTTCACACTGTGGAATTTTTTAACAGAAGCACATATTGACCCAGGAGTAGTGTGGCCAATTTATATGTGGCTCCTGGTTTTACCTCAGATCAGTCAGTGCTCAGTCACTTGAATTACCCCATTAAACTGACGCCTTTCAGCACATTTTAACAGTAAAGAGGCATTACAAGCTAACACATTATCAAAATGAAACGAGCTCATTATCATAATCCATTAAGCTTGAATTTATTGACAGGTTAAATCTTAAACATCTGTCTTCTGAAGATAAAAGAAATTGCTGCGCTACAGGAATAATTAGCCTATAAAACTGGCATATATGGAACCAGACTCGCAGTCTCATTTTTTACGTTTTGCATTAAAACTGAATAGTATGGTAATTATTTTTGCTAATATGATGGATTGTGGATGAGAGGAAATTGAAAATTGACATATAAACGTTAAAATTTGTTCCGTACCGTGCTGGTGGTAGCTGGTGCCGTATCCATGCCGTGGCCGAGCCCTGGGTCTGGGCCTGTAGTAAGAGTTGTAGTAGTTATAATAGGGATAGTAGTTAGATGGCTTGTACGGATTGTGCGGATCATCTCCGACCATCATGTCATCCCGTCTGACCGGGGCAGACTCTCCATTGCTGCCGGCGGGCTGCGGAGGCTGCTGCTGGCGCGTCAAAGCGCGCAATTGCGCAGCGCTGCTGACTGCGGGAACCCGTGGGGAGCCTCTTGAGGCGGCGGGGTCCGTATTGTTACCGCTGCTGAGGACGACCACAGGATTTCCCTGGCGAGATGATCCGCTTCGCCTCCTTCCGGACAGCCGGTACTGAGAGCCACGACTCAAGACGCTAAAAACCTGCCCGTTATGTCGCCACGTCAATCCCCTCCGCAGCGCAGCATTACCACCTGCAGCCTCCTGAGCGTGAGCCCTGTCCAAAAAACTACAGAGGAAACAAAAATGTGCCAAAGACAGCAATAAAGCACTGGGGGAGAGCTCCTTCATGATTAAAAATAAATCATTACGTTTTAAATATCTACGAAAAATTATCTAGTTTTCTTTTTCCTTCACACAGCCACCTACTTGCAAAGTTAAGTAAGTGTAAGTAAGTGTTGCAGCTCAACAGGTACTGCTGCTAGAGAGAGAGAGAGAGACAGAGAGAGAGAGAGACGGAGAGAGAGAGACTGCAGGTTGAAATACAGAATCAGATGTGACCATAACTCCTTCAATCAAAGTCAGTTACTACTCAAACTGCTCTAACTACTGAGCAGCTAGATTAGATATAAGTTGCCATTTCTGTCCCATGATAATATGCTTTTTGCTGATGTAAGTTAACTGCACCTGTAGTGCTTTTCAAAAGGCACGGGAGAAAGATGTGAGAAAAAACTGATTAATCAAAATTGAAAATCATCTCTTTAGATAATAATTAATACATGTGTCTTAAACAGTGTCATATTAAAAAATAAAAATAGTTCACTGATTTGTCTTCTCTGAATTTTTAAGAAAGACAGGGAGCCAGAAGACTGATCACCACCCTTATCTTCGACTTTATAGGAAGACAAAGCAGGATTGACTCTCCTCAAGTCTTTGGTGGAGGGACCTGCTTTTTGCACTGTTTTAAACAAATGCAAGACTTGACCATTGTTTACCCATGAAGACTGGGAAAAGTGAATAGGGATGACTTTGTATGTTGAGACTTTAATTTTGCCTTTTATATGCAAACCACAATTACAGTCTACATCTAAGCTAAACAGAACACCAGCTTTGCTGTGTTTATGCAGCTGCATTTGGCCACCTTGCATAAAGAGACACACAAGCAACTGTGAACTTCAGTAGCCAGAAGACTAGTGAGGTTATTCACTGATTAAAAAGACTGGTGTTGGTCATTGTCTGAGTTCTTATAGATTGATTGTTCTCGGAAAATTTCTGAAACCAATGGCTGCCGGGATGAAGGAAAAGCATAAAATGAGTTTAAGGTTTGCTAATGTCAACAAATAGACCAAACACTATGATATCTTCAATTGTTTTTAGGCTGTACTCGAGTACACTGGAGCTAAAGCAACTTTTTTTCTTGATAAATCTGAAATCTGACCCTCTCCACAAAATTAAGTGTACTTCGAGCAATACATTGACTTCATAACTTTCTGAGTTTAATTATTCTGTGGTCAGAGCTGCTCACTAACTGCTCACCAAAAACTAAAGATAATCAAGTGAAAGTAAATACTCCATCGAGACGGTCCAAACCAAATAAAGGAGGTTTCTTAGAGTACCAAGAGGTTTAACCTGTTCATTGTTCCAGTTCTTGATGGTTATTAATTTATTTTTGTAAAGAATTGTTTATTTTTTATTTGCTTTAACTTTTTACTTTTTAACACTGGCTAAAAGCTGGAAATCTTTCTTCTTATATCATGGTTCATTTTTACGATAAGGATACCTGCAGACTTCTGGATTTATTGTACTTGTCAAGAAACCTTGTTCAGATTTTTTTCACAATCCAATCAAGATGCTTTTGTTTGGTTTTACTGGAGAAATGACCCCACCCCTCCCCTCAAACTTCCCCACTGAGCACTCAGGATGCTTTAAAAAAGCTGAAATTGAAGCACTTACCAACTGAGAAGTTTCCCCCTCTCAGAACACTGTAAAACACATGACCTGCCACCCATGTGTTGCACATCACACACATACACACACCCCCCCCCACACACAAAGTAACATTACTGGTGGGACTTCACTGATGGCAATGTCAGTCTATTGACTGATCTACTTCTAGATGAATGCATTGCAATAAATTCGGTCATCGTTATCATCATTATACTGACTCTGATAATCCTCTGTGGTAAATGTTTTAATTCGTACATTACCTTGGGTTTTGACTGCATGTTAGCAGTGTCATTTTCAGAATGTTAGCATGTTGAAAGTAAAAATTAGTTCAAACATCTGCATCCAGTTGCCATTAGAGGAACTGTAGTTTAAAAAGCTGCAAAGAGTTGATGGTTGTTGCTGCCATTTTTTAATTTGTAACTCAAGTTTTCTGTAAGCCTTTTGGTTTGATCACCTTTAACTTATATTTCTCACAATACTATTTAAGATGTCATAAATGTGCTGATTTTGCAATATGAATTAAAGCTGACTTGGCAAGGAATGTAGAAAGTCTGCATACTGCTGAATCCCTTTAGTTGAATACAGTCCAGGATCACACTGGGCTTTGTGCAGCAGGAGAAATAGTAACACTCCATTGTTTCCTCCAGTAGCAGTAGGTAGCCACGCAGCTAGCTTGCAGCAGCCACATGTGTACATAGTTGAAGCGATTCCCTCATGTTAGGAAAAAGTGATCTAGCTGAACAAGAGCTCCTTTTTTATGACATTTGTGTAAACATCAAAGGCAGACTGACTTTATCACAGCGTCCTGCACTTCCCTTTCATAATACAAGGCGGCAGCAGCTGCTGTTTTCAATGAGAAGCAGGTGTTAGCCTGATCTGAGCGGTTTGAACAGCTTTATAATGAGGGCTGGTCGCCTGGAGGGGCCTGCTGCACACAGGCCACATAAAGAGCCATGGAAACACCAGAAACCATTTAACTTCATCACCACCGACATCATCATCACTTAGAGTGTGTGAGTGTGTTTGTTGATAACAATGGAAGAAAGAAAGGTTTGTAATAACGCCACAAAGTCACATGCTATACAGTTCATCAATGTGTTTAAGAAGGACAGTGTGAGCGATAATGTTGCAACAGTATGAGGGACGGTATTTATTTGAGGGTCTGTTGATTACAACAGAAAACCCTCCCAAGTCTGGCCTTTAAAAAGGTGTTGAAGACTTAATGTGTTGATGCTGATGTTGTCACACCTGCATTCAGCAAATTAGACACGTGAGGCACGTGACTGAACTAAAACTCAACCATCTGTTAAATTACAATATGCACAATTAAAGAGCTTAAAGGAGTCTTATTTGTAATATAAACATCAAGCTAGACATTCAGGCTTTTTTTTTCCAATTTAAAGACTGGTCTTTGAATCTGAGATAGCAGATCCAAAAGCTCACAAACTAAAATAAAAAATATAATTCAAACAGATATTTTCTCCTTGCTTTAATTCTATGGGTTAAGCTTGGCCAGTTCTGTTCCTGCATTCAAAACTAATTATCTTTTTATTGTAATTGTTATAGTTTTTGCTAAGGTTTAACAAGGTGAATGAGGGTACAGAGTGGGATGACTGATAACCCTGCTGAATCTCAAAGTTTTATTCCACCTGTTAAGGCCGGCCAAAGTACAACTTTATCATCTTTCTTAGGCCATGGAGTCTATTGTGTACATTATATATATATATATATATGTCATATAAATATATGTCATATATATATATATAAACACAATTTTTCATGAGACATAGTCACCCCATCTTTCCATTGGAGCAGTCAGTAGTCTTTGAGAACAGCTCATTTCTGCTCATCTACCCATCAACCAAGTTTAACAGAGGGTGATAGAGGCACGTCTCAATTTTTCATCCTTGGTTTTTGTGTTTGCTGCTCTTTTTTGTCCAATCCTGGTACATTAAATCCTATTCACTTTCTTTTTAAGCTTTGCTTTGATGTGTCAGAAATCCTTATCTTTGACCAGTTGGACTGATTTGTCCTTGTGTAAAAAGACATTGCTGTGTAATGGAGACCAATTACTCAAAATCAGTTTCCTTTAAACCAGTTTCCTTTAACATCTGCTGCCTAATTGATAAGGCTCTATGCATCTGTATTTTAGTTCTGATGTATTGATCAACTTTCAGATTCTCTTTTTGTTTCCACTTTGTATTCAAAATGTGAAGGAGACAGTTATCCAGTGTCAAGTTTTTATGTTTCAAGTAGCATTTACCACATTTTAAAATCACAGACTCTGTTGATAAATCAAATCAAATCAAAATTTATTCCCCAACAGAGGGGGCTGGTCTACGTAGGCAGAGGAGGTTGCTCCTGCTGCAGTGGCTGGATTTCCCAACATGGACCATTAAAAGTTCAAGCTACACAACCTAATTGAGCTTCATTCAGCGATAATTTACCTCATTTTCTCCTGACATTTGAATTCCTAACCGATCTGAAGTTAGCAGAAGGATTTTTATTTTGGCAAATAAGAATCAAAACTGAGTCTTACAATGGCATTAACTACATCGACCAGCAGCCAAGTACAACAACAGTGCATGAATGAACACTTGGTTCATACATCCCAACACAAATCCATCATCTATGAACCAAGATTTACAAAGGTCAAACAGCATTCCTCAGTTTATCTTTGTGTGTAATTTAGTTTAGGGGTGTTGCTTTTGTTTAACTAATAACAGGACAATATTGTGCAATGCTCTATGTGGCCTGTGTGAAAGCAAAGCTCCGTCAGATTTGAAACTTTTACTCTGCAGTGGCTATTCATATTGAATTATAGTCATTTCATCCCAAAGACTTAAACAGCCACTAGTGGCTTCAAATTACTATTGTTTTTAATGTTGAATTACTTTTGAATTGCTCACGTGATCAACATGCTTTAAATAGTCATGTAAATCACAGTTCCTCAACTTTTCAGAGGTCTCACGTCTTGTATATCTGTAACTTACTCAGGGTTAGAGTGAAGATAATCCATCCTAAAACAAAAAATATCTAAAATTAGGAATTGTACAATGTACAAGGCTAAATTTAAGGTTATTTTGAATCAAAAGATTTATGACAGTTGATGCTAAGTGCTGGAATAGGTTAAGAAAACAAAGTAAATCATGATAGTCAAATTGTCTCAGGTCCTTAAGAAGCTCTGTGAGATGGCATTATAAAACACTTGCCTGTTCTACTTCTTCCCTGTCCATTACTACATTCTCTATATCAATAGCTAATTCATTCCTATCCTTCCTTACAATTGTCTTAACATGAGGTGTTCCACAGGGCTCGTTCTTGTTCCCACTGTTTTTGATATGCTCTATGCCTTGCTTATACATCATATTCCCATATTAAAATTCTGGAGCACAGTTTTTCCAGGTACAGAGTAACCAGAGCAAACAATTAAAATATTGTCAGTG
>JAPZDY010000022.1:2421289-2432852 GCA_029783645.1 Ctenochaetus hawaiiensis
CTGAAGGCCAAAACTGTAAATATAAATTAACAAACACGATAAAGTGAGAGAGAGAGAGCGAGAGAGGGCGAGAGAGAGAAATAGAGGGGAAAAAACATAAAGACAGAGACAGAGAAAAAGAGAAAAAGAGAGAGAGAGAGAGAGAGAGAGAAAGAGAGAAAGAGAGAGAGAGAGACATAGAGGGAAAAAAACATAAAGACAGAGACAGATCTGGAGAAAGAATGAGGCCAAGAGAGAAAGTGAAAAAGAAAAAAGACTGCCTTTTTTATCCAGCATGACATTTTATCTGTTCCAGTTTAAGAACTGAAGATCAACACCAAGAAAACTACTTTTGAAACAAAAACAAATTCAATTTCATTACAAACTGTGACCTGTTGGAGAACTCCAGGATTTTTTACCCTTAAAAAAATAAAAACACAGTTTTTACTGTGTTTGAGGCTCGAATTGTGGACAGAAATGACATGACTTTGAAGTCTTTTAATATTACCTGTAACTCTTACTGGCCATATTTAATGTATAATGGCAACAAACCCTCACACCTAATTGACAAAACAGGTTGCTGCCTTCATGATGGTAACTTCATGTATTTGACCTTCTTGCAGATCTCTGATCAGTTCCTTGTTTTTAGCTGAATACTTTAATCGATGAAGTCATTTACTCACAAAAGTGAGGCAAGGCCTCTTTTCAGTCTATTATCTCCTTTCTTACACGTGTATCTACACAAACATAAACAGCACACTGGGCTCTGAAAGCTGCCAGCATTGTTGACCAGCACAGCATTAAGTGCCTGAACCAAGCTGCAACTTCTGGGACCTTTCCTGTTCATGACAACTGTATGGGGATGAAAGTATAGATGACTCATTGGATTAAATAAAATTAAGCCTTCAAGTTATGCATAATTAAGGGCTCGGCCAATTTGAGTGACTAGGCATCACACAGTTGATGTTAGCAATGTGTATCCTATGTAGCTCCACCTTCTTATTCAGAAATGGTCACTTCTGGTTCCCAAAACAGGATAGCCATAATGTCAAACTCAAGGCTTCAAAACGGTACTCCACAAACAAACAGACCATGTCATGGTGGCTCTGTATACTATTTAGCATGAGGTTTATGGTCTGAATACATCCTGTGCAACACTGATGAGGAACTAAAGTTGAGTTGTAGCTTTTAAAAATTAGATAAAATGTGAATTTGAATGCAATCTTGGCATGAAGATTATGAGCCTGTGGCAGCTCTGGGTATTAATGAAACTTTTGGCTAAAAAAAGCTGGTGAAGAACCATCAACAATAGAAATATTGACAATGAAATGAATCAGCAGATGCAGCCTGAATAATTAGAAACTCTGGACTATTACAATGTTCTGCATTTTCATAAAGTTCCTCTGCTTTGCTTTCTTTTCTATACTTTGCTTCCTCCTCTTTGTCTTAACCCTCTTTATCTCCTTCTCCCTTCCTTCCTCCTCATCTCCTCCCTCTGTCCTGCTTTCCCTCTCACTCTGGCCCTCCTCTCTCCTCTTCCCTCCTCCTTTATCTCCTCCTCCCTCCATTAGGACAAACTGGAGCCAAAAGCCTCAACATTCCTAACATTCAACGCAACCCAGACCTCTCTCTCTCTCCCAGTCTGTGTCTATGTCTCTCGCTCACACAAACACACAGGAATCCACATGCCTTTCTCCAAGTCTCTCTCTCTTTCTCTCTTTCTCTCTCTCTCTCTCTTACAGTTACACATAGGAATCTGCATGTCTCTCTCTCTCTCTCTCTCGCTGGTTGAGGGGTGAATGAGACAGAGTTCACTGAGAGCAAAACAGAGCAGCAGAACACACAAAAGGTCAGTTTAAAGAATAAAGAAAAATTAGACCCTTTGATGGATCCATCTAAAACTAATGCCGATTAAAAGGTCATTGCATCTTTTTTAAATTTCATTATAGGTCCTCAGTTTTACCAAGAAACCTAACATGTCTGGTTAGATTAGAAGAACTGTAGCAAAATCTAACAAGTGAGGCCACTTAAATACAAGCAGGCACACATTCCAGCTAGATTATGATGTTAACAGTGATTTACAGATCTACTGTTTGGTTTAATTGATTTTGGCTGCTTTAACTTTCCACAAATTATAAACTGCTGTGCAGTGTTAAGGCAGAGGGGACAGTTATCAAATGCTGAAGAAGTGTAAGAGCAACATATATGGAAACATATTTCAATATTTGATCAGGAGCTATTTTGATATACATTCTAGCTAGAGAGAGAGTAGCCATAAATGCCTTTTCTTCTTCTTCTTCTTCTTCTTCTTCTACTTCTTCCTCCGATGCATTTGCAGTACTCCCAAGTACAGCTTTCCTCCAGGCTTGAGGACAATTTACTTTTTTAATCAAAATGTCTTGCGAAATTCAAGTGGACTAACACATATGTGAGGACTTTATGTGCAAGGCAGTTGAGAAAGAATTAGAAAAGACCCACTGTGTGAAAAGCTCATTATGCATAATTTAAAACATACAGGTCTTGCTACACTGAACTGGCTTGAACTAAATGATCCACAACATCAACATCAACATCAGCATGGTTATCTGTAGATATGTGCCAGCATTAGTGGCTACTCGACAGGCAGACTAGAATTTACGCCCTGTTCAGTCAGTTCACCATAGCCAGGAATGACAAATGCAAAGTGAGAGCACTGTCTTTTGGTGCACACCCTGTGTTTTTCAGTCTGAACAAAACCTTCTTGCAGCGTTGTCTGCCTGATTATGCAACACAATAAACAATGAAAAAGCTCAGTTGGGTCCAGATGCCTGTAACGTGACAGTAAAGACTCCCAGCTGGTCATCAATGGGAAACAAAACAGTCATAAAATACAGATATATATATAGGGTATTTTTGCACATTATTAGATTATCAGAACCAACACGTGCTACCATAAGGAGCATTAAGTACGAATATACTAAAGTTTATCTCCAAAAACCTTTTCAGTATGTAAAAACACTCTACCTTGAGTAATTACAGTTTATCATGGTTTTGTGCAAAAAAAAAAAATTAAAAAAAGGTAAGAAAAGGGGCTGAAAGCACATCAGCTTGGTGAAGAGCCTCGGTGTTAGCATAGAGGAAACATGGAGGGATTCAGTCATTCGTGTTTGAATCTCATTTAGACCCAGACTCAGATGAGGAGTCTGTCGTGCAACAAAACTGGCAACTAGCATTTGCATCAGAATGCTAAGTGTAGTTAGCATCTTTTATTAGCTCATGTCGATGGCTAGCATGTTATCTTGAAACAGGCAGTGGCTTGTGCTAAGGTTAGTGGCTGTCAACGTGTCACTTTCTGTGCTAGCAGGTGTCCTTTGTGCTGGAGGCTTAAGGTTTCTTTGTCTGTAACTGGCTTTTGATATCTCAATAAATAAAAGCTAGATTTTACTGAGGTGCACATCTCCACCTTTCACTTTTGATTTGGCACCAAAGACAAATCCAAGAAAAACACAACGTTCAGCTCATTGAATCTTTTTCTCTTTGTCAGTTCTTTTCTTTCAGGAGGAAGTTTCAGATTTCACTCCCATAGAACTCTGTGCAAAATAACATGTGCATCCGCAAAATGCCCAAAATGCAAGTGTAACCTGAGAGCAGGTGATGGTTACGAGGTTTGAGGTGAAGCAGAGCAGCAGCTGGTTTAAAAGAGCTGCTGGTATCTGAGGAATGTGAAGGGCGCTTGATTTAACATGTAAAGTTTTGAATTGACAGACTTCACTGAAGCCAACATGACGCTATCAAACACACCTGAAAACATGAATGTGGACTTATTTAGCACAGCTTTATGATTTGAAAAGTCAGTACAGACTGCAATACTGAAGAATTCAACCTGGATACTGAGTGATTTTTAAACATTTACCGTAATACTAACGCAAAATGAGTTTTACTGCACTTCTTAGGAGTTGAAATCCAGTAAATTCACTCTGAAAGTGACATCTTACATTAATTAAAACTTTGCGTTGTCACATTTCCTCTTGACTTCAGAGTGAGACTTTAAAACTCACCAGTTACTACTCTGAAGTTGGACGTGTCACTAAAGACTGTGCTGCTCAACGAGGCCTGAATACGAAGCCTGAGGCCACAAATGTGTCAATACACACACACACACACACACACACACGCACGCATGCACACACAGGTATGCAGGGTATCATAACTCTGTCAGCTGTGGGTGGAGGAAGGAGATGATCTGTCTCTGGATTCTCTATAAAGAGTCACACGTCACTGAGCAGATTCAAAGTGAAGCTGCGTGACTCTCAACTAACATTTGTTTATGACACTGAAAGACATCATAAGCTTCAGATTGATGAGTTCTTGGACCAAAAACATCTACTTCTAACACAAAGCCTTGGATTTTTACGGCCCATGAAAACTCTGACAAGACAGTCCAGAGGAAGTTTAGTGATTACAGTTTAGGTTGAGTTGTATTTTCACAATCTGTCCGTCCACTAACTATTTCCCAGCATGCCGTAGATGCAGAGGCAGAGGATATCGCCTGTTACTTTGAGCACAGCTTTGTTTTTGCTTTATTTTACCACTTCAGACCAGAGGTTCACCAGGCTAAAATTCAATGTGAGCCTGAAGCTTTATGCAACAAAGCAGGAGTCAGGTTTTGTAAGACTCACACGAAAACATAGAGCTGCAATGATTAGATTAGAAGAAAATTAAATGCCAACTACTTTTGTAATCTATTAGTGGCTGATTTGTTTCATCAAGAAAAAAAAATCAAACACTTGCTGTTTCAGCTTCTTTAATGTAAGGACTGACTGCTTTGCTTTACAAAGGACAAAAGGAGCAATCTGAGGAAGTGACTGTGGGCTCTGGCTAGTTTGATAAGCCTTTTTTTAGTGCTTTTTTGGCACTTTCTGGACTAAATGATTTGTGTTAAATCATGGATACAACAGGCAGATGAATCAACAAAATAAAAAAGATACGCACAGGCTGTGAGTAGCTTCCAGCTCAGCTAACCTGAATGTCTTTACACTGACTCCACACAGAAAGGCTCCACTGAGCCGCTGGGTTGAAGGCCAGGGCCTTTTTTCTAAACAACAGGCCAAATCCACTAAGATAACTGGCGTATGTGCATTTTGATTCTGCTTGTACATGTCCAACAGCGTTGTTTCCCTAAATGTTTACAACATGTTTAAGGAACACAAAAGTGCAGCTGTAGTTTCCTGTAGACAATAGTATTGACTCAGTAATTTGTAATCACTATATAAACACAAGTGAACGCAAGAAGTAAAATTTGTCTGACAGACTCAAACATTTCCTGCATCATATTTAATGTTTCGAGAGTAAGAAGTCACAAACTTCTACTGATTCAGCTTACGTAAGGAAGTACAGCACAAGAGAAAAACACCATGTCTCATTCAACTCAGGAATGAAAACACAGACAATATTCTTTCGTCATTGTTTGTCCTTTTAACAGGAACAATCACAACTGGCCTCCTGAGGTATTATTGCATATGGCAGCCTAAAAAACTATAGCTGCCCAATGAAAAATTACATTTTTATGTGGCAGCACAGATGTTTCAGTTTCACTGTATAGTCTATTTTAGTACAAGTGACACTGAAGGGACCTGACCTTTGAATTCTGCTTTTGCTAAACTGACCTCAGACTTCACTCAGGGCGACAGGATACAATGATATATTAAATGTCAGAGCTGATCATCTCAGGGTTGGTAGGTAAGTTCAATGCGACCTGTAACTTAAATGATTACAAATAGTTCAACATAAAGTTCTGTCTGGTGGAATCAGATCATGACCGTCTGTATCGCCTCTCAGCAGCAGCAGCAGCAGCAGCAGCAGCCACGTTTGGTGTTTTTGCTCTTAGTCTCATGTGCCTCAAACAGATCCTCTATGTGGTTTTTTAATGGTTTAATGAGCTGCCAGCCGAGGCTCGGCAGATGGAAACTCGACACACACTCACTCATTTACACTCATCTGTAATCTGCTGCTTCTACTCCAACCACAGCTACTATCTGCACATGCTTTCTCCAGGACCATCTTAACTTTAAGTGTTTGTGTTAAACGTTGTGGTTCAAGTGGCCTTTAGCCTCCTGAGAGCATCACAGCTCACATCAGGGTCTGAAAAGAGGGTCAAAGACTTTATATGATGACTTAATGACCTCAGGTTAAATGTCTTTGGAAACGTTTATCCAAATGTCAGTAAGTCTTCACTGAAATGAGGTCGTGTTTTCACATTTTCCTGAGTGTCTGCTGGCAATGTGGCAGATGCAATCTCTCCAATAAATCAATCTCTGGCAAAAATCTCACAGACAGATCACTTTATTGGCTCCAGGTTGAGCTGGAGGGATTTTAGAAGAGATCTGGATTTAATGAGGTATAGATATCAGAATGGGATGAATTATCTTTCGTTGGAAAAGCAAGAGTGCTCATGCTGAGATTCCTAAAGACAGTTTGTCATCATCTTGGTAACTTAGTTCTCAGCTCAGAGGTCACTGAGGGCAAAGCATCCACTGCCATTGAAGACATACTGTACTTGCAGGCTGTAGTGTGACCGTCCTCTGCTCTAGGTCAGCAAATGCCTATGTTTAAAAAAATCATGAACAGAGCGAAACCAAATGAAAGAAAGCATGTTAATATCAATTTTAATTTGTTTAGTGATTTAATGCCTGCAGTATTATTCTTCAGCTTTGAATTGTATGAATTTTCATGTGTCTTTTAATGAGATATTGCCAGAGTTTGTGATGTCAGTGAAGACTTGGCAGTGACTTTTAAAATAAAATGTGAAAGACAAATGATTATTGACATTAATGTAGTGAAATTTCCTTTAAAGAAGTGACTGCATTGTCAGTGCAGTACAGCTCTGTAAGCCTGTTACTGTACAAAAAGCTCTAAAAGAAGAACAAATCTGAACTTTAAGCTATAAAACGTATGTCCCTGCTGGAATGTTTCACAGTGTAGCGGACCTGTGTTTTGAATTACAAATTATTTTGAGCGATTAGGAGGCTGAACTCTGTTCAGAGGTTTTCTTTCAACCTCAGCAAACAAACATGAGGAGCAGCCGGTTGTGGTTCACCTCAGTGGAGGTTTGATGGTCAGAGACAAATGCAGGCTGAGGTGAAACTGTGTGAACAACAGACATCATGTGAGTTTTTGAAGAAATATAAACCTGACGGCAGCAGCAGGAGAGCTGCGGATCCATGCTGCTTGTTCCTGTCCGAGTCACAGGACTACAAAAACACAATCCTACATTTCCACTCCTCGTATATGCAGTGGATACATCCTGACACTCCAAATGACCAACAGACAGAGTGAGGACAAGACAGGAAAATCTGCTAACCTTTCGGATTTCTGGATGATGGGTTTGTTTTGTGAGCGAGCAGAGCTGTCAGCTCTCACAGTCTGAGCCAAACGCTGAACTGCTGCTGTTGTGAAATAAGTGAGACTCCCTGTAGCTCCAGGCTGCTCTCACAGCCTGTTCAACAGAAAAGTTGGCTTTTTACTGCTTCACATTGCAAACATGAAGCTGTTAAACACACCTGCAGGGGCCTTGTATGATCAGTCATCAGTTACTTTGATTACAAGTAGAATCTCACTCTTTTTGTATCATTTATATCTACTTAATGAAATCTACGAATGGAAATATACAACAGAGAACAGCAGCAAACCACAGACCACGAGAAACATTTCATCAGTGATCAGAGATGTCATTATAAAGCAATTTATCCAAAGTCTAGAATCAACTCTGATGCTCCATCTTTGAGAAGGAAACAGCTGGTTGAGTTTGTTGTTAGTTTTAAAATCCACAGCAGTTAACAGCAGTGTGGTAGCTGGTGGGATTTCCTTCACTGAAATCAGTTAATAAAAAGGGTTTTTATTTTGATTTATCAGGTTGTCTGTTTCACTTCAGTCCATCGTGATCATCAAACACACCACGGTGCAGCTCACCCCTTACATCTCACTGACAGGAAATACAAGACATATATGTTTCATTCATAAGCTTTTAATATCAAACTAAAAAAAGGGTCCTGAAGGGCTCTGTGAAGTGAGACGAGTGAGTGAAAAGGATTTAATGAGGAAAGGGTCGTGTTTAAAGGGTTCAAACTCTGTCCTGAGTCTGTCCTTGTAAACTGAGCTGAGTGAACGCTGAGCATGAAAATAACTAAAACATGATACCTGATGCACCTCACAGGAGGATGAGAGGTCAGCAACACACTCACACACACATGCACACACACACACACTCACACACACACACACACACCCACAGATCTCATGATGAGAGAGAGAGAGCAGATTTATTTATCAATCAAAAATCTAAAACCATTAACACATCCTGAAAGTCCTGCTCACTGATTGGCTGATAGGTGTCTATGCAATCTTAACTGTGTTTACCTCAAATGCAAGAATTACTGGAAGGGTACTTGGATCCTTTAATAAAGTACAAGTATCAATAACATACTATAAAAGTACTCCATTAACAGCAAAAGTCCTACATGTTACCGAAATAAAATATTAAAGCATTTTCAGCTAAATGTGTATAAAAACCCACAAGTAAAAGTACTCAATCAGCAGTAAAACCATTCCTGTCAGTTTTTAATACAAACATCAAGTCCAGAAAGGTTGAGATGCTGCGTGAAACAAACATGAAACAGAATGAGATCATTTTCTAATTTGTTTTGGCATATGCTCAAATAAAAACAACACAAAGACAATACACTGAAAGTCTTAACTTATTCAATTAATTGATTTTTTTCAATATGTAAATATTCTTAATTTTATGCAAACAACATGATTTAAACTAACTGGGAACAAGGAAAGACTGGGAAAGTTGTCAGATACTCCTAAAACACCTGTACGGGTCATTCCACAGGTAAACAGGATTACACAGGTGCATTTTTATTTACGTTTTACACAGCATCCCAACATTTACAGAATTGTGGTTGCGTAGATATTTTGAAGTGAGTTGTCCAATGTTGAAAGTGTAAAAGGTTTAAAACTTCAAAATTTCAATTTCAAAGATGTATCACTTCAGCCTTGAATGCAGACACTGGCACTAACACAATAAACCAAAACTAGAGAAAAATATTTTGATATTTAAGAAAATAACGGTCAAGATGCATATCTAAGTACTTTGATACTTTGAAACTGATACCACCATACCTCAGTGTATTTATAGCACACTTCCCCTCTAATAGTATAATGTAATATGTTTATTTTGCCAACTTTAATCCTGTAGTGATCTCAGTGAGTCTGTCTTGTTCAGCAGTGTGTTCAGAGGAGCTGACACTTCTGTTTTACTTTATCGGCTTCATAAATAGTGAACAACGATGTTCTCTCGTTTCATATTTCTGTACCTTTGCATTAACTTTATCACACGTGAATCTTACTTCTGCCAGTGTCCCAGAGTAATCCTCCTTTGACCACAGTAATGATGTTCCTCCATATAATTTGACAATCATCTCACAGTAGCACAACTTCACTTTTTTAACACATCTGTATTGAACTTCATGATATTTATTCTGATAAATGTTGCTGTTTCTTTTTTTAAAAGTGATGATTAATTTGATATTCTGTCTCTTTAAAGTGACCTACAGTGAGTTTATCCAATAATATCCACTTTATATTCCTAAAGTGACCTACATGCTGTTTTATTCCCTGTTATTTCCGCATGGAACATTTCTAGAAATCTGAGATTACATGTGATGTTTTCTCGCACTTAATCTTTCTGACTTCAGACTATCAGTGTGATATTTTCAGAGTTGACTGTGTAATTTGTTTACTCTGTGTACTATTTCTGGATCAGTTCTCCAGCAGATAACAAAGATCTCAGATATCATATCTAGGCCTCAGTCTGCAGCAGCAGCACTGATCTCAGCTCTGTTGTCATGCAGTCAAAGTTTCGAGACGGTGTGTGAACTCTCCGCCCGGCTTCACTTTCCTGTTTCACTCGCTTATATAAGGCAGAGATATAAACTGTCAGCTGTTTACCTGTCCGCGGCTTCCCTCCGGATCCACAACACCACCACCACCAGCAGCAGCAGCAGCAGCAGCAGCAGCAGCGGGGAGCTCCTCTCCGGTCTGATCCGTTTTTTCTCGGAGTCCGGTCCGGCAGGTCGCGAGTTTCTGGTCGGAGTCAGGCGGAGGAGCTCACTGGATCATGGTGGAGAAAAGTAACGGTGACTCGATGTGTCTCTAGGTTCACTGTCTGTCGTGTGTCCGCTCTTCTTTCATGCTTTCTTCCCCTAGTTTTCCTTCAGCAGTGTGTTGGAAGAAGAAGATCTGCACACTCCAGCGAGAGAGGAACAAAAAAAAAAAAGAAGTTGCTGTGTATTTACATCACATCCCGTTTCCGAAGAGGAGGAGGAGGAGGAGGAGGAAGGCAACATGAGCCCCCTGAGTGTCTGACATCTGAGAACTTGAAGGAAATCCGCAGTAGAGCCCTTCAAATAAGACTCTCTCTCTCTCTCTCTTCTCCTCTCTCTATATATATATTCACACAACATATACAGACACATACACATTATTTTAAACCTTTAAAGGGCCGTCCTCAAAATCAAGTTTAAACAACCAACCGATCAAACATCAAAAATACACGAAACATCCCCGAATTCAGCCACGTGAAGGTATCAGTCGTCAGTTTTTAGATTAGGCCTGTTTGGTCATTTTCAAAGGCTTTAAAACACCTTTGAAATGAGTACATTTGTAACAATTAGACTATAATACTTTTAAAATACCACTTGATTGATGAATTTAATGGAAAGGAAAAAAGCGGGGAAAAACATTTTATTTTGTACAGCTCATAATATCGATTTCAAATTTAAATTATGATGATAAGGTGAAATAATTTTACTGCATAGCAGAAAATAGTTTAAAGAAAAGTATTGACAGATAGAGGGAAAAAATTAGAAAAAAATTCAATACAAATGAATCAAAGTTGTATTATCTTGAGTGGCCTTTGGCAAATTATCAAAGCGTGCACGTTAATGTGATGCTTAAAAGAGGGTGTTTCTTTTTTTATGACCAATAAGTAAATACACATGAGCGAACGTGAAGAAAAAATAAATCTGTAAATTAAGTAAATTATTATAACGGAAAACTAGTATGATGGACAGTTCGTGGACAAAATATTGATGGACTGACTGATTGATTGTTTGACTGATTGATTGATATGATTTGTATGGGCTAAATTATGTCTATCTTGCCCACATTTCTGTCTTTCTTGTTTTGCATTGAAATTTCATAGACTTGAGCCAGTGACGTTCCAGTCTGGTCACATGATCACATCTGTAACTAAGCCTGCATTTGCGGGTTTTCGACAGCAGGGGGCAGCAGAGCTTCAGCGTAAAACATTTCAAAGATACACAAACTCAAACTGTCTCTCTTCGAACGCCAGACAAAGTCAAATGAAGTAATGAACTTAAAGTTCTTTCTCCAAGTTGATAAAGTACTTAAATGATAAATTCTGGTTAAATTAGTGAACTCAGTGTAAACATTGTTTGTTACAAGTTAAAATACTGCATCAAAATTTCCCACAAGCAACAGTACATGAAAACTATCAGATGAAAGCATTCAAAGTCTGAAA
>JAPZDY010000022.1:2437759-2452378 GCA_029783645.1 Ctenochaetus hawaiiensis
CGAGCCAACTCTTTCTTGTTGAGACAAGTGAACAGGCTGTTGCAGTAGTCTAGCCGCGAGGATACAAATGCATGAATGATAATTTCAAGCTCGTTCTTAGACACCATGGGCCTGAGCTTAGCGATATTGCGCAGGTGAAAGAAACCGTTTTTAACCAGCTGCCTTGAATGGTGATCTAGTGACATGATATTTTATATCCCAGGTTCTTGGTTTAGGATGAACGCAGGTTGTTTCACTAGGTTCTTCACACTGGATCTCTAAGTTAATAAAATGAGTGACAGAATAAAAGTAGAGTTGCTGCACCTTGGAAGCAGTGGACAGGAAACATGTCTGTGACAGCTTGGATTCTCACTCAGTTTACTTACAGTCAAAATGGTTTGCTGCTGGTTTAATGTAACAAAAACAACATGTGTGTCTGTTGGGTAAAGTTCAGTTATTTGCAAATTTTAGAAAAGCTACAGTAAAGAAAACAGAGGTTATAAATAGACTCTGAGTAATAATATGCAACCCTCAGTTACAGCAGCAGAGGGATTTACTAGGATTGTGTAAAATGCATTGAAGAAGCTTAACTCAGCTTGTGAAGTGCATGTAGCTGTGGTGTTTGTGTTAATATGTGTATCTTTCAAATTTGGTTTTTATTTTTATTTAAAGATTTTATATTTTTCTTTATTAATAAAGGCAGGAACAAAAGGTGATGAAGAAAAAAAATTAAAGAAAACTCCTTGTTTAAACAAAGTTTATTTTGAATGTCACATACACCAGCAGCAGGTTTTAATTATTGATATTTAGGTTTATTTTTGACAAAAATACCAAACAGTTTGTCTTTCCACCTTATGATGCCATCTGTGAGGAACAGATGAACAAACAAAGGAAAAACTGAATTTAAATTAGATAGTGGAAGGACGGACCTCATCATCCGGATGAGAAAATACTCTCACATATGTAACATCATCTGCCTTATATAACAATTAGCTCACCAGTATGATCATCTCTCATTAAGTAACATAAAAGCTTACAATTTTTCTTCACAGCCAAACATTATCTGGTTAAATAAGTTCATATTTTAGCACTGTTCTGTGAGAATGGAGCAGACATAATCATCTTGTGTTGACTGTCAGTGTTTTATCATTGATTGTTTGTGACCTCGAAATTTAATAGGCTACAATTACTGAAATAATGCACTGAAATACAACTTGGAGCAATTTGTATATCAATTTTCTATGACTTTTGTACTTCTACTCCATGACATTTTAGAGGGGGTAAATATTGTACTTTTTACTTCACTGCACAAGCTGCCCAGCCCAGTATATGAAATAATTATAATGACCAGCAGTAACATTAAAGTTATGAACACATCAGTTATTAAAATCTAATGATATATGTGTTATTATAAATTTGGCCATTATCAGTAATAATTACTAGCGTATGTAGAAGTTTTCTGGTTGATGAGGCTTTGCTGCCATCGAGGAAATATGTTCCCAATGAGCGGAAAATATCCGTGTCATCTGTTGTGTTTAAATGTGAAGCCTGAGGGAAAATATTTGAAAGTCCTCCAAGAGTAAACAGAGCAACAGCCTCAGCAACATGGATGAATAAATACAATTAGCTGAACTGACAAGTAATACAGTCATACAATCATTATTTATTTGTTCCTGGAAAAAAGGTTTTATTGTTCAAAACATGTTTGCAAAGAAGGAGAAATGTAGCTGTTTCATGCCAAAGCTCACCAATTAACAGCATCAACACTAAAAACGCCATCAAACAAGACAGGAAAGAAGAAAAGAAGAGACAGAGGCTCCTGCAGGTTGCTCACAGAGATCAGCAAACGTCAAACTACTGATAACAACTGTTAAAGATGGCAGAAACCGAACCAGAGCAGCTTCATCGCTTGTCCAAACATTCATGTTCCCTTGCCCAAATGTGGCTATGAGAGCAGCTCCGCGTCCTCCACAAACTGTAGTCTAAACACTGCCGTCATCACTCTTTCCTTTCATCCCCTCGCAATCAGCCTCTTAACAAACCTCCTTAAACTCTGTGAGGGCCTCGCCGCCGCCGCCGTCCCTCAGATCCTCTTTGACTTTCTTTCCCTTGCGGTTTCTTACTTGCTGCAATTGACCCTCTGACTAACTTTTATTAACAAACAAACACTAAATAAACTTGTTTTTCTTACTGTTTCCCATTCCCTGAAACCCATTTGAGCTCGACAGTTTATTCTTTACTTGAATCCACTTACTTGCACGTGTCAGAGCTTCCCACCAAATTAAATAGATTTCACTGGCAGAAGATGTTTTCAGCACATTTACAACACACTTTTTTGCCTTTACTGGCTTTGTGAAATTTATCGTTCCACTTCTATTCGTAAATTTAAAAAATAAATTAACCTTCGAGCCCAATTAATTGAATGAATATTTAGTTGAATAAATAATTAAGACATTTAGGAAGAAAGAAAGAACAGCTTGTTTCACCTCTCAAATGTGAGAATTTTCACAACAACTTTTTACAAAAAGTTCCTTCAATCATGGATTCATAAGAAGTCAGTGAAGGAAACCAAACTGGAAACTTAAGAGAATGTCTTGTTTGGTCCCAATATTCAGTCTGAAGTCCTTTTTTAAATGAAGCAGGATACAATCTGAAGAAGCTGCAGTCACTTTGTTTAACCAGTCAGTGAACTGTTTAAAGCTCAAAGCTGAACTTTCTGACCTCTGAAACTGCCCCCACAGCAACTACCTTTAGCCCCAGTTCCCCTAGTCCAAAGAGCGTTCTTCGGCCATTTGGGTTTGGATTTAATGAGTAGGTCAGATAAAAGAGGACATTTTAAGAAGTCAGACTTAACAGTAGTAGTTGTAATAAAAAAAAAAAAAAATCAAGTTCAAGATTCTACTTTTGTGGTGAAAGAAGGAGCTGAAACGAAGGCCCTGAGCTGCAGCTCAGCTCTCGTCCTCAGCCTGGAATAAAAACCTGCAGACAGAGTTGGGACGACCTTGTGGAACATTTAGTTATTCAACAGATGGACGATGTCCAGCTGGCTGAGGTCTGACCGAGTTCATGTCCTCCTTTCTGTTCTTCACACAACAACATGCTTCATCCAGGTCAGGATTATTTTCATTGATGCACATCAAAAAATAACAGAAAAAAAATGTGCATCTCCTTAAGTACAGCTATGGACTGATTAATCTGTCCACAGAGGAGGAAATTCTCTGGTAGAAAATAGTTCCAACAGAAACTTTCCACAGTCAGTGGATGATCATGCAAATGAGGGAAAGACACAGGAATTCAGGACTCATCTCTGTTTTTCCCAGATTCAAGTAATACATCTTTTTCCCAAAAAGATCCAAAATAAGCTTCCTATAGCGTCCATGTCTACAAATAGACTGGCTCTTTAGTCATCATCCTGTCTTAAGATAAAGGTCATTAATCAGTGTGGAGGATCAGGGGATGAGCGTATATTCCTGAGCTATCAGGAGTCAGAAACTCCATGAGATAGTCATCACAGTTTGATGCTGGAGTGTTTCTTGCATTCATGGAGCTTCTACGCACTCTTATCACGTTTCACGAGCACTTCATGACTCATTCAAACAAACAACAGTGGTGTGGAGGAGGACTGGAGGTCAGAGGGACATTTATCTGGACACACTCCAGCTGGCAAGTTCTTTCATCCAGTTTGTGTGAATCAGCTGACGATGAGAAAAACATGAGCAAAACAGCCAGAGACCATCTGGTGATGGGATCAGACCAGTGATACCAACAACATGTTGACATGCTGAGTACTCAGTGCTCGAGTCATCTGCTACCTTCATCTCAAGGGCTCATCCAAGGAGATCCATGAGGACTTGTAGGCAATACTGGTGGACACTGGCCCTTTTTACAGCATGGTGAAGAAGTGGGGTGTTACATTTAAATGTGGAAGAGTGAGATGACTGTATGGATGCTGACTTTCAATGTCCAGTTACCTTAAGTAGAAATACCACAAAAGTTACTGACCCCAAACTTTGTGCATAATAGTTTAAAGGGCTGAACTGCACGTGGATGTAAAGGAAGCAGGACTACTCAATCTCTTCTAACCTTATTTGCCAAAAACTTATCAATCAACCTGTTAATAGTTAGACTTGACCACCACCTGCCACAGTTTACTCCCATCCTGTCTCATAGCATGTGTTTCATAGCATGTGAAAATGAGGAGTAGATGGCTCCACTGCTTTATGCGTCTGTCGGACCACACCAGTCTTTAAAGCTGCCCTTCATTTTGATCTCAGTGGCACAACTGGACCATTTCTTGACTGCATCTCGCCATTTTAAAAAAAGCTTTAATGAATCTACAAACCTGGCTAAGTACTTGAAGTCACCTCTTTAATAGTTCCTGCTGCACTAAGCGTTTGCAGGAGCACATATTGCACATTTTTGATGAAGCACACTCACAGGGTGAGAACAATATGAGCCACATTATCACTGGTGGTAAATATTATTTTGGATGTCCACACACATCAATTTGACACCCTTGGGTGAGAGAAAACTTTTAGTCTTAATTGAACATGAATCTCTCTTGATCAAATTCAGTCAGGCATCCAGGAGGATGACATCTGCACGGGACCATTTCCACCCCTTGATTTACTTTCAGTTAAATGTACAGGTGTGTTTCTTTGAATCGAAAGTAAGGATGTTGATGAAACTTGTTCCACTTTTGCTTCTAAGAATCACCTTAAATTGTTTCTCCAAACAGGACTGATAAGCTCAGCTTCAGATGTGTGTCACCTTGTGTTTCATTCCTCTCCTGGTTTCACATTTCAACACTCACAGATGCCGATTACATTAAATCATTGATCTGCCTCCAGTCGACTAGACAACATCAACAAATCAAGTTTCCCTGTTTTACTGTCTGATTTACTTGAAAGTATCTGTAGATTACATGTAATTTTGACATTAGAGGTCAAATTTATTCAGCGTCAGATGTGGAAATTTTTACATATAAAGAGAAACTTAAATCATTATTCCTTTTCAGCCAATTAACCGTTTTTTTCTTTCAGAAAAGCTGTGATGTCAGACTCTGGAACTTGCTTCCTTCCTGTTTTCTTCCTGTAGTTTTCCACTTGCTCTCTCTCCCTGAAGGCTGATGTGTGAGATCATGTCACATGAAAAAATCCAAAGCCTCTGTCTGATTGATTAATGTATCAACTTTGCTCAACATGTCTCATCATCGTTCGACTCTCAGCAGACATTCCTGTCATTTCTCGGAAGGCTTGTCTCCTCACAGCTGCAGGAGGAAGAACTTACTGAATGAGACAAGCGTGGATCTACATGGGGTTTACAGAAAGTCACCTTGGCTGATTGTTCAGTCGGGAGCTGGAGGGGATGATTTCACTACTAACATTTCAAGCTAAAAAAAAAAAAATTGTTTTTTTCAAAAAATCTATTTAAGCCTAATTATGATAATATCTGTACAAATAAATGAATTGTCTACTAAATAGCACTAAGTGGGTATTAATTAAAAACAGAAATCCACAAATGTGATTATCTTTGAGTAATAGCCTGATAAGGAAACTAAGAGTGCTGTATGATGCCAGGTGGAAGTTAACACCACCTTAATCCCCTCACTGAAAAAGCAAAGGCACTGTTTTTCATTTGGATTTAATTATTACAGAAAATAAGCTCTGGGGCAAACAAACATTTAGAAACTTATATGGAGTGTTGACATTAACCAGCACTGTTGATAATTATTAATTCAAAAATTACATATTGACATTGTTTAAAAACTAAAGCGTTTCTTAAGTAAAAAGCTCCAGGTGAGTTCAGCGTCACCCCCACTGAGCTTCCTGCTGCACATTACTATACACACAATATAACTTGATGAGTCAGCAAGTTGGGAAGTTTGAGTTAGACTGAGTGCCAAAGAATTTACAGTAAACTAGGGGAAAAAATTTGGAGCGGTTTGCAAAAAAACAGAGCTGCTTCCTTCTACTAAGGCTGAGTGAGCGGATGTTGAGTTCAGAGAAGCAAAGAATGTTTCACAGTCATCTTCATTTCAAAACTGTGTTTCATCATAGATAGGAAGATCCCTTTCATCACATCCGCTTCAGCTGAGTTCCTCCTCAGTGCATCCAGGGTGTGTCGTTACGCTGTGCAGAAACAGAGAGATAATGTCAAACTGTATCTGTGTGGCCCTTTGTAACTGTCTCATCATGCTCTCACACGCACACTCATTTCACTCAGTTCATTATGTGTTCAACATCAGCCGAGTCTCCCAGCAAATATGTCTTAAAGAAAAATGTAATTCTGCTTGAAAAATGGTTTCTATCAGCATGATGAGGAAATGTTACTGAAGACTCTGTCTGAAAAATGTCTCAGAAAATGAGACAAAGTGAGACAAAAAAGGTCTTAGTTTTCAGCTAAACTATAAAATCTATAAAACCCTTCATCATAACCACATCATTATTAGATTTTTTTGTTTTGACTCTGGCTCCGGCAGAGAAACATTGTGGTTTCTGTTAAACTGTTTTTAAAGTTAATATTGTTGAGTCACTGTTGATAAAACCAGGCAAAACTATTTATACAGATTTTGTTTTTGGGCGACAAGGTTGTAAATATACACTGTGGGTTATCACTGAAAAAGGCCATGAGCTGAATAAACTGAAAGGGTTCTGGTCTCCTTCAGTGTCCAAAGCAAAATCGAAAGCAATGTGATGACAATTTTTCATAATACTTATCATAATTTGAGTTGTTGCAGTTCTTCACACATTATTTTCAGGATAAAAAAATGCTGAAATGTCTGCTGCCTTAAAAAAATCACCATCATTTGACCCATGTTGTTCCTTCTCATAGCTCAACACTCAGCTGGCTCAGACCATCAAACTGCAGACCTTTCATTTATGTCCACCTTAGCTTTGGTAAAATATGGTGTTTGTTAAAAAAATACCAAAAACAATAACAATAAAAGCAAATACGTCTTCTTTATCAAGAGTAAAAGCTCAGTTGAGGGCTGCCTTTTAAGTCATTTGCTGATGTCAACAGTTAAGATCTTAAACATGACATGGACATTGATGTTTTACTTTCAGCTCTCTCTGACTTTGTCAGCTCTGAGACAGATGAAGAAAAGACTGAGGGGTTTAATTTTAAAGGGTTCATCTTCTACCAAGCATGAGCATCCAAATGAAAGGATCTGCAATCAGTATGAAATCTGACAAGTATTTATCTAAAATTTTGATGAAGTTCAATGTGCTGACCCCTCCTTTGCAAGCAGGGAAAATACAAGCTAGATTTTTTGAAAGTTCTGTCACAAGGAGAGAGCAGAGCAGGCTGGCCCAGCTGAAGGAGACGAAAGGACCACAGGAAGCAGAATTAAAGGAAAACAAAGTAAAATACTTGATAAGAACTGAACAAACACACAAAAAATGGACTCAAATTTAAACTAAACTGACAGGGAGATTAGAAGTTGGGGAAGCTGAAGTGGGGGAGTGAGATGATATAACAATTGAGAAACTGAGGAAAATGCTGGAAGCAGGGCGGGGCTAACAAGACTGCAGAGCAAGTGTTGGGGAAAGGATTTTAAGGAAAAGCAGGCTGGGGAGGAGCACAGGAGGGAAACATCAGGCAGAGACACAACGAAAACCTGGAAAAAAAACTAGACAGAACTTGAAAAGGATCACGACTAGTTCAGCATGTGATAAGAGGTCTTTCATGACCTCAGGTGACTGCCGTATCAAAGAAAAGTCACATCCCATGACCTGCGTTTGGCCTCTTTTTGCTCCTGTGAGAAAAAGCTGCTGTAATCCCATGAAGGCAGCAGATGATGCGTTCAGGGGTGTTGCAGTGAATGACATCATGCTGCACCTTCTTTTGTCATCTCAGAAATGCTGCTGTCACCCTCCCACCACGCTCCAGTGTCTGTGCCTTCTCCAGTATGTGTGACATGTTAACAGTCATGGTGGAGGTATGACAGAGGTGTGTCTGTATGAATGGAGCTGAGAGGTGATCTGTTCTCTGATTGGTTTGTCACTGTATGAAGAGGTACTGATGAGGCAGTGGGAGGTGTGGGAAAGTGCTCAGATTACAAAAAAAAGATAAACTGTACAGGGGCTGGATTTATGACCTTGCACCTGAACAGGGCTCCTCCCGGCCGGGCCTTTGGGTGTTCCCCACCACTCACCCAACAAATGCCTCCCATACTTTAAATAGTTTTCTAATCCTGGATTCCTGTAGCTTGGAGGCAAAACGAACTCAGGACATTTTAAAATAACTCGTTAAAAGGATTTCCACATTACTCAACGATCAAACACAAAGTGTGACTGTTGCATAAAAAGAAATCCAGAGTATCACACACGAACATTATCTCACAAGAATAAAACCTACATATTATGCAACGCCACAGATTTTCACTTGACTTTGGACTGAATTGAAAGTGAATAGTTTAATAGTTTAAAGATAATACAAAAATATTGTACTAATATAATCTTTAAACTATTATTAACAGTTGAGAAAGCGCCACTTTTTCATTGAAGTTTTCAACAATTGAGAGTTGGTCTTTAATATTTTGGGGAAATAATTTGGTAGGTATAATCCAACAATTAGACATGCATACACCGATATATATATCATTTTTATTTTTGAACAGAAATTCTGTTTTCTAAGAAGATTTATTTTAAGTTATCTGAAAAAACGCTTTGCCTTAAGCCAAATTTTAACTTATTATAACTGCTAAGTGACCAGATATCCATACTGTGAAAGCTAATTAAAAGCCTTTAGTAGAAGTTGGATCTGCACTGTAAAAGAAGCATTTTAAGGAAAATCACTTAACTAATTTGTTTGCATTGATCGCCTAAACAAAACATCTATTATAATAATGTTTTAAAGTTCAACAAAAATAGATCATTAGGTCATGATCATTTAAAACAGCACAAATCAGTGTGTTATACATGATCACAACAAAAATGAGTCAGTTCTGTTCTGAGGTGCTTCCATGATTATAGTTTGGTCAGGTTTAAGTGCAAACTATGGCTAATGGTTTGGAAAAGAGTGTGTTTATGGTTGCAGGAAACTATGTTGGCTTTGCTTTTAAAATACATCAAAATAAAATAAAAAACCTTTTGTTCTGGTCATAACTCATACAGCTAGGACTTGTTACAAAATAGCGGTTATTGAACAGGTGAAGTTGAAGTTTTTCATGAAAACTGTTTGTTGTTTTCATAAACGATCTGTGATTGTTAGGTTTCATTCAGAAGAACTCTGGACACACTGAAAAGCTCTAAAAGAGGACCTCTGTTTTATGCTGCCACATTGTGAAATGATTTTGCAACTATGAAAATGATCGAAGACATGTATTTCAACTGTTACTCTGATGACTCAACTTTCTTGAGAAATCCTGACTTTGACTTTTTCTGCTTCCTTAGTTATGCAGCAAGGGAATCTCCCAAATACCTTCCTTTAATATTTCCTTTCCTTTCTCTGCTTTGTCCTCCTCTTCCTCCTCCCTCCTTTCTCTTGAATTTCAGCTCCAATCCAGTTCTCCACCCTCCCTTGCTGTCCTCTCCAGCCTGATCTGGCCAGCCTCTCCATGCTCTCTGCCATGGATGACTCACAGTGTTGGTATGTAGAGAGAGAAAAAAAGGAGGAGGAGAGATGGAGCCGGCGTAAGGAAAGCAAAACCTTCTCTTTGTGCTCTTTAGGCCTGATTGTTCTCTCCCACCTCCTTTCACCTCTATACACAGCTCTCCTTCATTTACCCCTCTTCACTCTGACAGCATCTCTCTTTCAAGTCTTTAACTATTTATTTTGCAACTGATGAGAATTTTAATGTTTGGACACAAGCCATGTTCACTGTTAAATACAGAATCAGCAAAATGGCTTAAATATGAAGAAACTACTTTATTCCAATGAATTAAAGTAAAGCTTGGTGCAGCAACAAACAGAGAGGTGGAATGACATAACAGAGGAAACTAAAATAGAGAGAAAATTGAAATATTGTTCCAAGGGTATATGGTTGTAGTTAACATCCACGTCTGCCCAGATTTGCTTCAAACATGGATGTTTTGACAAAGAGGCTACAATTTCTAAAACATGAATCATTCACATACATCTTCAGCCCTCGGACACAGAAGATCTTAACAGGCAGCACAGTTTGAAGATGGAGCCCAAGATAAGAGTCAACAGACGTGAATGACACGATCTGCCTTCTGTTCCTGAGAAACGGCTTGGATTAACACCCAAACATGTTTTTACAGAGCTTTATTGTGTGACAGTAAAGTTGATTTTTGAACCTTTGGACATAAATTATCTTTGCTTTTTTATCCTCTTAGACATTTTCAATTTTTTTTTTTATTATTTTGGAATAGCAAATTCTTACTAGTTAATCCAATAGTCCAAGTCGACTTGATGAAATGTTCCTGAGGTATCACATTCACAAGTATCTCTCTCTCTCTCCTCTTGAGCAGTGTGCAGGCAGTGGTCAGTGTGGCATGCAGAGCCTTTCAAATGAAACGTCTTCCTATGGCTTATAAATACAAAATGCTTCAGATGCACTTAAACAGCACCTGATTCCTTCATATCTGTCCTGAATTCACCTCAAACAGTCCAAACATGATACACAGTGTATCAATGTTTCCATAAATCCGTTGAAAACTGACACAATTCCTGTTGAAAAAACAGGTCCGAGCTGTCAGGTCCAGTGTCTGTTTGTGTTGGTGTTATCGGTGAGATAATACGGGTGAAGTGTGCTTGGAGTAAGAGCTTGTTGTGTATAAAGAGTCATTTTGTGATGAAGCTGAGCGGAGACTTTCCACTGAGGTTTTTTTTTTGCTACTCACTTGTGGCGTGCGTCTGTGTGTGGATGTGTGGGCGGCAGATGACCACAACATCCGCCGGCAGGTGGTTGCTGAGGTCACCTTTGCACTCACACACACACACGCAAACATTGACGGGTTTCCATGAGCTCTACTTCTAATGTTTGTTATTCAACCAATACAGGCATGCCATTGAGAGGCGTGTGTGTGTGCTTGTAGTTTTATTGTTGTCAAGCAGAGTGTGTTATCACGCTGTGGTTGAACCTCAGCAGATACAGCTCTGCTAATGAGACCGGCCACAGCGTTGGAATAACATGAAGAACTTCAACAACAATAACAGCAGGTCAAAGTGTCAAAACACACTGCTAAAAACAACAGCATGACACTCTGTATGCTCATACACACACACACTCCTTCCATATGATCTCATTCTGCTGCTTGTTATGATGTTTTGAGGACCATACTAATAGTCATGCAAGCCCTCGCCTATTTCCTAGATATTTCTCATAGTTTACAACACAGCAGATTATTTTACAAACAATGGAGCATTTGGACGGAATATAGCAAATGAATCCTTTTTTTTTTTACTTCATTATTCCCGTTATCCCATGTTGACACCCATTAATTTTCATGTGACATTAACCTGCTTTCTTGTGTGATTCATACCAGTAAACACAAAGGCTGATTTCATATCATATAAATAATAATTAAAAGGTACCACAGAAACAACTTTTAATGTGCTCATTAACTTTTATACCAAACAGAGATGACTGGAACTCAAAGACAAAATCTTCTGTACCTCCTGCACTGAAAAATGGTTGACAAAAATGCAAAATATACATCTTGCTAAGGGTCCGGTGTGTAGAATTTAATCTCGCATCTCGCAGTGAATATCCCTCTACTCATTCTTCCCTTCAAAAGCTTGTAGGAGAAGCTATGGTGGCTGCTAAACTTTTGAAAAATGTGAAAGAGCCTCTTTACAGCTGCTGTTTGCCTTATTCTTCTGGGCCTCTGTAGAAACATTAAAGCGGAACATGGCAGACTCCATAGAAGAAGTGAAAAAAAAAAGTCATTTTCATTACTTATTCTAGGTAGTTTAGGAAATAGATTTAGGATTTAGGTAATAGATTTCCCTAAATCCTTAACACTAAAACTTTGAGAAGCTTGTGCAATTTCTTATCCAGTCTTATTATGATGGATGAAACTCACGCTCAGGTGATACATGTGGTGTAGGTTTCACATAGAACCAAACTAATCGACTTAACTGTCCTTAAAGAATAATCATGATCATTTCACTTTCAGTCAGTTTCATAAATTTAAAGTTCAACTTTTTTGATGTTTTACTTGGATTTGATGGAATCAAACAATGCAAATATGCACATTTGTCTCAAATGATTTATGTTTAAAACAAAAGAAAAATTTTGTTGTATTAAACATGTAATGCCCAGTGTTTTGGGACAAAGATACTGTATCAATAATTATTTGTTAAGTGAAAGCCTGTTAAATCATCATACAGTGTCAAAATGATTGTATTAATATAACCGCTCTTACTAAGTTTAACAGTATCTTTAGCAGCAACACAAACACTGAAAACAGATTCTGAAAACAGATTGTGTTATCAGTCTGTGTGTTATCAGTGAGTTTGGCTGCTTAGACATGAATTCTTATGTAAGTAACAGGGAGGTGAGTGAACTTTTGGCTGAAGTTGACTGGACATACCCACAATCCATTGGGTGTCGTTCAACACAAACAGTATAAATCTGTCAAAGACAAACTTTTTTCAGTGTTTTGAACATTTAACTGGTAGCAGACATAAAGTAAGTGATAAATCCAAACAGAAGCACTTGTAATATTAAATTATAGCTGAAGATTTTTTTTCTAATAGTAGCCCTAATATTTCATCAGTGAAATCTCCAAAAAGGAAAAGATAAAATGAGAGTCTTATGACAAATTACTGAGGGAAAGTAAGGAAAAGAGACTCAAATGTGACAAAAACTAATTATTTATTGTAAAAATGTTTCATAAATATGTGAATTGCTATATAAAATGATACTTAAATGATGGGGGTAACTGCAAATACTCATCAGCATGTGTATTAAGGATACTTTTGAATAGAAAACCCTTCATATTGAAAAGCAGGTGCTGCTGTTCTAGAACAAACATGTAAATTATAATATGTTCGTCAGACCAAAAGACACAGATGACTATTTAAAGAGACAGAGGTGTTTTAAGTTAATACTGCCTTCCAGTGCCACCTGAGTGAACCCAGTTCTCAATTAAAGTTTTAACAAATGACCCTAAAATGCAGATATTAGAGGAAACGTATGTCATTAAATTGGAAAAATGGTACAGAACAAAGTCTGAACTGATGTTTATATTCTGTGAGCTTGTGTTATAAAAACATTAAGAAACAGCTTTTCCATTAAGCTTTTTGCTTTGAGTTTTTTTGTGTGTGTGAACTACAACTGAAGGTGAATTAGGAGATTTGAGGTAATTTTCCACTTCAGTTGTAACTGGATGAAACCAGGTAAGATAATGAGGCTCAAACAGGTTCAGACTGGACTGAATTAATACCCAAATGTCTTTTTATTATGCAATGACTGATCCCAGAGCTGCATGTGGGGGATTCTGCCCACTTACATGATGGTTTACAACAGAAGTCATACGTAACAACTTGCTGTTTACACAAGGAGGTTCAGCAGCTGTATTAGTCTGATATTAAACATAGTATTTTTCACTCTTTATTAGGAGATTTCTGATGTTTAGTTTATTGTTTTATAAGCTGCTGGTTGGTTAAAAAATGACTCAACTTAACTTTATGATGATGGATTTACACCTAAGATAAATATTCATGTACAATACACTCAATCAATGTTACAACCTATTTATTTAAGATAAACTTTATTATCTGTGGAGGAAACTGAAGAAAAACTTTTAGCTGGAGAAACTTTTTGGCTGAGATACAAGAGAGTCCATTAACTCTAACTTCCATTTAAACTGAAGGTCATAGAAATGTTGATTTGTAAAACTATGTTATAAGGAATGGACTTAAGCATTCAAAGAGGACTAGCAGGATCCAGTCTAAACCTGATCAGTACCGACTCTCTCCCAGTGTAAGCTGGTCACACTTCCTGATCCGATGAAGACCAGGTGCTCTGACGACTGAGAACATGAACACTCTGTGCTCTCCTCTGTGAGGAGGCAATAAACCGGTTTGACAACAGCAGCATGTTTGAGAACACTTTTCAGTCCGCACTTTGGCATGTTCTAGTTTCACTATAAGCACAAAGCAGCAGGATGCTGCGTTGTGCTTATCCCAAATCTCAGCACGTGAAAGAAATGCTCACCTGACTTTAGAGCTTTAAATAAACTGCTATTGGCAATCTGTTCAGATGTGATTGCTTGAGGCTCAAACTGAAGACCAGCCATCATTCAGCATTGTTAGTCCCTGTTGCTTGTATTGGTATTTTGTATGACTGCTCCTGTTTGTTATGTTGTTATTGTTTTTTTGACCGGATAATCTGTCTAATCTCTGCAAATCTAGAAAATTGATGCAGGATCAAATTTTGCTCAATGGCCCAGATATTTTTGGTCCCGCCTTGTAAACAGCTTAAAAGTTTTATTGTTCAGATTGAGGCTCTGGGTCAGAGATCAGATCTTTGTCAGATATTAAAAGCCTAAGTTATGATCTCACTTCCTGTCCAACCTGTGCTCCACTAGTTTAACTCAGTGCAATCTGTTTTTCAGCACTTCTGTCATCAGTATTTGTTGAAAAATGGAGTGTGTTCCTGGAACGGGGGGGGGGGGGGGGGGGGGGGGGGGGGGGGGGGGGGGGGGGGGGGGGGGGGGGGGG
>JAPZDY010000022.1:2463088-2473575 GCA_029783645.1 Ctenochaetus hawaiiensis
ATACCTAAAATACATTACTGTGCCTTTTGTTTTACTGTGAGCTTAATTAAAAAGAATCAAAAGCATCTCAGCCTGCTGCAGGAGAGGGACGCCATCAGCATGACAACACACACAGACATGCAGACCTAGACACACACGCCCTGCAGTGGCAGTCCTGACTGATTGTCTGGGTGGCTGGAGGAGAACGTGGCTAATAATATATCACATAGACTCACACTTTTTTCCCAGCAGGCTGTGAGATTCCTGTGACTGTATATCCATTTTCACACACACACACACACACACACATACACACAAATATACACATACACAAATGTACCAGTGTTTCCAAATAGGGCAGGGGGTGTGAGGTGAGCCAACGTCAGTGACGACAAAAGTGAGCAAAATGTGAGATGGTACATAAGTAATGTGATGGTCAGAGGTCGGGTCCAACCCACTGTCCCACATAACCAGTGTTCTGTGAGGAGGGTTCACTTACAATGCCAGATTATGTGTCTGTGTAGAGCTGCAGATTATAGAGGAGTTATGCCAGAGAGAGTCCTGAAAAAGTCATAACCTCAGCAAGCTGGGAATAAACCTCTTAACCTGAACACTCAGGGAAAAATGTCTTTGCCACCAACAAACACACCATAAAATAGCAAAATCAAAAACCAAAGACTAAAGAAATGACTCTTTGAAAAAACAAATTTTGGGCAACTGGTGTCATCACACAGTCTAGAAGAACTGTTGAACCTGATTGCTAGATGGATAACCGTGTGAGTTTGATCAGTCCTGTTTCATCTAAACCACATATATGACCTGCATGTCATTAAATTGTATATAAAGTTCTGTTTTCTGAATATTATTTGGTTGGACCTGATTATTTTCTCACTTCATTCATGTTTTTTTGTGTTCATCATTCATTGACGTTACTGGAAGCACCCTCTTACTTTTGTATTTCAGCATAAACCTCTGAAGATGCCTGTGGGAAAATGTCAGGCTTAAATGTGTTGCAATCCAGATAAGCTGCCAATCCACACCTATTCATGTTCTTCATGCCACTGACTGCCAGTATGTGTGTGAACACAATTGCATGCTCTCTATTATGAATTCAAATGTTTCCAAAATGACACAGCTCCATTATCAAAGTCTAAAAAATATGACTTGCAGTCTCTATTCCAAAAATTCTATTCATAATCCTGAATAGCCTTGTTCTCAAATGTACTTTGTAACACAGCATGAGTTCTGAATGGATGGACTGGTCCTATTGTACATATGGTAATGTACAGCACATAGAAGAATAAAATGTATATTAAATACATACAGAGTTTGTCTTGTTGTTTTTTTTTTTTAACTTGATGTGATAATTTGTTTGTTTTCTTGTTTAAAATTGAGTTTACTGTATCATCTCAGTAATAAAAATGAAAATAAATGCATAAAAATATTTTTTTTAAAAGTCAAGGACAGTCCACACCACCGTGCTCAGTCTTTTCCAACATTAAGACACCATTTTTTTGCTCTTTTCTCTCATTTTCAAGTGAAAACAGCCAGGTCTTATCAGTTGTCGGCAAGGTTCACATGTAATTTTGGTTTCATAAGTTAACAGCATGCACACACAGGTCCAAAAGAGTGAGAGTGTTGTGTAACAGTGCTGACAGTGATTAAGATATAAGAGATGAAAACAATTCTCAGGAATAGGTTACGTGACCTGCATTTTGAATGCAAGAATAAAATCATTCTTAAAAATGTCTTTAAAATGTCCCAGATTTCTGGTACAATATGCACAACTGCAACAATTAAAATATATATTAACTATTAACATTTTTTTTAATATTGTACATGGTCTCTTACCCTAACCTCTAAAATATGCTAACAAGTTAAGGATTTCAGTGTGTTTTGACTGATTGTATCAGTGTTTCCATATCAGCTGTTTTAAAAGTTATATTAAGCACACAAAGTGACAAAAGTAAGGTCACATGAGAGGAACACTTAAAAGTCTTTGTCGGTCATATCAGGGTCCCAGATCACACTGTGCGATCTATGGTTTTCAAGCATGACCTTGGCTCCTAACCAGAAGGAAGAATAGCAGGTTTTCCTTTAGAACTGAAGTGAGCCAATCAGAAATGGTCTTTACAGGTCGGTGTGCATTTTGCCACGCTGTCTGGTGATAACATCTCCTCGATTACAATGGTTCTTCTCAACACTTTTGGAAAATGGTCAGGTTTGGATGTAGCACCAAGGATCCAATAATCCCGTGCTGAACTGGTTTTAGCAGCGGGGTTCAATTGGTGGAAAATCACCATGTGAGAAAATGCGAAATGCCAATGTTATAGTCAAATCCAGTGGATGAATCACTGCATTTGGTGATACTCTGACTTCTCCTTTTGCGCAAGCAGCAGATTTACAGATTCAAGTGAAATTCTTGATAACCATTAGTACTAGTTTTCCATGTTAATTGGTCATATTCCTCTCAAGATGAATCGTGGCTACTTGTTTTATAGTGACCCTTTTCTAGCGCCATCATCAGGTCAAATTTTTAAAGTGTCCAGAACACCTGCAAAACTGATGACACTATCATCAACCTCAGCTTTACCTTGTTTGTGGTGCTCATTTGCTAGCATGTTAACTGAGACTGGGGGACGTGGCTAATAGAGCATTGTATTTGCTAAAGCCTGAGTTGAAACAAGCTGTTATCTCAAAGTATAGCCTCAAAGAGCTGCTTGCATGGCTGTTGACCCTCAGTCTGTCTCTTTTTTATTGCAGTCTTATGATACAGACTATTTTTTACACAACCTCACTGAGATGGCAGCTCAGACAACAATCATGTCTATAATTTAACAAGGATCTAAAACTGTGCTAAAAATCTCTCCCAGCTCAGACCCTGTGGTTCGGAAAGTTTTATCCAGTCTTACAGTAAACTGAAGTGAGACCTCTCGTATAATAAGGCTGCAGTTTTCATGTCTGTAGAAACTCCTGTGTTTCTTTCATGATACTCCCCTGTCTGTGTGTGTTTCATTTCCGACAGACAGCAGAGTGACCTCACTCCTCCGTCTGCCGTCTGGTATTCACAACGTGCGCGCCATTTACTTCGTGATGCAACTCTGTCAATTTTTCCCCTTCAATTTCTCCCTTTTACTGTAAAAGATGAATTGCTTCCCACTGGAGCAAAAGCTGTTTTTTTTCCTCCTTTAATGAGTGAGTTTACATTGAGTCATGTAGACCACATGGTCATTTAAATGCATACGTCCCAGCCTGTGTTTTTTTTACAGTAAACCATGTCTGATCCGTTAGTTCAAGGAGTCATGGATGATTTCACTCAGCAGACACACACATACACTGACTGGACACATGGCTGTCGGGTCATTATAATGACCATGTGATGTGGGCCGCTGTTGTGCAGTGATTCTGATCAAAGACACTTCTGATTGGTTGTGCTGTCTCGTCCTTGGCTTGTTGCCATATGAACGGGCCTACGTGCAGAACAGGACAGCCTCCAGCAGGCTGACCCCCTCTTTTTACTGGACTGTGCCCACACAAAGACCCATCCCAAAAGCAGATCACATTGTTACTGGAGCTTGTTGCTTTCATTCTTAATGTCTGAGTTTGTTTATATTTCAATCTACAAGTTCTGTGTTTTTAAACACAGAAGTCATAAAATCATACCTCAAAAAATCATATTATATAAATATATTGCCAGGCTGCATCCACCTGGGGGCTGCTGTTGTGGCTCAGGGGGATGAGCATTTCATCCTCCTCTAGTTTGCACTTCAAAGTGCTTTTGATTGGATACTGAACCCCCAAATTCTCCCAGTGGCTCCTCCACTAATGTGTGAATGTGTGCGCATTGGCTCCCAATGAGCAGGTTGGCACTCAGCCCCATACAAGCCCCATGTCACTAGTGTACAAATGTGTGTGTGTGGGAATGCTGACTTGTATTGTAAAAGTGCATTCTCAAGTCACAAGACTAGAATATGCAGTTCAGTTACCATTCTCTATCTTAATATGGATTTTACTCATCATATAAAACTAATCTCAAAGTATTGAGAGTCATGTGTTTTTGTTAGACTGAGAAAATCTCTGGAGCAACAAACTGATGGTAACACTGATACTTTCAAGGAATGAGTGCAGCTCTGCAAAAGAGTAAAAGTGCATTCACTTAAGCTTTGCGCAAATTTGAAATTCTTATTTCTGCCTTTTAAAATCCTATTTTAAGAGTTTTGATCCATTTTTAGGGCCAGAAACTCTTCTGACTCATGCAGCCTGTCAAGGGTTAAGCAAAAGAGGACCCACAAGCAAAACAGCAGCTCAACGCACTGAAAGAGAACTTCATTTATAAAGCTGATACAAAACAAAAAGCCGCACAAAGAAATGCAAAAACTAAGAAAATACAGAACTAAAAAAATACAAAACAACAAACTGGAAAGTACATAGTGAGCAGGCAGGACAGAAACTAGAACACAGAGGGAGGAAACAACAGACAAACTAAACAAGACAAAGAAGAAACACAGAGACTTTATACACACTGGGAGTCAACACAGGTGAAACACATCACAGCAGGGCAGGTGATCACACAGGAGAGAAACCTGACAGGACATTGGAGAAAATGAAAGAAACAAGACAAGTGTTAACAAAATAAAACAGGAAGTACAAAACAGGGGGGAGTACAAAACAGAGGAAAAACAACAGAAAACTGAGCTAACATGACAGCATCAAAAAAGTTGTCATGTAAATTTGGCAAACCTCAAAATATGCAGCAGAGGAAATTGTTAAAAATAGGTCCTTTAAGTCCCATTTTTACTATTATTTTTATTTTAATAACTGTTGCTTCATCAAGTTTTGAAGGATCTCTCAGACACATGGAGCATTATAAAAACCATCTTTAAATGAAACCCCTTAAAGCTTTTCTGTGTTTTGTGTGATGTGTTACAGACACTTAGAGCCTCTCTGATCTTTTAGCTTCTGTCACTTAAGTGTTAATGCAGAAAGCAGTGCCCCCTCTGTGACGCCAGAGTAGACTGTTTTCTCTGCTTTTTCGTCATTTTCCATCCCGATCTCATTGGACCAGCATGCTGGGAAGGGGGCTGGGCCCGGGGCCGGGGGATTCTCACTAATCCCAACTGTTTCTGGTTTAAAAGAGAGCTGAGGTGGTACATACACATCCACCGAACCATCCAGAAACGTGTTGCTTTTCTTAGCTGACCCCGACCTCGGCAAACTAAACAGATGACTTCCTGGCTGAGTAACTGCCTGTCAGCGTCAGCAACAGCAGCCCAGGCGTGATGTCGATGGCTCGTCTCAGATCGGAAAACACACAGGGGAGCTTTTAAGTCATAATGCTGGGTCACTGTTTCTTTTTTTCCCTCTTCCTGTAACCGCTGGACTCAAACAGCGAGCTGGAAAATTACAGAGGTCACTAAGTTTGTGAAAGTTTGATTATCAGCTCTGACAAATTGATTCCTTTCATGAAAAATAAAACACACTTTCAAATGCTGATGTAAGAGCTTCCTTCATAAACAGTTACTCAGGGTGAATGGAAGGAAGAGTGACTTGCATTTTTAGAAAATTTGAGCTATAAATTTCAAATAGGCTGGCAACGACTTTGAAACCCAAGTGTATATTTTTTGTGTTATGATCTGCCTCAAAAGAAAACGTGATGAAGGGTTCTAGCTATCCTGTTTCCATTCATCTTCTCAGGAAAATTGCAAACCTCTCCTGTGACTGAATGAATCTAAAAAAAAGCAAAACCAGAACCATCAAGATCCCTCCTCTTTCTCTGTTATGTGTACTTGTATATTGAAAACAAGCTGCAAGCAGAAAATCATTTAGTTGCATTTACTAACAAACATTACAAAGAAACACACTTAGCACTCTTTAGAATGTAATACATATTTTTAAATTTGAATTGACCTTGTAAGGTGTACATGCATATTTGTGACTGTTCATGTGTTTGTGCTCAGGTCCCTTCCCCTTAATGGGGACTCATTTTTTTAACACCTTAAAAGTTTGAACATTTTGCTAAGTAAGGATTCTGTGTGTCAGCTGTCATTACGGGAGGAGACATCAGGTGCTTTTTAAAAATACACTGCAGAGAGCTGTGAAAGTGATCAGCCTTAAATACTCCCTAAAACAAACAGAACCAGAGCAGTGATGTTACAAGCACATGTAACATAGAGAGGACTAACGCAAACAATCAAAAAATGTCGTCTGACACAGTAACACCTTTACCTGATGCTCCTGCTTTGTTCTCCACATTACATAAGATTCTTGTATATACAGGCTTTTATGCTACACATCATGTGAGTCACACAATAACATTCCTATGTGGGAAGAACAGACAATGCAAACTTATATTCAGAGATGCATTTACATAATACAAATACTTAACATGGACTGAGTATTGCACAGTATGAAAACACATGATCTGCAAGAGGTACAGTGGCTTGCAAAAGTATTCATGCCCCTTGAACTTTTCCACATTTGGTCACGTTATGACCACAAACATATAAGCAAAAGGCGGTTCCACAAAGTATTGACTCAGGAGGGCTGAATACTTTTGCCCCCTTTTCTATTTGTAAAAAAATAAATAAATTTTTGTACTTCACAATTGTGTGCCACTTTGTGTTGGTCTTTCACATAAAATTCAAATAAAATATATTTATGTTTGTGGTCATAACGTGACAAAATGTGGAAAAGTTCAAGGGGTATGAATACTTTTGCAAGCCACTGTATTTCTTTAAAGAATATGAGATAAATGTTTACCAAGTATATTTTCATTAAACAAGGAAAAGTTCTATATTTATTTTTTAGCATTAAACTGGATTAAAAACTAAATCACTCGTGCGTTGCATTTGACTAACACATTAAAGATAACATCAGCAAGTTGATGGAAACAAGAAGCAACAGTTTCCATGGAATAGATCTAACAAAAAGATAAACTAGTCATGTTTATTCTTTTTAACTGAGCGGCAGCGCTGCCGTCGATCATGTCCCTACTGAGTAATCAGCAGCTCAGCAAGCTTCTCTGTGTCTGTCCTCCTCTGGTTCAGACTGTGGGAGCTTTCATAATATGCAGTGACTCAGTCAGTGATCTAAGAGGTAAGCAGGAAAACTGTCCAAGTGTTTCAGGATACATGGAAATTTTTCAGCTCATTTTCATCTCTTTTAAATTCCGACGCATGCATCTTCACCTCACTTTTCTACATCTGCTCCTGTCCACCCACTGAACGTGCACAAGATCACACTACCTCGTAAACTGGCTTTGCATTCAGCTCATGAGACTAGGTGTCAAGCTGTGAGGACTTGTTTTACACATCTGGTTTTAAAACTGTCTTAGAACTGAGCACTATAATGTCCTGACAAAGCAAAGGTCTAAAATACACTGTTTCTGTTCAAGTTGCTGCAGGAATTGTGACTTCTGTCTGTGTGGGAGCCAAAAAATGAGTCATGTGACATCAGTATAAAGTTAAGGGGAGGTTGGAGTGGATGGGCTGTCAAATATATTCCTGACGTTGTCAGTTTGACTTCTTTTTGCTACCAATAGCCAACACTGATTTCTTTGAATTACTACAATAATGCTTCTCTGATGTTAAATATGACAGCATAATAGTTAATTGCTAAAATAATACATTTCATATGCAGCTATTTCTAACCGCTTGTTTTCTTTATTCAAAATGCATTCAAACACACACAAGAATCTGGATTAAGCTTTGCAGTGATCAGTGGCGGCACTGTATTCAAAAACAATCTCCTGTGCTTTTAAAGGCATTTAAGCCATTAAAGCCAAATTCAACATCATTTAATGTTGATATTATTAAGCAAGGCTTTTTTATTACTTCTGTTGTGAAAGACTTTTAACCACAAATAACATTAACTTCGAGACAGGTTGCATAAACTCAAGCCAGCTTTTATCAAATCAGGGTAGCTGAGGTAGAAATTTGATCCAGCCAGCACAAAAAAGTGTTGTTTTTTTGGCTGGGGAGGCTGAAGAAAACAAGGAAGTTGATTACAATGAAGTCTTTAAAAAGCTGTTTACTTTCTCTGCTCTGTAATTAACCTGAACAGCAGCACAGGAATGTTTCCATCCCTTAGATGTGCGGGTTCTGTTTTTTTCTTATTGCCCTTTAACAAATGTCATCTGTCAATGTGCTGCCTGTGCTGATGATTGACAGCTGAGCTGTAGGCAGTTTTCAGTGGAAAAGAGTTTCCTGGTGACGTGCAGCAAAAGCAGGATCAGTATGGCACTGTTGGATTAGCTTCAATCGGGTCATTAAAAGCCTCAGAAGTTCAAGTTTCTGTTAGTTAAAATAGCTCAGTGACGCACACAAGTCAACGTTACTTCAACTGAACTTCTCACAGTTCAACCTCATGATGTTGCATCACATCAGTGTCTTAAAATCAGCACAATTAGTTCCTCTAACTAAGGAAAACACCCGTGTTGTCTGAGTTTTTGCCCCTTAATTACAAATATACATCACTTATTTCAAACCAGATCATATCCTGACACCTGTTTTATGGGTTGGGCCTTTTAGTTTTAATGAATGTTAGGTGACAGCACGATGCTTTAGAAAATAGTGTTCCTCCATCTTTGTGTCAACAGTGTTTGTCTTCTCGCTGCACAAAGTCAGCTCCATAACAAAATGCTTCTCTCAGTTTGGTGGGGAGGAACTTGATTGGTGTGTGAAGGGCTCTGACTTCAGCCCCATCCAACACTTTTGGGATGAACTGGAAATGAAACTCCGACTGCGACAAAATCACCAACATCAGTAATGAACCTCATTTATGTTCTTGCAGCTTAATGGGTAAAATCTTTGCAGAAAGGTTCAAACAACAAGAGGAACAGAATGTGGGTGTAACTTTCAGTTGTCCATTCAGTTTTGACCTGGAGCTTCCAGGCAGCCATTGACTTCCACCATTTCAATACATATGTGAATTTCTCTTCTCTACATTTCAGAGGTATATACTGTACTTTTGGCAACTTCCTCTAAATTTATTCAGCAAATAGATTAGTAGAAATGTAGTGAGTATGATGCTGACTGCAGGACTTTTCGTGCAATGGAGTATTTTTACAGTATGGCGATGTCACTTTGACCTCAATGAACAATCTGTTTATTTCTTATCTCACTGTTTTGAAAGTGCTGCATTTGTCGTGTTTGGTTGTTCAATACACCTCCCAAGCTTTCTAATCGATCTGCACAGTAGCGCTTAACTTATATCTTTGCGATCTTGATGTTCCATTCTACATGGAAATCAAAGCAAAGAAAGCTGCACAATTCTTAGACATTGTGTTGCCCGCATATGCACACAAAGCTATTTTAAGCAGCAAGTGTTGACGTTCCTTTCGTAGTTGTGGAAACTCACGTTACTCACGTTTCTGGATGTCAGGAAAAGCACAAAGGCCATGCACACCTCATTGACGGTAGAAGTGCATATGCAAAGCAACAAACAAAGAAATTCCTACCACAAAGAGCATTTCAGTATCTAACCAGACCATTTAGCCAAACAAGTATTTACTTTTAACGTAACATCTTGGGAGTGCTTGATTTGTGTCACAAAGCATACTTGCTGGGTGATACATTGCATTGGTCAATGACAGAAGTGGATGAAGCCTTTTTTTAAAAACTTTATAACAGCTCAGTGTTCAGCAGTATTTGTTCAGTTTGCTGTCACATCTTCGCACAGTTTATGAACAGTGTAGTTAACCTGTTTACGCTCTTGTTCTTAAGTTGCAGTGGGATTTGTTCAGTTCGCTGTTCACTGTTCACCAACAACATGAGGAAATGAACTCCTTTCAGTGTGTTCATGTACGACACTGGCCACATTCATAGCTTGCCTCTAATGGTTTACATTCTTGAGATAACAATCCTTCATGAAGTATGTTTAAAGGTGTGGTTAAAGTTTTGAGAAATATCTAAATGCTGTAAACTATGTTTGAAGTAACTCTTTGAAATGTTCTCACCCAAGTGTCAGAAATGTCATTAGGATGATGCCACAAGTGATCTTTTACCATCGTCCTCACTTATTTTTTACTTCTAAACAGTTGATATTTTTATTTATGAGTGTTTGTGGCTTCTACCTCTGTAGAGTTTATATTATCAATTCAACTTTGTGTTGCCTACTATAGTGATTAGTTTGCTGATAAAGTGACTGTAATCATGTCCATAGCCTTTTCTACTTAATGTTTGTCATTGATTTAATATTCTCAGTTTTTTCACCAGTCTGGTTATTGAGGTAATTTAGATGAGCACAAACAATATCTTGAATACAAATACACAGGCAATATTCACTTTAACCATTTGTAAAGGACATGTATGTGTTACAGTTCAAAAACTAAACTGAGTTGTTGAGCGTCACATTGTTTATATACACACAATGTAATGTGACTATAAGATGGCTTTAAAGCATGCCTTATTTACTGTTAGGCTCCAGTGAAGTTTTCAGAAAGAGAAACCATAGAGATAAATGATTCAAAAAACAGTAATACTGGCAGTTGCACCTACATATTAAAAAAA